>JANPWX010019792.1:543347-559557 GCA_024734555.1 Trochalopteron elliotii
AAGATAAGAAAAGAAAAGAAAAGAAAAGAAAAGAAAAGAAAAGAAAGTTTGTCTTGTGAGGGTTCCAACTTTTCATAGTCACTCATGACTACAGCTTTTGACTATATACTTAATTTCACGTTAGCTTGTACTGCAAGTGCACTGCCAGAGCTGCTTCCAAAAGGAACTTTTTAACACCTCCAATATAAACACTTGTGAACAAAAGCAATATCTGGGCTTTGTCTCTGGGCTACCTACATCCACAAACATCTGTTTGGAAATCTGAATAGACATTGCCTGCTGGGAGAGTAACCTAAGATAACCAATTGCCACTTCGTAGTTTGAGTTCACTTTCTAAGTACAAATAAGATATTTTTAAATCCTAGTCAAAGTGCTGTAAAAGGAATGCATGCCACCAACCTCTTTATCTGTAGTGTTAATACAAATACATACATACATACATATATATATATATATATAAATAACACTCAGAATGTCTGAGCAAGAGGATTTCTAATGTAGATGGAGCTGCTTTAGCAAGAGCACTGGTGGTCAGGGTTTTCACAGAATCATAATCATAGAATCATAATCATAGAATCATAGAAACATAGAAACATAGAATCATAGAATAGCCTGGGCTGGAAGAGACCCTAAAGACTATCTAGTTCCAGCCACCATGCTCTGGGCAGGGACACCTTTCACTGGACCAGTTTGCTCAGAGCTCTATCCAGCCTGGCCTTGAACACTTCCAGGGATGGGGCATCCACAAGTGGTAACAATTTTTTTCCTTCTCTTGTCCAGGGGAAAAAAAAAAAAAAAAAACGGAGCTTCCATGGGATTTCCATAGGTCTGGCCAAATCATCACTCAAGGGGTGGGGAAAGCTGAGAGCCTGGTAACCAAGCTTAAAGCCACAGGTCCAGGCAGCTCTATGTTGAAATGTTTTGTGGATATGCCTTAAATACTGGCATCACCCTGTTCATCAGTAATTAAAATCCCTACAAACTTGTCATAAGAGTTCATAAAATTCAGCACATGCCTGATGCTTCCACATTTTGTGCATGCTGCTGGTGAACTTGGCCTGCTGGTTCACACATACTAGGGTGCTTTGTTCAGTAGCAGTCCTAAGAGATCCCATGGGATCAAGCAGCGGGAACAGAGGGGATAAATAAGGGTGGCAGTAGTAAGGAGGAAGCTTTCTGAAGTGGTCTTAGGCCAGTTGTATGTGGTCAAGAAGGAGCATTGCTGTGGCTGTTGCTGTAGGGCAAGATGTGCCAGGGTGGGTTAGGTTGGTGCTCTGTGAGGCCACACTCATGCAGCCAGGATGTCAGGTATTCAGAGTCCAAAAGTCAAGAGTGAGAGAGAATTTGGGAGGCTGGAAAGTCATCTCTGTCTCCTCTCACATTCTAACAGCTGCTAAAAAGAAGCAAGGAAAACATAAAGGCTGAGCAGTGACTTTTTCCTTGTTATAAAAGCACCAAAATTATTGTAATTTTTTAAAAAACCAACCAACAAACAAAAAACCACGGTTTTTATACTCTAGGAATGTATTTATGCTTAATTGCATAAATTGTGCTGTAAGAGAATACTGTACTAGCAGATTTTGCAACTGACTGTTGCAATAATGCACACTTTCCCCCAAATTTGCTGTCTTTCACTTAGTCATTAATTTATCCATTGTGTCTCATCAGAAGGGTTACCAAAGCACATTTTCAATGAGGTTGGTAAAACTGTGAGGTGTTTTAGGCAGATTCTCATGCTTACAGAAATCAGCCCAGAGCTTTAAGCTATCACTGCCTCCAAAAGCAACCTGGTCTGTGTGGTTTCTTAAATACTGAGACACAGCATTTGGCAGCTTCTCTAGATCTCATCTCCAGTTTTAGAAACCTGTTTCTATTCCCTGCTCTACCTTCATCCACAAGAGCAGGTGACACCCAGGCTCAGGAATAGTGAGGTGTGTTTTTAAGCATGCACTTACTGAATTTGGAGCAAAATGGGGATAAATACAAGGTGACATTGGAAATAGAGACTTTCAAGATAGACCATGTGCATTCCATACAGCTTTCCTTGCCCGTTGTAGAACTGAAACATCAAAAAGGATTTTAAATGCAAACTGATAGTCTTCATTCCCTTGAAATTGTTTTGAGTTCTTACGTTTCATTATTTTTATCCTTCTTTCTTATTTTTAATAAAATACAGAAGGCTGATGAGTCCATCTTCAATTATTTACAATCATATTATTATCTCTTATTGGACTTCAATCTAAGAATTAAAGCAATAATTACTGGAAAATTCAAAAGCTGTTCATTAAATGAAAGGATTTTAAACGTTAGCTTTAAACTTAAGTAGTTAAAACTGAACCATTCCGGTTTGCAGCATCTCTGAAAGCAAAATTACTTAGAAATAGTATCAATTTAAGGATCCCAGCACTAGCCATGCATTCATAAAATCCTGATCCATCTTTTTTCACACTGATGTGCAAGTCTCTTGGTGGGAATACATGTAATTCCTAGAGAGAGATATTTTTTTAGAATCTCAGATCCATGGAATGATGGAATGGTTATGGTTCAAAGGGACCCTAAAGATCATTTAGTTCCAACCCCACTGCCACGGGCCACCCCCTATCAGGTTGCTTAGGGCCCCATCCAACCTGGCATTTTCAGGGATGCAGCATTGACAACCTCTCTCTCTGGGCAACCTGTTCCAGTTCTCCACCATCTTCTGAGTAAATAATTTCTTCCTGACATCTAATCTAAGCATCTAAAACCTTTCTGTTTGAAACCACTGCCCCATGATAGCCCTGCCACTATCTGCCATATAAAAAGTCCCTGTCTCTCCTTTTTATAAGTCCTCTTTAGGAACTGAAAGGGTGCAGTAACTTCCCCCCAAAGCTTTCTGTTCTCCAAGCTGAACAATGTCTGAGTCTCTCAGTCTGTCTTTGTAAGAGAAGTTCTGGAGCTCTTTTATTGTCTTTGTGACCTCCTTTGGACTACTCCAACAGGTCCTTGTCTTTCTTGAGCTGGGGACCCCAGAACTGGAGGCACCACTCCAGGTGGGGTCTCACAAAGACAGAAGTGAGGGGCAGAATAATCTACCTTCACCTGCTGGCCACCCCTTCTTTTGATGCATTTGGGAAATTTTATTTCTGGGCAGTGAGCACACACTTCTGTCTGATGTGCAGTTTGTTTTTTATGTGCCTCAGCACATTTCTGAGAGGGATCTATTCCTAGATCTTCCCAAGCACACAGCTGAGCATCACTGGTCCATAGTTCCCCAGATCTTTCTTTCCCCTTTTTTAAAACTGGAACTGATGTTTCTCTTTTTCCACTCACCAGTGAATTAACCTATCTGCCATGAGTTTTCAAATACAATGGAGAGTGGCTTGGCAAGATCAACCAGTTCCCCCAGGACCCAGGAGTGCATCTCATCAGATTGCATAGATCTCTGGCTCTTCAGC
This sequence comes from Trochalopteron elliotii, assembly GCA_024734555.1. Taxonomy (NCBI): domain Eukaryota; kingdom Metazoa; phylum Chordata; class Aves; order Passeriformes; family Leiothrichidae; genus Trochalopteron; species Trochalopteron elliotii. Next base: position 546,782 of record JANPWX010019792.1, read on the forward strand.
TTCACCATCTGATCCTGAAGGCAGCTCTTCACAATCTGACCCTTTCTTAACATTGAGCACAACACCCTCGCTCCTCCTTCCCAGCCTGTCTCTTCTGCAGCCCTCAGCTGCAGTGCTCCAGTCCTGTAACTCATGTCCCATCTTCCTGTAATAGCAATTAGGTCATAATTTTCTATTTCCACCATGGTTTTCAGCTCATCTGGCTGGTTACCTGTGCTGCATGAATTGGTGCAGAGGCACTTCAGCTGGCCCTCTCTAATTCTTTTGGGATGATTTACAGGTATTTCCCTGCTGTCCCATGAAGTCCTGTAAGTTCCTTACTGACACCCGGCAGAGCAACTCCTCTCCCTGCTGAATTTTGTTTAAAGTCCTGCTAATAAGCCCTGACACCTTGTCAGGTGCACCCGACCTGCTGCCAATATCCCAGTCTCCCAAGGGCATATCTCATAAAAGTCATGGAAGCTGAAGTCCTGATGGTACCAGTCTCAGCCAGTCCTTCTCCCTAGCCACTCATCTCACCCTGCCTCAGACCCAGCCCCCTCCAGGAGGACAGAAGAGAACATTAAATGTTCTCCTGATTTTTTCAACATCTTTCCAGGGGACATAAAGTCACTTTTGGTATTTCATGATATCTTTGTGGCAGCATCATTCAATCCCACATGAAAGAGTAGGAGCAGATGACAGTCCTCAGCTTTCACGAGTCTTGGAAGCCTCTCTGTGATATCCCAAACACGAGACACCAGTGGACATAAAACCCCTTTAGAGAGGTTGTCTGGATGCCAAATGGCTTCTTGTGTGCCTCTCAGTGAGAAGTCACAAATAACTAACCCCCTCCATGATGTTTTGGTGGTGCTTGTTCTAATACAGCTGTCTGAATCTACTAATCTAGTGGAATTCTCCCCTTCTAGATCGTGACTGCTGTAGTGATCGGGTAAAAAGTAAGGAATATTTCTCCATTTCCTCTTGGAAGATTAAGCTTTGAAAGGCAGAGTTTTGAAGTGCCTCTACCAAAAACTTTAGAAACAGCTTTATTTTACAAAATTAATAACCCTGTTTGAAGGTCATAGAAAAATGTTGTATTGGATACATCAGGTGAACAAGCAGCAAATTTTTGATACATTAGCCAAGAAGGTAAGAAAACACTACATTTGACCTGAGGCCTTGGAAACAGGCTCCCAAAATTGAGTGATAGCACTGGGATTATGGGTATGTAGTTTGAATAGGAGTGTGTGGTATCACATGTTGAAACATTTAGTGTTCATGGTTTTAGAATATAGTACTATATATAAAGCATGATGGAGGATTTAGGGCATAGGCAAAGTCCTTCTTTTTCACCTTCTTCTTCATGGGTTTGGGTGATTTCTTGTAATTGGGTAGAAAAATCTACATTGTGGGCCACAGGTGTTTGGTTGTCAGGTTAAAAGTAAAAATAATTTAGGTGTCATTTCATAATTGGACAATTTGTTCTTAAAAGAACTTAGAAAGAGATAGAGACAGGGCCATTTTCTACCTTGTTAGCTAGAACTCACAGCTTGTGAGACTGTAATATAGATAAGAATAAACAAACATCTGAGTCCAAACACAAAAACTGCATCTCTTGAGCATTTAATCCCAGCTCTAACAGAAAAGAATATAACAAACCCACACTTCACTGGGGAAACACGTTCCACCCATGCAGATCTTACCCACTGCACTCCACAAGCCAGTGCCGGACCTATGGTGTTATCCCTTTTCCTGTGCTTCTTGTACAGGAAAAGTTATTTGTGGTATTTTGTTACTCTTCTATTATCTGCTCCTTCTTTTTCCTCCTTTATGAAAAAATAGGCTTGGATTATTGTTGCACTGCACCAGGTAGATGTTTTCTGTAAGGAAAAGGTTGTCAGTTCCACCTCAGGATCTTTTAAAGGAAGAAGGCCAGAAAACATCTTTTTTGTCCTGGCAGTAATTGGCTCAGTGCCAAGACAAAAACACTGATAGATCTCTTTAGCTGTTCCTCAGAAGTCTAGCTATTTTCTATTGGGCTGCTTGCTAAAAAAAACACCTAAATTGTTCAACATTTAAGGTAGAGCACAAAGCTTCTTGGTGCATTTTCAGGGTCTTGTAGCAGGTGTGTGAGACCTGTCCCTACACTGTGCACGGGTTTTTTTCTTTTATTTTGTATTATTTTCTTCTTTAATTAAAACCTTCTTGCTTTTTCCAAACACATTCAATCATGCCATCTCAGAAGTTATTTTAAGCCATTTCTCTGAAGTGCTGGACATCCTCAGAGTGTGTTGAACTCTTGTGGAGCTAAAAACACCTGGCTCAGAGAGAATTCCAATATATTATCACTCTGGATCCCAACATTTAACCTTGTTTGTGTTCTAATCTCACTTTTGGGTATGTTCAGAACCTAGTTCCTTTCTGTAGTTGTGGATGGAGACAAGAGGTGCCTCTCCTCACCTTAAGTGAGAAAACAATGCCAGGCATCAATCTCCTGCTAAAACTGAGACAGTAATAATGTTTACTCTTCTCTTTAAGCAAGATTTCTTATATCCCTGATCTTCATTAAAGAACGCTGTAGTGCATGTAGTGCTCTCAATTACTATAAGGACTTTTGGACAGCAGAGCTTAAAAAACAGTGGGAACTGCTTCTCATGAGGCAGACAATATGGATACATCATGTTCTGAGAAAATTGAAGCACAGCAAAACTTTGAAAGGGAATGCAATAAAATGTTGACATTTTAATTATGAATTTTGACACTAGACAAAGTTGGACAGAAGGAACTTTGACTTTGTCAAATTTGCCCCTTTTTTTTCTTTTTTTTTCTTGGTTTTTTTTTTTTCTTTTTTTTTAGTTAAAAACAGGAATAGAGCTAAATAATTTTCTTCACCTGCAAGCATTGGGAGAGTTTTGGTTACACTGCAATTTGTCTCTTGTTTTTACCCAAAAAGCTTTTTCAATGTAACTATACATTTCACTACATCTCAGTGCCTCTAATTGGTCGGGTTTGTGCATGGGATTGTATTTTTTCAAGTACATGTATCATATAACCAGCATTATGTTTGTCAACTACTGAGTAAGTACAAGTTAATAAATTAAAAATAAAAAAAATACATTGTAAATTCAGGATTGTGATTTGAGAGAGACTGACAGGGTAAATATACAGTTACCTGGCAGCAAACATAATCCAGCCCACCTGGAGTCCTGGGAAGAACAGAACCAAGATACATCTGTCAAGTCCAGACAGCTGGTGAAATCTGGTGGTTCCCAGTTTTTTTATAAAACTGGGAGTTTATGACTCTTTTCCTTTACAGAAAAAACCCTTCCTATTCAAACATAAGTCTTCATCATATTGTGGCAGAAATTACAGTAAAGAAATGTACAGTTATCATGCTTAGTGAAGGGCCAAGATCCTGGGTAATAATAGCCTAAAACATAGCAGAAGTTTATGACAACATATATAGCCATCCAGACCCAAATCATTCTCTTGGCTACCACTGCTAAAGCAGACTGAAACAAAACCCCATCTAATCACTTTCTGTCTTAATTTTTGTTCTGAATTTTGTGGCTTTGGTTTGTCACCACTGAAATATTGCTGCAAATGATTGTGTTAAATCCTTACTTCTATCTTTCTCCCTCATTTCTGTTTTAGAAATCACTATAACATTTATTTACCAGATATATAACTTGTCTACATGCAGGAAATATATTTGTGCTTCACTTCTTTGAATCATAAAGAATGGCAAAAACTCAGTTACAGTTTTACATAAATATATTTAAAGAGCATGCTATCATACTTTATGTCTGAATCACATTTTATTTAAACAAAGGATCCATTTCCAGAAATGACTGTGGCAACTGGCAAAAAACAAAAAGTGTGGATAAAAGGTCTTGTACATGTTAAAAGTCTTGTACATGTTATTTGTTATTTACCTTTTTTTAAATATTTAGTCTGTTTTTTAAAACCAGATAATTAATAAATCTTCCAAACTGCTGTTTATTTTAGGGAATAATAATTATTCTACTATGCAAATATTTTTTTTCTTTTGAGGAATTGGAGCTAGTGTGAATCCAGGCTGTGTTTATTCTTTCCAAAGTCCTTCCCTATTCCTTACAATTAGTGCTCAAGCTGTTCTGGAGGCACTGAAGGTGACTGGAGTGAAACCCAGTGCTCACTCAGTGCTGACTCTGTCCAGGAGCAGGGACACTGCCTGCTTACACAAGTGTTTGGTGCTGTCAGCTCCCTGTGCAGGGTGGGCAATAATCAGCAATAAGAGCAAAAGCAGCAGCTTTTTACACTGCTCCTGTCAGAGCACAGAGAACATCTCTCCATGTCCTTACTGCATTCAACTGATCTGTTTGTGGTTCTTTAGCAGGTACAAAAGCATTTGCTGGATCAGGCTCAACATGTGTTCCCTATCTGTTTTCATGTAGCCTGAAGATAATATAATTTTCCAGTTTCTGTGCTAACCCTTTTGTAGCTAAAACTGATAATCATACCAGGTTCCCTTGCTGCGTTTTCTAGTCCCTTAAGCTTTAGTTTAGTAACATTTTGGCTGATCAATTGGATACAAAATCCTTTATTTTCTGTTTAAATTCCCATTCCAATAAATAAGGCTTTTGGGCTTAAGTCTACATAACTCTCTTTTGAAAGTCTGAGCCAGAGAAATGAGAATTTAAAAAAAAAAAACACCTCAAACCATATTTTCTACTCTGTGGATGTTTTCAATGTTGTGATCTCAAAAGAATATATTGGGGTTAGAACAAAAGAGATGGGAGCAGATGTTGCAATTTTCATGAAAGACCTTTCTTGGAAAACAAAATAACTCCTTTTAAACTTTAAGCCCTACAGACTTTACTTAACTAATAGTTTTCATTTTAAAGTCTTAGTGAAACACTAGTGCACCGCAACTCTACCTCTAACTAATTTCATAGTCTATACAATTTTTAAAGTTTCATGAGATTCCTTCATATGGTGCAGCCTAAACAAGAAATTCTGAATCAGTTTTAGTTTTTCTTTGTGTTCAGTTGTATTTCTGCATTTTAGTCCTCAGGCTGTTACCCTGTGTTTGCATATTTGCATTGTATCTTTTCACTCCAAGGCAGATTTAGGAGTTGTTACCCTAGACTCATAGTAATTGCAAGAAAATCCAGTTCCATCTGTTTCTGCCAACATGTGGAAATTGAATGAGAATATCAACATGAAACGGCACTTGCTCAATATCAAGTGTGTGCCAACTATTGTGTTTGTTACAGAAAATTGTGGTCAAGCAGGCTGAGAGAGGCCAGTGAGCTGCCTGTCTGGTAAAAAATCTGGGTCCAGATTTTGTTCTGTCCGTTGTCAGTGGCTAGATTTTGGCTTAATACAGCTATTTCCATCACTTACAGATAATGTGCTGCTGAGCGAGGTAGGGCTCACCCTGCAGTGTTTAATAGAAAGAAAAATTTTCACTGCACCAAAAAGTTTTGTCAGAAAAATCAGCATTAAATCTTGAGAAGGGTAAAGAATATGCAGAATGTAACCTCTGGGCTACAAGGGGAAGAAGAGGACTGTTTTATCCACTATTAAATAACAACTCTTGAATATTTTTTATTCCTAATCAAGCCATCACATACCCTTGAGAAGTTACAGCAGTTGCACTACACTACCACTATCCAGTTTTGCAATGTGTTAGATAAATGTCAGTACATTTAAAATACACTTGAGAAGGCAGAAGTGAGGGGTCTCCCAAGTGCCCCAGAAGTACAAACTTCCATCAGTATGCATAAAAATTCTCCACCAAAAAATATGTCCACCTGAGGATCAATCCTCTTCAAGTGCTGCCTGCTGTGTGATTTTTGTATCAGACAACTTCAAAGTTGTTTTGACTTTGCAGTGCCAAAATGTTAGAAATTATTTGGGGGTCATTTTTTTTTTTCCTGCACCAGTTATCCAAGAGTTTTTTAAGCCCGGGGACTTTGAAATAGGAAGAGTAGTGTACAGGAAAAATTATGCAGCTTTGAAGGATGTGGAGTGACAATCTCAAACAGTCAAATCAGGATGGCTTAAGCAATTATCTCTCTGTAAGTGGACTCCACCTTGTTTCTTACAAGATATGACTAGATTATATGTGCACATATCTCTAGTCTATTTTAAACACAGGAAAATTGTTGGGTTTTTTTTTGAACTAGCTTGAGCTATGTGGGTAATTTTCAAGAATTTAGTTCAGTTTCCTTTGAGTCTATTCCTCTTCCTTACCTTTGCAGCAGTACTGGGAATATTTTTCCTAGCTGTGACAACTAGCAGCCTGGCCAGGGAATGTGTTGTCAGGTGAAATTTACAACACAGTTACTTATGCATGTCTGTTTCTCTAAGGCACTTAATGAAGTGGTTTAGAAAAAGTCATGATAACAATGTGGGCAAGACGGAAGTGGCTGTCTTGCAAAATACATTCTTTTCTTTCTCCTCATGCAGGTTTGTGTATCACCTCCCATCAGCTGAGAAGCAGAGCTGTTAGAGTCGTCTAACCTGGACCTCAGAGAGTGCAGAGGTGCATTTGCAGCAGACCATTTTGTATTTGAGTGCCTTGGAGGCAGTGTCCCAGCAGGTGCCTGAGGTGGCGCTGGCAGCTCTGTGTTGGCATTTCTGCACCACCTCTGCCTTGCAATGTCATTCATGCACTCACTAACCTGAGGGCAGGGTCCTCCCTAAGCTGTTTCCATTTTCCTCTCCCACTTTTCTTCCCTGCTTTCTTGATTGTGATAAAAAGCCTGTGGCTATAAGAACACTTAACTGTAATACAATTTTCGTAGCTCGAGTTACGTGTTAAGTAAGTGTTTTATATACTCTGTTTGTGAAAGACTAGACAAGCTCTTTGTGGGAAGGTAAATAATACTTAAAGCCCAGGCCATAATCATCTTCCATCTCTGCTCTGTGATTTAATTTAATGCCGATTATCAAGTGTTTTACTTTTACAATTCATGTGGTGTTTGGCTGACAGAAGTGTGTATTCATTGCTAGGAGCTCAGGAATTAGACAAACCTAGCATACAGGATTGCATGTCACAGCATAAAGCTGCTTTTAAGATGTTATTGCCTTCACAAAGAGGAAAAAAAAGGGTTAGAAAGACTAAATTCAAGGAAAATTCAGTATCAGATTATCTGGGTTTCATCTCCTCCCAACTTCTCACCCTGTTTTCCTTCTCAAATATGGGGGTATTGCAAAGCAGCATTAAAGGAACTTTTTCTCAGAAATCCATGGCCTCTTTGACAATTTTAGATTCAAGTTTTTACTGTTGTACAAGCTCCAAAGCTCCAAGCCTCTTCACCATCTCCTCACAAGTCTTAGGCCCTCTCTAAAAGAAAAAGAGGCATTTTCCTGGCCTTGGTGAGCTTAAAGATGAGAAATACAAACACAAAAAACTATTAAAAAACTGTGGGAGAACAGAAAGAATGCGCTCCAGGAGAGAAGTGCAATTATCATAACGAATTCCTAGCCTCGCAGTTGGTCTGAGCTGTTTTTCCTTTTCTTTCTAGTCGTGTTTAAAAGGGACAAATTACGTCCTTTATTTTCCTACACACCGCACAAAGGCCAGCCCTCCTGCTTGCCTTACACTGACGTCAATCCTCACACCTGCACACCCACTTCCTTGCCCTGTCCTCCTAGGGATTTCTGTCCCTTCCCTGTTTTCCATACGAATGGAGCAGTTTAAAAAGGTGCTGATGGACGAGTGGAAGGCGTGGGCCTTCACAAGAGGCTGAAACAAGTGGCTTTGCTCTCATTTCTGCTCGGCACAGCTCACGTTTCACTCTGGAGCCTCCAGTTCAGACCAGCACCTGTCCCCAGTGCGTGTCTGCCACCACTAGTGCCAGCCAGCCAGCAGCACATGCCAGTGCATCCAGCATCTGTGACAAATAACACGTGAAGCCCTGTGAGCTGTGCATTTCCCTGGCCAAAGGAGTTGCTTCTACTTTGCAATATCCTTGATAGAACCAAATATGTATAGGATTGGGCACCCCAAAGACTTTTTTTTTTATGTGATGTTTTCCTCTGTGGAAGCACCCTGAGCACAAAGACTGAGAAGCAAAAAGAAGAATGCTGGCAGCTTCTTATTAGCTCCATGATATTTAACTTCTTGTTGTATTGCCTTTTCAGATTTAGCCTGCATGACCCAGCAGCTGTTTCACTTGGCTCAGGGCATTTATGACTTTATTTTGGACAAATCTTTAACATTTTCATTTGATTTTTTCCCAACTCAGCTTTGTGCCTCAAAATTTGTTTTAAATTTTACGGTCATTTTTTTTTCCTTTCTTACCCTTCTTACAGCTGTAGGCTCTGGAACCCAGCAACTGTGGTGTTCCTCTCTTTGGCCAGCAGCTTGTTTTATAAGGTAAGGACAAAGGAAAGGAGTGCTTTGGGGAGGAAAAGAAAAGTAAGACAAGAAAGGAAGGAAGGAAGAATGAAAGACGTGAGAGAGTTCTTTCACTGGATCTACTCAGAACAAGTTAAATCTAACTATACTTGTAACTGTATAAATACCGAAGTACACAGTAGACTAAAAGTATTCAATAAACATTTACTGTGAATGGAGGCATTAGGAAAGGCTTAGGCCCTGCCTGAATTCCCATGAAATTTATAAATATTTCTTTCATTTGTTCTCCATTTACAATTAGTTGCGGTCAAGCTGATCAAAGACAGAAGAGGCCTGTTGCATGTGAACCAGCATCCCTCACAATGACATTCACAAAGCAGAATGAAATATGAAATATCAGGTTTCCACGGATGTATGAACTTGTAAAAAATCTGAAAGAATAGGAGGTTTTTCACACTGAGTAATGTGAAACATTTGGTGCGGATTGTAGGCCTCTGAAGAGGAAAACTGAGAGCCAAAATCCATCAGGCAATAAAACAGAAGCAGGCAAAAGTTAAAACAACAGCCATTCACTACAATCTATTGATTTAGATATCATGATTGTCTCTGCTATAGCAGTGGTGGATGCTAGCAGGAGCTTCCACCTAAATCATTATCAGGAACAAACCCCAGCACCACAGACCTGAGAGCAGGCTGGAATAATGTTTGCTTCAGAAACACATCTCGTCTGTTCCCTTCACTTACATAAAGGAGGGGGAAAAAAACTCTCCATGGTTTGCTCACGCTGCTCTCTAAGCATTTCCAGCCAAACAGGTGCTAAGGTTAATTGGGTAAGTAGCCTGAAGCTTCCAGTTTTCAAACGAACTTAAAGTAAATAAATAACCCCAAGTAGATCCAGGGGGATAGACTTGCACAAAGCCTCCGAGCCGCGTGTTACAGCACTCGAGGTCCCTGGTTTTATCTCTTTTGCAGACCTGCACTCTTTGGAGAGCAAGGCCCATCAGCCTTTGTGACTAATACAATGTGCTTTAATTGCTTCCTATGTCTTTCACAGCTGTCAGCCCCTAATGGGGTCAGGGTCGGCAGGGGAGGGGCACTCAGGGGGTTTGCATCCCTTCACCTTCTGAAGCACTCCAGGCTGGAGAGGGGCTTCACCCCATATGGCATCTGAGAAACCTGTGGCTCTCCCTGATGTGTGCCCACTCCACTCCAGAAGCCATTCACCCCATTCAGAATCACCCTTCTTGGCTGCTGGAAAAGGATGGACAAGTAGAGACGGTGCCCTTAGCGCTGTCCCTGACCCAAGAGGTTCTAATTGCTTCTCAAACTGTGCAAAATTTGTTTGTGGTGTTAACCAACATCAGGCAACAGGGAAGAATGTAAAAATAGATTGTTTCACATTGTTTTGAGAAAGACTTAGAAGGATTAAAGGTTAACAGGAGCCTTTTAGCATAAACAGAACAGACACTTCATGCTGTTTATGGTATAAACCCCGCTATGTTTCAGTCTGTACCAGAAAAAATCTGAAGAAAGGTAGTAGTAGTAGCTAGGGCAAACAACAGGAGGCATAAACATGCTGAGGATGTCCTGTGCCATGAAAGACCTTCATGGAAAACATGTAGGTTGAGTGCTTCCAAAAAGGGACTGCACAAGAAGACATTTGAGGATACAAACTGTTTCACTTTTCTCTCAAACCAAAAATCACATCCCTTCTCAGGTATGATGTAAAAGCAGGCCAGAGAATGTATGGTATTGCAGCTCACAGTACCGCCAATGTAGACATACAGAGGGTGTGTTGAAACCCCCCAAAAATCTAAGTTATTACAAAAAGTATATTTAATTTGTTAAAATTACACACTCGGGTTTTTCATACTCAAACACCCTCTCAGCACCCACAAGAACTAGAAACATTCTGTTTTATAGGAAAGCTAAGAGTCTACTTTAATCACATGTCTCCAGGGTCTGAGACTTTGAGGAGAATGCCCTGTGTCAGATGACAATAAATTCCTTAGAGAGGAGAATACCGGACAGTGACTTGCATTCAACTCCTTGGGCTAGACAGGGCTGTGCTCTGGACAGAAAGCAGTGTGGGCAGCTTCAGCTCACCGTGGGAAACCCAGAAAATCCTGCCCTGTTGTATCTGTCTAGTTCTGGCAATTTGCTCAGGGAATCTGCACAGGCTGGATCATGGGCTGAGGCCAATGGTGGGAGGTCCAACAAGGCCCAGGGCTGGTCCTGCCCTTGGCTCACAACAGCCCCAGGCAGGGCCACAGGCTGGGGCAGAGTGTGTGGAAAGCTGCCCACAGGAAAAGGAGCTGGGGGTGCTGGTGACAGTGACTGGACAGGAGCCAGCAGTGCCCAGGTGGCCAAGAAGGCCAAAGGCATCCTGGCCTGGACCAGCAATGGTGTGGCCAGCAGGAGCAGGGCAGGGATTGTCCCTCTGTGCTGGGCACTGGTGAGGCCACACCTGATCAGTTTCAAGCCCTTCATTCCAAGAAAGACATTTTGGTGAACACTTTGAAGATCTACTCACTTGGGCTGGAAAATAACAAGTTTTTCAAATGAGCAGATGAAGAATTCTCTTTGTCCAAATGTAGCTTTTTTATGCCAAGCTTCAGACTCTATATATTCTATTTACTCTGTCCAAAAAAGGTAATTACACACGTGTGCACACAGAAAGTTCACCATCCCTTAGAAGCCTTCGTGAAAGAGATGTCTGTCTCCAAATTAACACTAAACAAAAGCAGAAGCTAGAGCAGGCACACATTTCTCAGCACAGATGCATCTCTTCAGGGTTTTTGCTTATTTATTTGCCAATAACATGCACTACAGAAGAGGTTTCTGGGAAAAATGCACTGGGCCTCCCCTCAAGGGTGAATCCCAAGGCTTTATTTTCAATTAACTTATTGGAGGGAAAAATGAGAGAAACATAATAATATTCAGTGAAATGCTGTTTCTGCCATAAACCTGAAAGCCACTTACACATTTTTTAAATAACTAATTAAGATGATCCTTGTACAATCCTGCAATGGCTGCAGGAATATATGACTTAAGTTTCTACCCATTTTGTTTTGGTCCAGATAGAATTTTCCAGAAGAGTTTAGCCTCCTCACACAATGTGTGTTGGACTGTATCAGAATACTATATTCTTTAAAAAAGGCAAACAACAACAAAAAAATCATTGCTTCCATTTTTATTGGCCAACATGTTTCAACATTTGTTTTTGCTCAAATCCATTGTAAAATTATGTATATATATATCAGAACTTTTTTTTTATGGTGAGCTAATGCACATAATTCCTTTTGTAAAACTGCCTTATCATGAGTCATAAAGGTTCAAGAAATAAACAAGGCATGGCAATTTTGCCCTCATTGTCCTCACACATTGCTCCTGCCAGTAGAGGAAGGCTGCAGAGATGTGTTGAACCCAGCTAATGAGCACAGATGAGTCTCTTAGGTCATGGATGAACAGCAGATGAAAAACAGACATGTCTCCCATCTAAATCACACACTCACAGTACTAGTCCTGGTCAGTCCCAGGTTAAAAGATGGGAATCTTTCACTCCTCTGGAGTAGAGATCTTCTGTAGCACATGAATGGCTGCCATCAAAATACCTTTTAATACTGGAGACAGGAATTAAAAACGTAGGTAGCAGATAGAGGGAAAAGAAGGAGAGATGTAGTGGCATTAAGAAAGGTGACAGCTTTGAAAGTCAGATAAATTTTTGCCTTTATTTGATAAATGCAGTCTCTGCATAATGTTCCAGCATATCAGTTCCCTGTGCATTCAGAGCCTGTGGTCTTTGTGCTCTTTGGGGTTTAGATACCTTGAGGCCCCTCCTTTCATTTTCCCAATCTTGCAGGGGAGACACAACAAAGTTTACAGACCCTCTTGTCAAAAAACACCATCCCACATGCATTTTTTCAGGTGAAGATTACAAATTTACTTTGTTTTTAAGCTTATCCTTCTTTGAGGGGCCTTATCAGACTGTCTTTTGTTCCCATTGTCTTAACTTGGTCTGCCAGGATGTGTCTGCACTGCACAGTTCTGATTGTGAAGAGGCAGATACAGAAGCTAATTCTAAGTTTTCATTTTCACACTTTACAGTGTGAAACAATCACTTTACAGTCCCTTTTACTTCATTGGCTGCTTTGAGATCCAGAGCTTTTTGACATGTTTCTGGACCACAGACTGCTGTGCAGGAAGCATAAAGCCTAGGTTAGGTGCCTTTAGTCTATTGTTTCCCAGACCACTGGTTATTCATGGCACATAGCTGAGGAAAGCAAGCTGTATAGATAGATAGATATTAGATAGATAGATAGATAGATAGATAGATAGATAGATAGATAGATAGATAGATGTATAATATTATATTTTTATATATACATATATTTTTATATTATATTTATATATATAATATAATATAATATAATATATAATA
>JANPWX010019792.1:559903-587230 GCA_024734555.1 Trochalopteron elliotii
ATTATATATTATATATTATATATTATATATTATATATTATATATTATATATTATATTATGCATTATACATTATATATTATACTATATATTGTGTATATTGCATATTGTATATTACACCTTTTTTATATATATATGTAACACATATAGAACAACATACACAAATCTATCTTCATCCACATCATTATTTATCTTCATCTACAGTGAAAATGTCCTGAGGCCACCAAACCAGTCAGCTTTTTTACAGGAGGAGCATCTCAGTGGACACTGGCAGTACAGTGCAGGCTGCTGCAGTCAGGACAATAAAGGTTTTATTTCCCTCTTCAAATCACAGTGCAACAGTGGTTTGTACTTTGCTTGTCTTGCTTCTTCTAAAAATGTCATTAGGATGCCTTGTTCTTTCCTTACTTGGGGAACTGTAAAACAAAAAAATATTTTCTAAGTGCTGCTTGTCAATTGATAGTGTCTATTGAAAATATGCACTGGCTTATAGAGGATCTGGGATTAAACTTGACAGGAATACTTTTTCCTTTATGATTAGATCAGCACAGATTGCTGAACAAATCATTATGGCCCTATTTCCAGAAAAACTTACAACAGAGCTTTGTTCCTGCTACTATCATAAATACTTCCACCAGTATTTCTATTACAATCTTTATTTTCTATGGTTTTTAACTGAGCCAGAACAATTCACTATGGGCTGAAAGTTGTCATTTCATGGTGTTCACACCATGAAGGAATCTGTTTCAGCATAGACTCTGAAAAATAATAGCACAAGCTGTTTTGAAGGTGGAAAGAAGCCTGGTTGAAGGCAGCAGTTTCCTACAACCCTGTTGTTTGATATACTGAAAACAAAATCAAAGGAACTTTTTATTTTGTTTTTAAGCAAAGATCAGGCATGTGGAAAAGTATGAAGGAACTACTATAGCTTTCAAAATTACTATTACAGAGTGATAATCCCATCCCATAAAAGTCAACATGGAAAAAGCCTTTCTCTTTGGTGGACTTCATTTGCTGCATCTGTAAATTTCCAATGGACCATGCTGTCACACAAATAGGAAAGCAGAAGTCATGGGGCCAAGTTCTCAAGTGGTGTGTATTGATAATTGTAAAGTGATATTAAAAAAAAGAAATAGCTCCCATGGAGCTCAAGCAACACCAGATTACTTACAGGGTCTAGTGTCTCTAGGAATCAACTGTTCCTTTATTGTCTTGCAGAAACAGCTGGGTTGACCAGGGAATGCTTTTTGAACACATGTCTAAACTCCACTCCTCTGCAAACTTCAATTTCTAGCTAGCTTCTTTGCACAGAATGTGTTCTGACTTACTTGTATCTGCTTCTATTCCAGCTGTTCATCTTACTTTTCTGTCCTGGACCATTCTCAAAGCAGGACTGTGTGGTTTTTCTTTAGTGTGTCTTTGCAAAGCATCTAGCATAGTAAAATGCCATTTTTACCTGAATCCTCTGAACTTTGTTGTATTACAGATAGTAGGAGTTGCAGTGAATAATAGAAAGCTCTGTTACCTCACTCATTCACTTCCATAGGAAAAAATCTCATCCCTCCTCCAAGGCTGGAGTTGAGCCTGTGATAGATCTGCAAAGTATGAGTTTGAATCCATGCTTTCCACATTGTATCCTATGAGCTTGGCTCCAGGGTTTTGGTTATGGCCCATCTTTATTACTAAACCATTTTTCTTCCTTCCTCTGAAACATCCTTCCTACACCAAACAAGATTACCTGGGATAGTGAGCATAATTCACATTATTGCACATACTTTTTCTGCTTTAATTTTATCTCCAGAAGATATTAAATCTACATTTATTAAATGGAGTTACTCTTCCAGCCTGCAGGCATCAGCCCAGTATCTTGAAGGATGTAACAATGAGGTCTATGATTAAAACCTTTTTTGGAAAACATGAACAAATGATAACCAGTTGTGATAGTTTTCCACATTTTTATAATATCTAAAAATATGTTCAAATATCCAAAAATGATCCTCTGATTTGATTTATTCACAAGTCCCCTGAAGTGTTTAATAAGTACAATATGGTACAACTAAAATCATGCTTATTACTGCTATTAACTTGGTAATTCTCCAGGATGAAATCATACTTTTTGGGTTATAAATATACATTTTTATTGTTGATTTTATGCTGCATTTTGAAATACTGCTTCTCTGCTTTCATATTTTCAGTGCTGTATTACAGTACCATAAATCAGCCCAGCAGTAAAGGAATTCTAATTGGTATCAGGTGATTTTTTTAAAAAAGTAGAGAAAAAGTTAAACTTATATCCTTTTGAATGAAGATAAATTCTCTTGAAGCTCTTAAAAAATCAGATGTGTCTAGAATGATCTGATTTATCTTTTTTTGAAAGACTAATCAGATAAAAGTATGCACGGTGCACATCAAAGTATATGTATGAGCTAAAAAACATCATAAAAGGTACCTCTAGATGTCCAACCAAGTGCAGAGGATCCTTACCATGGTATTTTTTCATTCTCTGTCTATGCTGCTTCAGTTTTCCCATCCCACTAACTATGCAAGCTTGAGCTTCTGTTCTGCTTCTTTATTTTTTAATTTTATTATTGCATTTTTTATTCAAGAATTTCATTGGTCTTTCAAAGAGAAGAAAAAGCAACAACAAAAAAAACCTCCACCCCAATGGCATTACAGCAATACATTCCCAATGTCTCAGCACCTCTGTAGAGCCAACCATTGATTCTTCCTGTGATGGACTTGCCTAAAAGTAGTCTCTACATCCATCTGCACTTTGTCCAATGCAGTAGTCAGTCTAGCAAGCCACAATCAACTGTGCATTATGTGCCAGGTGCTGGCACTTACCCCAAAAAGTAGAACTCTGTGGGTGGGTGAGGAAAACAGCATTAAATTAATAGCTTTGGTATAAAATGCCAGGAAACACACTGTATGTAGGATATTTCTAAACAAGATTATGGACTTCCCCTTTTGCCTATAATTACACAAAAGAATCCTTAGAAAACACTGGTTTTCAAGAAGAAAAAAAAAGAAGTACAGCAATCATAAGAAATTATGATACAGATTTAATTATTTTGTGCTGATTAGATAGAGATCAAAAAGACAGGGCAGGGAAGGCATGAGGTGGAGCTAGGAATCATGAACAGAGTCCATGCCATAATTCATGAGGGCCATGAACCTGAACTGGAGGCCAGCCCTGGCTTTTCCACCAGTGCTTCTGCAGCCCCTCCACAAAGAGAAGCACTTTTAGGGTTTTAGAGCCTTCAGAGGGCAGTCTCATAGGTTGTGGTGGAATCCTGCAGTTTTTAATTTGAGCTTTTGGGCAATGTGGTATATTTTCATAGCCCCTTAAATGTTCCTGGTATTTTTTTCCTTTCCAGGGAAAGCAGAAACACCTCAATGCACTGCCTGATGTTTCCAAGGGAAAAGAAATATGCAGAAGAAATAGTCCTCCTACTTTCCCAGACATCACTACACTCTTTAAATTAATGGTATTTGGGAGGAAAAGCCCTAATACTAATGGGATTAATTACTCAATACTGTGCACTGTATGGAGTTAAGGTTTTTTAATTTTTTTCAGAGTGACTGAATTACTCTAAATTCAGAAGCTGCTAAAAAAAAATGAGTTCACAGAGCAGCTCTGTCATGAAGGCCAGAAGTAAGATTAAAACTGAAATGGATCCAAATAAAAATCATATTAAGCAGATATTCAGCAGAAAGGCATCTCAGTAAAGATGAAACAAGCAAAAGACTATATATACACACCTTGTACAGCTGCTCAGGGTCATATGAAAACCAGATGGAGGAAATCAAGAGGAAAATGAGGTTGAACAGGGACATATTTGGGAAGATAAAAGGTAGCACAGAAAGTCACCTTTCTTTGGGCCACAGAAAGTTTACAGCACTGAAATGACAAAATATTATATGATTTGGAGGCAAAATCTAACACCAGCAGGATGGAAAGTGTATGTTTTTACATCCTCTGATCTTTTGATCCATGAAGGAGAGTGGATTCCTCTTGAAGGACAGTGGAAACAATTTGAGGTTCCTCTGCAGTGAGTAGAAATACAAGCCTGGCATAAAAGGTCAGGTGATAGTGTGAAGGGTCTTGCTATTTCTGTGATGCTTAGGCAGTCATTAATAACCTCTGCTTAGTTTTCCAGCTGCAAGGAAAGACTGGAAAGACTTTCTCTTGCAGATTGAAGGACAACTTCTACAGGGGGCTATCTCTCATCCTATCTCCAATTCTTTTTTTCCAGTAATGTAGTAATGTAAGAGTAATTTCAAACTAGAAAATACAAGATGTGGGGGTTTCTTCTTCTGGAATTACAGACATGGATCAAGGATTGCAGCAAGGTGACCAGGCAAGCAGACAGCCTTTACTCACCCTTTAACTCACCTTGGATCCTCTCCAAAACCCACTGAGGATGGCTGTCTCAATGGACAGGCTCTTGGCAGTGCATAGCTGCATTCCCAGCAGAGCTGGAAAGTCACAGAACATCTCTACCCATGGGTGTTTACTAGCTATTGTGAGAGCATTTACTTATTTTGGATGTTTATAAACTCTTGTTGGAACACAAGGCCTACACAGATTCATCTAAATCCTGATCTTTTTGATCTGGAAAACCTTTAGTAAATGAAAAAAAATCTATTTCATCTCTTGCTTCAGAACATCGTGTATAGTTTATAACCTTGAAACCCATAGCTTAGATTTAATGGTTATCATATAACATCTGTTTAATTTTAAAATTTATATGGAGGCTTTTTTGGAAATCCCGTGGAGTTTTTCGACTTTCTGTCTTCTCTACACACACAGAGGATGTAGAAAATTAATTTCCTGTGTAAAAATACAAGATGACAGAAGGTCCAAGGTTAAACCTATTTACAAAGAAAATCACTGCCTGTGTTTAGAAAATGCTGCTTTTATTTGAAATACTTGGAGGTGTACCTGGCTTCCCATGTCCTTGTGGTATTTAAGTATATAAGGCTTTCTGTCCAATAAACTGTAGTGAAAAACCTCCTCTGTATTGATTTTCCCCTGATGAATTGTGAACTGTCTACTCATTTGGTGATCCATTTGTTTTAATAAAGAAGACAAACCTGTAGAAGTTTCTTATTTTCCCACCCCTCTGGCCTCTTGTGAAAAGTATTACCATGCTGCAGAGTCCAGCATTCAATTCCGAGACAAAACCAGATGTCACTGGCTGACATCTACTTCACTGCTTTATAGCCAGGTTAGTTTACAGGAGGGTAGGAATGTGGTTCTCCTCTCCTCCTATGAAAAATGAAAGGTGAAGAAACACAAAGCCTGGATGTGGCTGAAGACTGCAGCAAGGGTCCCAGCAAAGCATGACCCTTGTTTTTTCCATTTTTACTGATGCACTGGAGTAAATCAGGACACAAAGATTTGCTATTCTGGAAGAGAGGATAAGAAAGAAAAGAAGATCTGTTGAAAGGGATTGTGAATTCATTGTCTCAGTCCCATTTGGGGTGGCAGTCAGTACTTACTTTTCATAAAAGCCAGTGTGAAATGGATCAGGTTTTTATCCAGCTGCAGTGTCCAGCCAATCTGTTGCAGTACAGAGAGCAGTGAAGGCAGCTGACACCTTCACTCCCCATCTCAGAAAAAGGAGGAAGGGCTGAACAGAAATCCCTGTTATTAGCAGGGCCACCTGGATGACAGTGGGGAGGAGCAGCTCAGCACCTGAATAAGGGAGGAAATACACAGGAGGTGATACCCAGGCATCTGACAAGCACTGAGTGTGGTGATGCTGTGACCCACTGTCTGGGACATTATCACCATCAGTTCAGCTAGCAAGTTTTGGGCTCCCAAATCTTCTGCACCAATCTAGGAGGATGAGACCCTCTGGCAACTCAGTTCTGCCAGGGACACAAGGAACTTGGAGTACTAATGTCAGCTGAAAAACTTGAAAGAGATGCAGTCTATGTCTACTAAGAAGATAGCAAGCAAAGAAGCAGCAGGAAGTATTGCACACTCCAGAGTTTGTCTGACCCCATCTAGAGTGGGTGGTTCCTCTTTTTCAGGACACCTCTGGAGACTGTGGAATCGACTGCTGTGCTGGATATTTCCTTTTGACTGTTCCGAAAAGAAATTTCTAAGCAGGTTTTCATCCTAGATTAGAAAGGCTTTCAGGATGTCTGAATTCCCTACAGGACTGCTTAAAAATAGCTCTATTGACAATTATATGACTGCTTATATTAAAATCTGCAGCACTGAAACCTGCAAGTAGACTGGAGACTTTGCTTTAGCAAAGCACACATGTCTGTATTAGGCACTAGCCATGACTTTGCCCCTTCAGGGACTTTCTGAAAGTCAAGGTACTGACATTTCTTACTGGTTTCTGTTCCAAACACTCTGGATTTTCAGGCTCAGTTTTCACTAATCTGCACTTTCCTCCTGGGCTTCAGCATTTTGTCCATGTCCTTCTAGCTGAGGCTTACCCATCAGCTTTTGAGTGGGCTGTAGACCCAGGAATGTTACCAGCTGGCAAAGCAGTGACACCTTGGAATCAAATATCCTTGCAGTAAAACCAGTGAAGTTTCATTGATCCAAATAATTATGCAGAGGTTAACAAATACATGACTTTGCTGATGAAGTTCAAGACAATACTATACAATTCACTCAGACATCACTTTTCTGACGAAGTGTTAAAAACAGTAAAAGCTTATTTTCTTCAGTAAAAGTAGTTTATACAATTTAATGTAAGTAGAGTCTGCTGAGTTTAAAGGTGCTAGTTTTACAGTCCCTTTTTCTGGATAGAACTATGCTTTCATTTGAACTTGTTCTAAATTGCTGGTTGTTTGATCTTCTCTTTTCTTTACAATGTCACTCTTTAGGGAAGACTTAAGAATTTAATAAGGAGACTATATATAATGCAGATTACCTGTCCAGAACCTAAAGAAGTAGGCTAAGACAAGGCAAGCTGGCCAAGGGTAGGATTTGCTACTTTTCCTCTTCCCCACGTGCTTTCCCATTCTTTCAAACCCTGGGAACATTCTTAGCAATTCAGATTGTTACTGATAGCAATAAATCATCTCAGCCTCTGCTATGGCCTGAAAGAATAAGCAGTAAAATACTTCACAAAATAGAATGTACCTGAATTAGCTGAATCTTTGACAGAGGACAGCTTATCCACAGGGAAGGATAAAAAAGGTGTAAAAACTGGAAAACATTTTGCTGCAGAAGAAAAATAAAAAAGATGTCAGAGTAGCTTAAGCTGCAGACTGAGTAATGAAGGAAATCCAAACCTAATGGCATTCTGTCCACCAACAGAAGTACAGGGATGATGAGTTAAACATTTGTATTTAGACACTTTACTCCTCATTTTGCTCTTTATCAGTCTGAGGAATCTCACTCTTTGTCTCTGAAACGGCTCAGTGAAATAGCTCCTTTCTTAAATGAAAAATGCACTGGCAACAACCAAGCAGAACAGACAGGTCACCTGCTTTACAAAGCATTACTTGCTGTTTTGCCCTGTGGCATGTGCAGTTTTAAAGAATTATTAAGACCTTTCAAGAAAAGAATGAAAGAGAAGATAAAGTTTCCTTCGGTGTTGTTGTAGAATAGAAAATTAGAGGGAAATGTCAAAGCATTATATGTGGTTTCTCATCTGGATAATATTAGCTAATATTTTTTTAATAATACACAGTATCATACAGATTCCTGATTGCTACTGATTTTCTTACACATACATCTTCCTATTAATCATCAACTACAGTGGAATTTTTTTTTGGCTGATTTATCAACTATTAGAAACCTCTTTCCCAGATGATTTTTATATGCATTTGGGGTGGCTGTAAAATAAAATAGTAATTTTCTGGTTTGTGTGTAAGGAAGCTTTAGGTCATGTACTGTATAATATTACTAAGCTGTAATAGGTAGAAAATATAACATTAGCTTAGACAGAGAGAACACCAAAGCTGCATTTGGGTCTACCACTTAGAGACACAATAGAAAATGTTCTAAATAGAAAATCTCCTTTGAGACATCTACAAGGATAATATTAATGTTAAAGGGAAGGATCCTGGTAGAATTTGTTGAAATCTGGCTCTGTTAAGAAGCATGAAATGCTGGTTATTTTTTCTCCATATTGGTAATACCAGAGGAACTATAAACACCTCCTCCAATGATCCATCTCTGCTTTTACTCTCTTTTCTCATTTATATGTGTCTCGATGTCATGTTCAAATGTATTGTGGACCAACACTCCCCACACAACAAATGCATGAAGTTTTCCAATGTTTAAAACCATGTGCTTCTAGGTCTCCAGACAGTCCCTCCAAACCTACAAATGAAGAAGGAGAAGAACATATGCTGTGCTATTTCCTCACAACAAAGAAGTGGCTCCAATTATTTAGAGAATATAGTGACTTCTATATTCTATTTAGAGAATAGAAGTGACTTCTATTATTTAGAGAATAATAGACAAGTATTGCACAAATATGCCAGGCAGTCAAAACATTTTTCTATTCAAAATTCCCTGTGGTCATAGCATGAGGGAAGGCTCCCTAGGAATTTTTTTGTGCACAGTGCACAATTTTTTTTTTTTCATTTCACTGGGCCCCTCTAAAAAGATGTATCATATTCACTGCTGAGTTTCATATTTTGCAATCTGCACGAATCACGTGATGTGCAGCTTCCACTGTGCCACTTGTTGTGAGAGCTCATTGTAGAGGCTCTAATGAGCCTGCCATACTCCTTCAGCATGCACAGCACCCTCTTCTCAATCATGCCTTTCAAGAGATTAAGACTCAGTGATGCAATACAGCCCATGACACAAAGCCTCTTTTCAAACATAAAAGAGTCAATTGTTTTTACAACCTCTAAGCATGCACAATCTTTGCTTTACATGTCCATGCAATAAATGGCCTAAAAGTTTCATATCCTCCTTGCAATATGGAACTTGACCCTTGGAAATCCCTCATGACAATTCAACTAGTAGAACGGAAATCTTTTCCCAATACCCTAAGGATTCTGGCAAAATATTTGTACTATTTCCATGTATACATGCTCCACTACACAGTCCTCCTTGCATATTACAAAAACTAACAACATTTTTGAAGCTGTGTATATTCTGCCCTGTCCATAAATTATTTCAGCTGCCTCATGACTCCTCAGGTTATTTTTTTTTTTACTCCCAGATCCCTCTGGCAGGAGCTACATTTCAGAGTGTAGGCAAAACCTCTCTTCTTAGGCCAGCACTCACAGCATTAATGTAAGTGTCAAGAGATGGGAGGCACAAAGAAACTGACCTTTGTGGGCACTGGAAAGTGCTCAAAGATTTCAGCTCCCACTGATTCCAGGTTGCACTTTTGGAGCATGGGGCTGATAAGCTGGTGGAGCATCAGGGCACAGCACTTGGCCAGGGGCAGGGAGCACCTCTGCACAGCTGCCAGCCCTGGTGGAGAAATCTTAATAACTCATAGTCTTGTCTATTTCAGACCTGTCCTTCAGTTTCTCGAGATCACTTTTGAATTCTCACCTTACCCTTGTTCAGCTTTCCACTGTTTATGAATTGAATGAGAAAGGTGTCTACCCCAAATAGTTAGAGGAAGTATTGGAAGTATCTCCAGTTCAGGACATCCAGTTCAGTTCTCCAGGACATCTAGAGTTCTCCAGATCTCCAGGAGATCTCCAGTTCAGTTCATCTCTCCAGGAGAGTTGAAAGGCTTCTGGGGAATAATAATCATCCACATCAAAAGGTGATGGGGCAGGCCCCTGCAGAGACAGCAAAAGGGCTGAAGGTTGTACCTTCAGTGCACAGGCAGTGCATGTGTCAAAAAGAACTAGTTTCAGGGGAAAAAATTCAACTGCTCTACCAAAATGGATACTCAAGAGTATGATCTACCCATACACAAATGAATTCTTCTACTCAATGCAGCTTTGATAAGTCTGTAGTGTAAGAGAGGCTGGGCCTCTTTTTCAAGGAGTCATGAGAATGACTAGAAGAAAATTATATCCATGGAAATCCTGAAGTGTTTCATTATTTAGACTGGAGAAGGGCAGACCAAGGAGAGATAGTAGTAAGAGTCTTCAGCTGTGTTGAGGAAGCCAGCAAAAGAGAAGGAAACAAATAATTGTGGAAAGAAATAACTGTGTTCAATAAAGATTTTAAAAATAAATTATCTTCATTATCAGCAAGAAAGAATGAGGTTAAATGTTAGAAGTTTTTAATACCCATAGCAAAAAGTGTTGGGAAATTTTGCCATGGAGAATGAGTTATACCCAGTAGGGGAGTTTGCTAAGGGCAGAGTAAACACCCATCTGCAAAAAAGGAGATGCTAGCATAGCTATGCTGGGCTGGGATATGGGAGGGAGCTAGATGACCCCTCTGAGCTGTACTGCCCTGGACTTCTACAAGGAATCCATGTCCTATCCCCAGTGAAATCTCAAGTGATGCAGATGTTTTAGTGAATGCCCCCACCCACCTTGATTTCAGAGCACAGAGTATTCCTTCCTGACCACCCCACTGGCCCTGAAGAAAAACCCATATTTGTACAGTGCTGCAGACCTCTCTGGCCTCATGTTAGGCATTCATGAGGGGGAGTAGAGAGCTGGTTTCACACTTGATCTGACCACACCAGCCCACCACACAACCCCAGCCCAGCAGCTCCCATTCCCAGAACCAAGTTGCCTCAAGTCAGCAAACGCCTGTGAAAAAAACTGTCAAGGTAAGTGAGAAAAAACAGTGGAGCAGAGGTGAGAGAGGGGCAATCAGTGCCAGCTGCAGGAGAAAACTTGAGGAGAAGCAGCTGCTCCTCTGATGATCCCTCAGAAGTCAACTGTGTCATCTCTCATCCTCACCCTACATGCCAGCAGCCTCACTCCAGCAGGTTTTTTTTTTCACTGTCCCATTCTTCCATGTCCCATTCTTCCCTGTCCCATGCTTTCCACTGCACATGCACTCACACTCTTTCCTTCTGTTCCCAGCCACGGGAAAACTGCCTTCTTGGATTTCTAGAGGGTTTTCTTTACATTGCTCAGTTGTTTTAATATAAAACCACAGCTCCTCTTGTTAGTGAATGCTAGCATTTCAAACTGTAATATAATGTGCCATAAACGACATTCCATGCCATAAAATGTTGCAGAAAGATATACTTTTACTCCTAAAAGCAGTGGCTGGATTCTGCTGAACTGAATTTAGTGGAGATTCAATCAAAACTGAGACGAAATAAAAGAACAAGATTCCAGGTTCACTGCAGAGTTCACTTGCAGTTTTTCCTGTCCCCGACAATAAGAGGATTACCTTAAATCAAGAGCATCAGTGTCAATGAGAGCCAGAAAACTTAATACATAGGAGGACAAGGAGATCAAAGCTTAGCACCTGGAGAATACCACATGCTCTAGATTAATAAAACAATACACTCTGTTACATAAATCTTGAGCAAGGTTATTCATGGACAAACATACAAAAAAGAAATTACTGTAGAGCTCAGATAACAGATATTTAATACTGGTGCTCTATCAGAGAATATCCTCTCATGTTATAGGAGTGTTGACATAGAGCAGTGAGACATTATTTTGTTTTAAACACTTTTAGTCTAAACTTGACATTACTGTTTTTGGACCTGGATACTGCACATCTGCAAGTCAGCGGAAATACCAAAATCTTGCATGCTCCTTTGATTGTTACATTTAAGGTATCATATATGCTACCAGCTCAGCTGCTGCAAGGCATTAAAGTCCATTACTCCAAGCTTGTAAAGTACTTTGGAAATACTATAGACAAGGATTAGAGAAGATGAGTATTCCACATGGCTTCAGAAGGGATGATAAACAGAGGGTAAAAGCACTGTAGTTAAAGTGATATATTGATTGCATGTGGGGAGCAATAGCAAGAGATCCCTTCTGATGAGTATTTTGTTGAGTGGTTTTGAAATTATATGCTTTTATCAAGCAGTTATATTTCTAAGATCAGCTTTTTTTACAGTGCCATAGCCTAAGAACTACTGATTATCAGCAAACTCAAGGACTCTGAACTTGGAGCACACCTTAGTTTTGGACCTCTGTTGTGGGATGACTTGGAAGTGTTTGGAAGAGGAAAAGTTTAGAAGGAAGATAATACAAAAAAATGTCATAAAGAAATATTATAATCAGGCTAAAAACCATAATGTCCTTTATATGTTATCTAATCATAAAGTGGTCCTTTGGTTTATCAGTTTGGTTTATCAATGAGGAGGCATATTTTCCCACAGATATGAAAATAGCATCCAAACACCAGGTATGTGGCATTGTGACCTGCAGAAATCACAGAGAGCCACTCATCTGTGTAACATAACAATTGCAGAAGAAAAGCAACTCTTTAATGTAGGAAAAAATCACAGGACAGGAAAAGAAAAGGAATAAGGGTCCCCCTGTCCAGCATCCAGAGTCATCCAAGAAAGCTGCCACCTTGGAAGCAGTACTTCTGTGGTGGGAAAATCTTCTCTTTTCAACATGTAAGGTTCAACTTTGCATAGGATTCAAGGCCTCTGCCAGTTTTGCTAATTTCTATTTTTTGAAGGCTAGCAAATGCCCCTGCTTTAATCAGGTGTAGTGTCCACATGGCTACTATGGAAGAAAGCAAGTCTTTCACGAGCTTGAGATACAGTCCAGGGATAGTCATAAGGGCTGACAATATGTCAATGCAGAAGTTCACACAATTACATAGATTCTGAACAAACTTATTTCCAAACACTAGCGAAAAAATCCCAAACAATTAAACGTCAATTAAATGTGCATCTGAGAAAATGGTTTTGCTGTGTGTTGTAGTTTAAACCCAGCCAGCAACCAAGCACCACACAACCATTCACCAGTGGGACTGGGGGGAGAATCAGAAAGATGAAATCTGGAAAACTCATGGGCTGAGATAAAAACCATTTAATAGGGAAAGTAAAGGCTGTGCACACGAGAAAAGCAAAAGAAGGAATTAATTCCCATGGACTGGCAGGGTTCAGCTATCTCCAGGAGAGCAGGGCCCCATCATGGACAATGGTTACTTGAGAAGACAAATGTCATCACCACAAATGTCCCCCTCTTTCCTGCTTCTTTCTCCCATTTTATACCCTGAGCTTGGTGCCACATGGTCTGGAATATCCCTTTGGTCACTTGGGGTCACCTGTCCCGGCTGTGTCTCCCCCCAAACACCCCCAGTTCCCTCCCCAGTGTGACAGTACCAAAAGCAGAAAAGGCCTTGGCTCTGTGCAGGCCCTGCCCAGCAGTAACAAAAACATGTCTGTATTATCAACCCTGTGTTCAGCACAAATCCAAAACACAGCCCCATACCAGCCACTGAGATGAGAATTAATTCCACCTCAGCCCAAACCAGCACGCTGTGGAAGCAAGCTAGGTGGTGTAAAGTTGCAATTTTTTCTTCAGTGCTCTTTAGTACTCTGTTATTTTACATGTGTAAATTAGGCCATGGTTTGTCATTATTAGTTTGACACAAAAGACTCAAGAAGATTGTAAGCTGAGGTTGAACTAGGTGACCTCCTGAGTTTCCTTCCCATTTGGTTTTTCCTGTGGTCCTGTGGTCTTACTATGAGTTATTTCTACTAGAAGGAGATGGAGAATTAGTAGGACAGAAGGAAAGGAGCAAATCATTGTTGCTATCTGATTCAGCAATGAAAGAAGTATTGAACTGAAATTTGGCATCAACAGAACTCTCAGGAGAGGGTCAGAATTGGTGAACAGAAGAGAAGACAGTAAGTGACAAGCATGGGCAGGACTCAGGCCTGGAGGGCTCTCCAAGACAGTTATTCATGGTATGGATATCTTCTCATAAGTAGGGATGCCAAATCCATGATAATCCGTCTCTGCATTTACTCTCTTTTCTCATTTATATGTGTCTCAATGTCACGTTCAAATGTATTGTGGACCAGCACTCCCCACACAACAAGGGGAGCAGCAAACACCAGAGCTGCCATACATACCCAACACTGCCTTTACACTTAGGCTGGACCTGCTTCTGAGACCAAGCCAAATGCCATCTCACTCTGTTGCCAGCCAACACTCCTCACCAAAAGGTGACTGGGTTTCACTGTTATACCTCTAAGTTTGAGTGACAAGTGTTTGAGCAATGGAGCAAGGCTTTTGATCTACTCAGTGACATAATTTATAGCTTGGTGCTGGAAACAGGGATCTGCCATTGGCAGGTTACTTCCCAGGCCCTCTCATAAACATGTTTCGTGGTCCAGGCTGCTCCTGGACTTAGTTTACCTCTACTTCAGTTGCATTTTATATAGTTCTGTGAATTCAGATGGACATAGTGAGAGTTAATTAATGTCAGTTACACTGCTGAATTCTTCTAATGTAAAATAAGGAGTGGCAGTAAATTAAAGGTACAATAACAAATAGCCCCACAATTTTTAGATAGTCCCACTTCAGTAGAGCTGCAGGGGAAATGTAGGAATGATAATAAATACATCATAAACATTAAAGAGCCATAAAATAGCCACATATAGATCCAATAAAACATAATATAGAAATAATTCAAGCTGGGCTGGAAAGCAAATACCACCTACTACTGAAGGCTTTTGCAGTACCTTGGGATCCCAGGAAAAGGGGTTGATATCACAGCTGCGTTGAGTGTTTTTATTGGGCCTGACTTTCCTTGAGGGTCATTCTGCCACAGTATTTTTGAAAGTCCTTTGAGTAGTCATGTATCAAACTTGATTTTCTTTTATAACTGAAATAGTCCACTGGAATTCTTTGATATTACCAGGTCTGGTTTGAGATCAAAAAGAACTTTGTATCTATGAGAAATAGATTGCAGCATTTAGAGCTGAAATGACGCTGACAGAAAGAACAATTTCCCCCTCTTTAAGTTATGTTTGCTATACTTACAACTTCAAAATCTCAGAGGTCCACTTGAGTTTTGGGATAAGTATATTTTATGTCAAAAAGACTCCATGCCAGAAAGCTCCAAATATCAGATAAGTATCAGTTTAGCATTATGGTAGTATTGCAAAAATGTGCCTTTTACTGAAGGTGACCATGTCAAAGTCTTAGAACTGCTTTTCTGAATCACTATAATGAACAGGCAGAAGAGCCACACAGATCAGAATGACTTTTCCATAAGCTCTTGGTAGATTTATAATCATGGTCAAGGCTTCTCCACGCAGGGGTTTTGCTTAGTAAGTTTTTCCAGCCTTTCATCTTCTGCTACAATGCCCTGGGAGATGTTCAGGAGGGGTAGGGGTGCAAACCTGCCCCCAGACCCCCAGCATGCTGAAAGAACTGGGCTGCCAGCCCCTCTACAGAGACCCGACTCCCTGAGGGCTCTTCTGGTGTCTTGGGTTGCAATGCAAGATTTATTCTATTCCCATCTGTTGAAACTGGTTGAAGAGGTGTTTTTATTTATCTCTTAACTCAGGAGGAGGGGGCTTGTGTCTTCTGTTAATGGGCAGCTGTTAAAACCAGCTGGGGCAGTGTTCTTTATCTCTTCCACCACCCATCCTCCCTCCAGGGGATATCTGCTGTTAATGGGCCATCGAGGCTCACTGCATGGCTGATACAATTACATCATCCCATGGGGAAATGCTCCACCCAGGGGGAGGAGCCAAGAATTCCTGCCTGGATAAAACCTGAGATTCAGAACAGCAGGTATCCTGGCTTTCCATTGGATTCCCAGATGGAGACTGGACCCATCTCACCATCGCTGGACCCTTTCTACAGGATCATCCCTGCCCCAACAGAACCACATCTGTCACTCCAGGAGGACTTAACTGGACTGACACCAGCAGCCTGACCAACAGGGTGTCAGGTCGTGTCTGGAACTCTGACAGTGTTTTTCTTTGTTTGTTTGTTTGGCTTTTTTTTGTACTACTGCATTTTTTAATATTCCTAGTAAAGAACTGTTATTCCTATTCCCATATCTTTGTTTGAAAGCCCCTTAATTTCAAAATTACAATAATTCAGAGGGAGGAGGTTTACATTCTCCATTCCAAGGGAAGGTCAAGCTTTTCCCTGGCAGACGCCTGTCTTTCCAAACTAATGCATCTGGTTTGCCAGGGCTGGCACAGCTCTGAGTCACCTTCCTCTCACTGGCAGGCTGACACAGGGGGAACAAAAGCACACAACCCAGGTCCTTTTCCTGCGCTCACCACCACCACAGAGGGTCACTGACCTATGGTGGGGGCAAATGCAGAGCCCTTTACATTCCTCCCACCCAATGTCCTGCCCAAAACACAGGCTCTGATGCCCTCAGAAGCCTCCTTAACCATTGCACAGTTCAGACATAATCATCTCCAACTGTCTCTCTCAGTGGTTTCAAAGTATTTGTGGTATGGGTGAGATTCTTTACTTGTTTCCTCAAAGGAAATCAAAGATATTTCTAAGCATTTCTATTCAGACAAAATAGACTTCACAGTTGTCAGCAGCTGTCTCCCAAATTAGAGCTACCACACTGTAAAAGCCCACAGTTTTCTGGATCCTGCATGACAGAGGAGGCTGTTAATCTTAAGCTTTGCATTTATTTTGTGTAAACGCAATAATGTGGTAGCTGTTTTAGAAACTTCATCGAGTATTAGCTGAGATGTTTGGGGTGAAATGTACTCAGAGACTCTATTATGCCAGAGAAAGAAAGCAACTAAGGTATAGAAGAATGTAATCCTTTTTTAAATATTATTCCTGGGAGTACTTTTATCACCAAATGTTCAGCTTCAAATTGAATTATATATTTTCATCACGGCTCTACATTCCTGTGTCCTGGTCCTAAAATGAAATTGTTTATACAGACAAAGAATAGTTGATCTTATGGCATGGCAGGGAAAAAATTATACTTTACTTCTGACTTTTCTCAATAAGCTTTTCTCACCAAAGCTAACCTCCCCTAGCTGGCACATGAATCTCTATTTAGTGTGAATAAAGTGTAGCCCATGCAATGCCTTACCTTCACAACACAAGTCCTGGCAGATGTGGTGTACAGCATAGCTTCTCTCAAGGATTAAAACTGAATTAGTAATGGCCTATGTGAGGCATAACAACAGTTCAGACTGTCATGGTTAGGGGCATCCCAGCTTCCAAAGTAGAGTAATGTCACATGCATAAGGGGTCATCCAGTCAAGCCACAAACTTCCACCAAAATTTCAGCTATCACATTTGTCATCCCCTGCCTTCACCTTTTCATGTGCAAAGGGAAGGTAGTGGAATGGAGTTACAGGCATTAAACAGAAAGAAGTTGCTTGCAAAATGGAGCTTGCATGGAGAAGTCTGTTGGGAGCCAAGGAGCCCAAAACTACACATGTGAGTGGTCAGAAAACACACTTGTTCTGCAGTGACAGGAGCAACTGTTCTAAACAGCACCCCCTGACTCCAGTCATAGTGCCACCGAATGGAGCACTCAGTGCAGCTGGAAAAATTTACATTTTACTGATAATTCAAGAGCAAGCCTTATTTTCAGTTATAAAAGTATTTTTGCTTCCTAAACAACATGGCCAGAAATGTCAGTTCTTTCAAATCTGAGTGGTGCCTGAGACAGCCCCTCCTGAAGCACCAGAAGCATTTCAGAGGCTCCTTACCTGAACTGGAGCCTTGAGTGTTTAAGCAACTCTTAGACATGGTTACTATGAATATACCATTTATATTGTCACTTCCAGCAAGTCCAGGTTTTCACTGGGTCATATACTGCAGCCAGGGGTTCTTTCCAGGCCATGGTTTTGCTGGCTTCCATGAGGTGATGCACAACTTGAGCCAAGCCTCGTGCATGTTTTAACAATGCTCATGTTTAACAGAGGCAGTTTATGGCACACTGTGAACTTAGTACATTAGAAACCAAAATAGAAATAAACCAAACATCCAGATCTGATCCAAACCTCACAGTGGGAGCCTTCCCGTGTTACAGTCTGGGGAAAAAAAAAAAAAGAAAAAACCCAACAACTTATTTATACACACTTCTGAACTTTCAAAATGCTCATTAAAAAAAACCTGAATCCAAACTTTGCAGCTTGCATCCATGTCAACTGAGACAAAGTCTGGGCTTGAAATAAAGCACATGAAAGAGCACAGATCTGCACCATTACTCACCGTGATTTCCTTAGATGGTTTGAAGGATTGCAATGCAGGAAATTCACAGTAATTTGTTCAGTGATTTTTGTCCACCCAGCAAAATGCAGCTTTATGAGCCATTTCTGTAGGGAAAAAAAAATTAGCTTATTTTGTGGATCTATTCATTGGCTGGCTGAAGAGGGAAAAAAAGGAGAGCTTTTCTTCCACTGAAGCCGTTTAAGACTACAGTTTTAAGTAGTGTCAGAAACATGGAACACAGGATGTTCATTGCTTATACAGAGCATTCAAAAAATGTTTCTAAGACATTATAAAGACATTATAAATGTCTTTACAAAAAATTAGAAAGAAATTATTATATAATTCAATTGTAAATTTGCTATTGCCAAGATATTCTAATAACATATAAAGCCATACAAACAAAAGAGTTTTGAATGCTTACAGGATTCTGCTGAAATATAAGCTAATTAACAAATCTAATTAAGATCTCACTTATTCTGTGAATTTTTTCACATTGAAATTTAGTGATCTTGGAGTTTGACAAATCTGAAATAGAATTATAGAAAGTCATCTGGCTTTTTAAATTTTGTGAGTACGTGTATGCATAAAAAGAAATACTTAGGAAAACCCAATTTCTGATGTAGTGAGTTAAATGTCCAAATGTGTTTGTCTATTTTGCCAGAAAAAAACAAGTAACTGAAGTATGGAAGAATGTAAATCCTTCTTTAAATATTATTCTTGGGAGTACTTTTATCACCAAATATTCCACTTCAAATTGAATTATGTATTTTCATCACAGGTCCACATTCCTGGGGCTTGCTTCTGAAATGAAATTGTTTATATAGACAGAAAATAGTTTATTTTATATCATGGCAGAGAAAGATTCTGGGTTGTGTTTCTGACTAGTCTCCCCATAACCTCTCAGAATCAACCTTTTACAGCCTGCATATAAAGTGTTCTGGAGTGTGGTGCAAATTCAGGGTAGCAGATGTACTGCATATCAAATGCAAACACAGAATTAATTTCCTTTTTATGAATAAATGACATCTTGCATGGATTGGGGTGGATCTTATGACTACAGAGAGACTCAGACTGAAATCTGGGGGAACCTCAATTGAATTGCAGGGGGAAATATTGGATGGTAAGTTGAAGATGTGTTTACAAATCAGTGCTGTGTTGTAAAAAAAAAAATGCATCTTCAAAAGGCAAACTCCTTGTTGTCTCCTTGGCCTGTTCTGCAACTGCTCTGCTCTATTAGG
This sequence comes from Trochalopteron elliotii, assembly GCA_024734555.1. Lineage (NCBI taxonomy): Eukaryota > Metazoa > Chordata > Aves > Passeriformes > Leiothrichidae > Trochalopteron > Trochalopteron elliotii. Next base: position 579,160 of record JANPWX010019792.1, read on the forward strand.
TCAATGACACCAGGCAGCAGGGATCACAACTTCAGAAAGTCAGTATGAAGCTGAATTCTGATGTGTCAGACAAGTATTTCTCCAGAGTTCTCAAAAAATGAAATCATATGAGCACTGAGAGATAACCTTGTTCAAACTCCTGCTGCTACAGTTGAGCCCTTTGCATACATGAGCCTGTTTACTCACAGATGACTGTGTTTGGGTTCCCTCTCCCTAAGGACCTGTCCCTTGTCTCATTTGCTTCATTGCAGACAGGTAGGGCTCAATCTGAAATCTGTCACTGTACCAAATATGAGCCTCACAGAGCAAAACAAGGTCGTTATTGCTTTGCTTAGATCTCAGCATTTTTACTGTCTCATCCCAATAAGGACTCTGTGGCAGAAAAAGGACACTTAGGCTGACACAAATTCAGTGCATGCATCAGATGGCAGGCAGATAGCACAGTGACACCACCAGTCAACAAATGTCACAGGCGCTGGTTCTTCTCTTCCATTTCCATCTGTCTGCATGGAGTGAGAGCAGAGCCTTACCTCTTACCTCAGATGCTCTGGTATTAGAACTCCAGAATGAAGTGTCTGGGAACATCTGGTTGGCTTAGGAAAAGTTGGACACAGTTAGAAAGTCACAGACAGTACAGATGGAGAGAGTCATCTAGAGAATGATTCTTTGCTCTGAGGAGAGCGTTTTTTGTCTTGAGGCTGACATCTACAGCATTTGCACTGTGAGTGAGCTGAGGGGGAAAGGAGTGTTGTTCAGTGGTCCTTGAAAGACAGTTATACCTTTGTGGTTTTACATGATCTTGCATAGAGACACTCCAGACAGGGTAAGGGAGGTAAAGCTGAGCAGGGGAATTAGTGCAAAGGTGTAGAAGTGAGTTAACAGGACAATTTGTGTCAAAACTCTTCCACTCATGCTCCATCCAGGCCCAAGCAATCCTGGTTTTTCACTAGACCTGTTGTGATTCCTTGTACCAAGCATCCTAAACACTTGGACAGTTTGCAGCTGCTCAGAGGACCAGACATCTGTTCTGACCCTGTTTCCCCTGCAAGAGACTGGAGAGAGCTTGATGAATTCATGGAGCTGAACTTTGGGTTTGATTTCTTACAGAAAATTTTGTTCTATTCTCATAGGACCTGCACCACAAATCTAAGCTAAGTGAGGTAAGTGGGAGAAATTAGAGGATTTGCTGCTAAACCCCATTAAAATGCTGACACAACAACTATGGAGCAGGAACACAGAGTGCCCTGTATCACCATCACAATAACACATGCAACCTGCAGTCAGATAGTACTTTCAAAATGACTCATATGTTTTTACTTAGTGTTCTGATATCATCTCCCTTGGTAGAAAGAGGAGAAAGGGTAAAAGCATATTCAATGCTCCCCTCTTCTCTGATTCTTGTGTTACTTCTGGTCTTGTGTTACTGTCTGTCCTTACTGAACACAGTAAATTGAATAGAAGCCACAGACAATTCTGGAATGCTGCAGGGATATTGCTTTAAATGAGGGATAAATCCTGAAAAACGCTCAACAAATTATACTGAAAAGCAAGTAAAAATATGTGAGAATTCAAAGTAAAGAAGGAAAGAATTGAAAACGTGACTTAAATAGCATAGTGTTCTAAACTACGTGTTTGTAATCCCTTCAGGGATTACAGGGAAAATTCCATCCACAGAGGTTCAGAGTCTAACTATCCAGTGATTCTTTTGGAAAAAAAATGCAGGTGTCATGTTTACTAATTAAGTATTTCCTCCCACTACTTGGGAAGACTAGAGGAGTGAAAAGGCGAAAGGAGAGCTTGTGTGTACAAAGCATTTCCCAAGAAGTCAGTTCTCTTCCCTAAGGAATGGTTAGAACTTTGCCAGCTGTCACTTTACCTCCTCCAAGAGCTCTTTCCACTTCCACAATTCCAGTCCTGTAGATTTTGCCTGGCCAGTCAAAAAAAATGAAAGGGAAGAAGTTGTTGGTTTAGTTGTAGAATATATCTTTTTTGTACATGAGATGGAGGACATGAGTTGGAACAAATTGTTCTTAAGACATTTTGCATTTTCTTGTGCTTTTTCCATTATCATTTTTTTAGCTGAGATTTCTGTAAGGATTCACAGTGAGTCATTTTATGAGGCAGCTCTGTACCATCTGCACTAAAGAGTTTCCTATCACTCTAGACATTACGTATCTCCTTATGGCAGCCTGGACACTGCAGGGAAATTGCCAAGCCAGGTCACATGCCAGTGGGCCATCATTCATCCAAAAGAAGGCGGGCAAAATCTGCTTACAATTAGGTTCAGGCCTTGGTTCTGGATAACATGTCCCTGTGGCTACAAATTCTTTCCTGCCAGCCCCCTACAGGGCTCAGAAGGAGTCCGAGGATGGTCTGACTAGAGAGAAGAGGTCCAGGCCTCTCTCTTTCCTTCCCACACTTTTTCAAATTTCCTCTCTTTTTTTTTTGTAAGGAACAATATGTTTTTGCATTGTGTCATGCTGGCAGTAAGCAAAGCTGCTGCTTTAAAGATTTGCAAAAGAAATATAGTTGAATGCCAAAATGTTTGGGGTTTTAATGAAAGAATATAAAACTTCAGGGAGAAAAAAAAATCAGTTTATAAAATACATTAGTATAATCTTCTAATTTGCAAAAGGAAATTTTTTACTGGAGGTACTATATGTGTAGAAAGGAGCCAGAATACGAATTGTGTAAAGGAGCTACTCTGTTACATGCAGAGCTCTGTTTAACAGTAGAAAAAAATGCATTCAAATACCTTCAAATACAACCCTGCTTTTGTAGCACAATCTCATTAAAGTAAAGGAGTTCTTGTGTGATAGATCCCAGTCTTGCAGCAGATCATATGAGGTTCAGGGAGTCTTTCACCAACAACAGAAAAACTTTGATCTTTAAACATGATCTGAATCTGGCTATGAGAGAACATGTCAATTCAGAAAATACAGCAAACCATTGAGAATTCCCTACTCCTTTGCTTTACCAGTGAAGACTTGAATACATCCTTGCCCCTTGCTCTTGGCAATTTTGGTTACAAATACTCAAGGGTAAGGAGTGTTCATGGTGTATTCTGCTGGAGCAGGAGTGTGGGACACTGAGTGGCTGCACCTAGGGCTACTCAGGAAGTGCTCTCAGACTACTTTCTATGTGAAACCTCTCTTAAACAAGCAATTGTAATTTTGGGCCACTGTCCATTCTTTCTTTTGGCATGTCTGAGTGTAACTAAAACTAGTATGGCTGGGCATGCAAGTCACAGCTGCTTACACCCCTCTGCAGACAATTACATCAGCAGCTTCTGGGTTTTCAGTCCAGGGGTGCATTCTGCAAATCTTGGGTATCACAGGTAAGACTCAGAAACTGGACACACCTCACATCTGTCAGACCAGCCAAAACAGACAGTTTTTCATTGCAAACAGTTATTTTCATGATCATTAAAAAGACTGCTGTCAGTGTAGAATAACTGAAAGTGGTCCAGCTGAGGAGAGGAAAATGTCTTCTCTTGTACAGATGATTTCCTTTTCACCTGGTCCTACTGCGGATATGAGATGGGAGAAGAAGCAAAACACAAAGTGCCATCGCCTACAAACTAGAAAATGAATGATCTTTTCTGTTATGACTTCTTGGAAAGTAGTCTTGTAAAACCATGTCTGTGCAATTGGTGATGGCATCAAAAGCAACACCACTACCTTAGTAAAGAGAAATGCAGATGAGATTTCATACACAGGCACATGAATTCATGGAGGTTTCTGCTTCATAACCTTTGTAAATTTCCCAGAACTTAAAAGGTAAAAAAAAAAAAAAAAAAAGGGTTGTTTTTAAAGTTCATGGTTTTTTGCACATCATGATACGTTTTCAAAAGTGGGGGAGAGTGGATGTTGTGGGAGTGAGGCAGTGGGCTCAGGAATGCCCTCATTATTGTGGTCTTGAGGACAAAGTGACACTGTCTGAGACTCCAGAGGGTTTGGTGTGGGTAAAAGTTTCTGTTCCAGCTGCTTTGTTTTTTAAAGGAACAAAATATTGAACCAGCTCAGTAGTCTGGAGGGACACGCACATGTGCCTGGAGAGATTCATTGCCATTTCTGGGCCTGCTTACCTCCGATCCAGCTGGAAAAAAGAAACAGTTTCTCTGTTACCTGCAAGCTGCTACATAACTTAGTCAGCAGGGGAACGCAGCAAGGCTCAGGGATTTGGTTTAAATTCGCTTCCAAGCATGTGCTGTTGGGTTACAGCTTTTATTTAAAGAGCACTGACTCCTGGATCTCTGGAACTCTGCTGTGTCAGCATATATCCAAAATGATCTGCTGAGACTTCTGCTTTCAGCATCTTGTCCTGAAAATACTTGCTGTGGCCAGCACTGGTCATAACTCACTTGCCAGCTGGGCAGGCAAGAGTATAGTGATTTATGTGAAGAATGCTCCTAGTCTCTACCCAGGGGATCAGTCCTACCTGTGGGATCGTGAGATAATTACCAAAACCTGGAAGACCACAGGACTCCCATGGTCTGAGCTAGGATTTTCAATATTGCTTGACTTCCTAGCTCCCCTAACTTCACAGAAGGCAGAAGAAACACCATGCAATCAAATCACAGATTGGTGCCAACACCACTCAGTTGGTTTCGCAGAGTGAAATTAAAAATAGCTGCACCAGAAAACTTCTTATCTCTGAATGCACAGAACATACCTGCAAAGATGCAAGTCATAGAATCACAGAATATCCTGAGTAGGAAAGGATCTCAAGGATCATCAAGTCCAACTCCTGGCCCTGCACAAGACATCCAAAGGCACTCCAACTTTACAAGAAAAGTACAGGTGAACTGCAGAAGATATGGGGAAAAAATAGAGGAAATGCAAGAGAAAGAAAAAGAAGAAAAGAAAAAATATATATAGATATATACAGTGAAAAATCATACAAAAACAGGAAGGTTCATAGAAGGAAAATGTGGTGGGAAATGAAAGCTTGTGTTTAATTGTATTTGTATCTGGTATACAGTTGATTGCAGATTTGAAGTTATCATTATCTCTTTTTCTAATATTGATTGTTGGCCTGAGGAAATCCCTATTAACTCCCGTGTACTCTGTGCTTGTCCCAGTGAGCTACTAGAAAAGCTGTCTCTGGGTTTTTTAACAAAAGAAGCCAGAGATTTACAATCTAGATTAATTTTGATGAAGAAAGGAGGGAAGAGAAAAATTCTTTGACAGCTGCTGTCAGGTGAGGCTGATCTTCTCCAATGAGTAAGGCTGGGTCAAGTCAAGGCCAAAAGACTGTAAGAACTAGAATAAAATGGCATGGGCAGAAAGCAATTCAAAGGACTTCCTACTGCTTTCTCCTTGCTGAGATTGTGAAGTAACCCTTACTGCAGGCTGCATGGATGGGGGAGGGCCTGACAGCTACAGCAGCAGGAGCCTTGCCCAACCAGGACTTCATTCAGGGAAAGTCTGGTCGCAGCTGGGGCACATGTCATTTCTTCTCTAAGCCTTCACCAGCCAAGTCTTTTACAGAAGCAGCTGCAGGAAGCTGGACAGGCTTTTATCTACTGTTGTCAGTTTCTGGAAAACTTAAATCCTTGCCTACGCGTCCTTACGCACTTCATTTTTCAGGTGGTGTTTCAGAACTGCTGACTTCTTTCCTTTTGAACAGTTTGGACAATAAGATGACAGGGAAAAAAAGAAATAAAAAAATATGAAGTTCAAATTTTGGGAAAAAAAAACACCCTACTGTAACTAGTAGTTCACAAAATAACTACAGTTGAGCCCAGCTCTTTTTTTATCCCAAATCAGCTTGTTCTTCTCTATGACTAATAACATGGGGAGAGGAGGCCAAGAGGAGAAATTATTCTGTCGTGTGTACCTCAAATTAGCAGAAAAGGGCAACTTTTCTTCAGAAACCAGATAGGAATAAAGATTACACTTTGCAGGTGTTTTACTGTAATAACTCCCACAATCAGACCTTTCTTTCTAACTGTGGTAGGTCCTTGTCTAGTTTCTGTGTCCTTGTCCCCATCCTCTCACCTTGCATGTGCATGAGAGGAAGACCCTCATTAGCCCAAGCTGCCATGTAAACTCAAGAATAGAGAACATATTTACTAAGTGGTCCTGTCTAAACTCCATGAGTGCTTCAACCCTTGACTTATACAAGAATTTAAGAGGTGTTGCCTGACATCTTTTCCACAGTCAGTGTGTTGCTTTTGAATATGTTGTACCTTTGAGGGTAGAAAGTGGGAGATCCCATGGAGAAACCTAGCAGGGGACCTGTGGCTTCTGGTTTTACAATTTCTCAACAACTGAACTACAATTACCACAGCTCAGAAAGATAATAATAAACAGAGCTGCCATCAAATTAAGTAAGGCATTTCCCATATGTCTGCACTTCTTTTATATGCATGCATAAGCAGAGGGAGAGGGGCAGGGAGCATTCATATCAAGTGATAAATAACAGCCCCGAGGTTCTTGGAAAACAAATGGGATAATTATGGAGAACTTAAGTATCATTATTATGATTATTTATTATTAAAAGCTGTGCAGTAAGAAAAAGCAGCATCAGGTGATTATGGCTATGTACATAGAGAACTTTCAGCATTTAATGTAAAAAAATTCGCTCATGTCAAACCAATAATCACCCTTTCAAAATGATGCTATGGAGAGTCATATATATGGAGTGTTGAGTATAAATCTTTTGATTCCCTGTTGTAATGTGCAAAGTGTCGCCTCTCACACAAAGGTTGCTGCTGCAGGACCTTGTGGCAGCTGAAAAGCACATGTTGTTCTTCCCCCACCTTCTCCTTCCCCTTTCCTTACAGTTTCTCAAAGTCTCTCTTGATAAATGTCCTCAGAAAAATATTTTATGAGGTGCTTAGCTATAAAAATATATCTTTCAAGGCCATGTACACAATGAGGCCTTAAACACTAACCACACACAAGAAACACTGTTCATTTGGTGCAGCATGTAGATGCTGAAGGAAATAGAAAGCCATCAGTGCTCTGTCAGAGCCAAGGTGGAACATATTAGCAGTTTGCTGTGACTTGATGTTCTTCACCTGCTGCCAGAGAGGAGTGAAGCCCCTCACAGATGATGCCCTTTTGTTTAAGTGGACGTTTGTGCCCCAAGATATACAGCCTGAAAACAGCAGCATGTGTGATCAAAGACATGGGACAGCTTCCATATGAAGAAAAACTAAATATGCTTAGAGTCCTTGGTGAAAAGGAGGGGATGCTCAAGGGAGGGGATGGCCCAGGTCTGATAGTAAATATCAGGAATAGTTTGAAGAAATTATTGGGATTTTTTTTTTTTGCATAGCACAGGGACAAGCTACCAGAGCAAACCAAGACAAATCATTTTAAAACCAGCAAACAAATATGCTGTAGAGTTCATTCTCGCAATTCATAGCAAAGGTGAAGAATAGAAATACTTTCAAAAGCAGAAGAAAGCTGAATTGGCAAATCCCATAGCCAGCACCTTCACCTGTGCAGTGCTTTATAGTAACTTGCAGAAGTATCTGTTCAAGTATGACCCACAAGTATGACCCATTTTTTCTTTAAAAAGAAAAATTTTCTTTTTAAATCCCTGGGACATGTTTCTACTGTATTTAACATTTCCAAAATACCATGGCCGTTATAGTCCTATTTCAGGAGCAGCTCATTACAGATTCTTGGTTTTATAAAGTATTTTCAATTATGTATTGGGTTTGCATAACCTTTTTTGTGGGGGGACAGGGGCTAAAGGGGTGGATTCCATAAGAAGCTGCTGGAAGCTTCCTCCGTATCCAGCAGAGACCATCCCTGATGGCTTCAAAGATGGATGTGCCACTGGCCAAGGCTGGGCCAGATAGAAATGGTGGTGATGCCTCTGTGATAACTGATCTAAGAAGAAAGGAAAAAATGTTGCATTTGCACAGTTGTAATTGCAGCCAGAGAAGAGCAGAGTGAAAACATGTGAGAATAACTCTGTGGACACTGAAGTCAGTGAAGAGGGAGGGGCAGGAGATGTTCCAGGTGTCAGGATTCCCCTGCAGCCCATGGTGAGACAGCTGTGTCCCTGCAGCCCATGGAGATCCATGGGGAATGCAGGGATCCACCTGCAG
>JANPWX010019792.1:587239-638895 GCA_024734555.1 Trochalopteron elliotii
TGCAGCCCATGGAGATCCATGGGGAATGCAGGGATCCACCTGCAGCCCCTGGAGGAGCCCACACTGGAGCAGGTGGATCCCTGAGAGGAGGCTGTGACCCCATGGGAGGCCCATGGAGAGAGGGGCCCTGCTCCCAGGCTGGAGCAGCCTGTCCTTGAAGGGCTGCACCCCTTGGAGCAGTTTGGGGAGGGCTGTTCCCCATGGGATGGACTGACACTGGAGAAGCTCATGGAGATCTGTCTCCCATGGGAGGGACCCCACCGTGCAGCAGGGGAAGGACTCCTCTCCCTGAGCAGTGGGAGAAGCCACAGGTCATGAACTGACCTTAACCCCCATTCCCTCTCTCCTTGTGCACTGGGGTAGGAGATGGAGCTGGGAAGGAGGGAAGGGTGGGGGAAGGTGTTTCCTCATCATCTGCTCTGATTTTACTAGTAATAAATTCAATTCATATCTCTAATTAGAGCCGTATCTCTAATTATGCCCGCAATGGCATTTGATGAGGGATCTCTCCCTGTCCTTATCTCAATCCATTGTTAAATGGAAGTGTTTGTTAAATTTTCTCTCCCCTATCCAACAGCAGAGGAAGAGTGAGTGAGTGAGTGAGTGAGTGAGTGAGTGAGTGAGTGAGTGAGTGAGTGAGTGAGTGAGTGAGTGAGTGAGTGAGTGAGTGAGTGAGTGAGTGAGTGCCTGGTGTCTGGCCAGGGTCAAGTCACTACACATTCTTTTTAGCATGTTTTCTATATCACACTTGAACCTAATCAACCTCTGATTGCCTGAGAGAAGCAGCTTTATTTGCTGTTAAAGCTCTTCAATTGAGAAGAAAATGTCAAGATGTGTGACTTTCAAGGGAAGTCAAATATCAAAGCAACCTGGCCATATGTACCTTTTCAATATATTGTGAACACTCTCCTAAGTTCTGAAGTGGTTTCTTCCCCCAGTAAAAGTATGACATCTTTTTCCCCATACCAATGCACCATCCATGTGCTCAGGCTGAATCACAAAATCATAATATGTGGCACAGTTACAGCTTGAGACAACATGGCATGGAAGGAACTGGTTAGTGCCTTTGCCTTGGGTGACCCACATTAGCTGGAGTAGAAGCTGCCAGAATCAATTCTCCTTTATGTGCACAGTAATGTCACCTCATGTGTCCCAGGGGCACTGGATCAGTGCAGGGATGTTCCTGGTCCACCCACTCTGACCATAATTACTTTTGACAAAACTATATCAGATTTGCCCCAAAGTCTCCTCTTTTACTGTCAGACAGACCAAATGTGACAGGGAGCAGATAAGGATTTAGACAGCAGAGTTAAGATTTCCTCTTGCACTCCTCTGTCCATTTTTCAGGTAGTTCTGTCCAAGTCGTAGTGTCAACCTTACAATGCAAAGGCTTCTCTAGCACGTCTCATACTGCATCCCAAAACCAGCATATATTCTTTCAATTGTGCCATGAACTAATATCCCATATGCCTTTCACTACCAAAACCAGTTTAGAGGGATTTAACTAGATGATTCCACAGCTCTTCCCACGTCTAGTTCTCTCCCAATATTACACATTGGATGAAGGTTGTATTTTTTTCTTGTGCTTGTACAGATGTATTCTGTATAGTCTAATATTAGATTAAATTGTAAGTGATATATATATTAGGGTTTTGTGCTGATAATAGTAAATCTAGGATCACCCACAAAAAAAATTAGAGCATTCTGCTTTTGGCAATACTCATGCTACAAAAGAAAGAGAGAAACCCCAGGAAATTATATCATACATCTACTTATACATATAACAGCATTGGTGGCAAAAAGCCATGTTCTTGTGTTTCTATATCTGCCTAAACACCTAGCTTTCAGTTATTTCTATTGCTGGGTAAAAGTGCAGAGATACATTTGTAATAAAAAAAAGGTTCTTTTAAATTTTCTGAAGTGTGTGTGCATCTGCAAGTAAACATAGAGGGGCTCCTTTTCATCTTTGCATACTAATCTGTTTTACAAATGTTTTAAACGCAGCATGGCAACCCTTGCTGATAAATTCATGGAAAAAATATGACCTGTGGACAATGACTAATGTCTCTCTCATGCATTTCTGCCCTGTATTCTGTCATACATTTGGGGGGATAAATTATCATATGGATTAAGTTAGTAACACTCATCCTCACATTTTCAGGGAGTGCTTCTCCTTAAATCATATCTCTTTGGACCTTGACAGGCTTTCACACCTAGTCTTATTTCATGCTGGAACTTCCCAGGGACACATTAGTTGTGCTTCACAAAACACCATGTTTGCTAGTGAATGAAACACCCTAAGCAAGCATTACTTAAATATTTGAAGGAACTGGGAGCATTTTACATTTTTGTTGGTGGTGAGCTATCTCCTTGAAGCTTCTACCATATGTTTTGTTCTTAAAGCAAGTATCTTAATAAGGTAGTCACAGAAGATTTTGATTAGTGTGAGATTCTCATGATATCTTTATCTCATAGTATCTTTCCTCTACGGTTTTGTGCAGGTATTTTTTTTTTCTAAGGAGTAGTCATTAGGGATCCTACAAGGGGGGTTTAACCAATTTCTTTCTTATTTTTATTCACCAAAAATGTGTCTCTTCTGTCCAGCTTAATAAATTTCTCTCACAGAAAAAAAATACATAAGCAGCAAGTGTCTTTCCCATATACATAGACTATAACTTGCCTGATATCAAAGATTTTACATGTATCATTGTATCTAAATGGGGTAAACTAAATTACTTCTTTGAAATAAAGGCTTTTTTGGATCAAAGTATGACATTTTTAATCTGGAAATGAACTTTGAAATAAACTCTCTAATGAAAGAAAATCAAAAGCAGAAGTCTCAAAGACAATAGAGTCTTCTCCAGAAAGGCATGACAAGTTATTTCCCCCCAGATAGGTCACTACCATCCCAGTGGCCATGATTTTCAAAACCCTTTTGTAATTTCGTGGGCCTTCAAAGAGCTGAGTGCATCCAGCCCAACTGCTGTCTTTGTAACACAGAATAAATCCAGGCAACACCAGTAAGCAGGTATTCAAATTAAAGTTATCAGGTTAGTAACCCAGTGGAGTGTGAGACAGGAGCCAGACTGAAGCAAGTCCCACCAGCTAGAGGAAAAATGAAATTGATAAATGAAGGTAGCAAATTTAGCCAGGAGCCCATTTATTCCAACTCATCGTGGTGCATTTTCAAGAAGCCTTGGCACCTGGAGCCTTCAGAGGCCGTGCTTGCCAATGGTGTTCTGGTGAGAACAAACATGAATCTTGTGTTCCATGAATAATTTCTTGGGTACTGAATTGCAGCATCCTACCATATAGCAGAGCACCATGATGTAAGGAAATACCATACAACCACATCACAACAGGATAATTCAAACAGATTGCAGCTAATTTTGCCAGTTTCTTCTGCAGTTCCTAAACTGTCTGTGCAGAAGGTGGTGAGGTTTGCAGAGGACTGCAGCCCATGCTCCTTACTGCAACAAGATATGTCAGCTGGCTGTTGTTGATACAAACTTCCTACACAAGGGCACAAGGTCTTTCAAGCTACTTCTGTTCTTGGAGGAGAAAGATAAATACCTCAAGAGGGCAGTAAATCTCATCTGAAGACAGGCAAACTCTGGAGCTGCTTATCTACTAACCATGAAGGCAGAGTGGACTACTGACTTACAACAGAGAGCTATGTTGCAGACAGCTAAACATGAAATAAATTTGGCCTGTGTCCCATTGTGCACCCAGGTAATACAGTAGGGACAAAGGGGTGAGTGTCCATGCCCTGGCTTCTGCACCCAGGCAAGGACAACTTGAAGGCAGACAATGATTCAACTTTGCAAGGGAGACAGTTCTTAACATTTTCTTGTGAAATTATTGTGTAACTGAAGGGAAGAACCCAGCTAAAAGGCAACTGTATAAAAACAGAGAACTGTATTTCTGGTTTGTATAGATAAATAAGATGTCTGATTTTTAAAAAGGGCTCAGATAGATGAATTTTAGCAATTAAAATGCTCTCATTTGGTGTCAACTACATTCCCTGCACTAGGTAAACAGTAATGTCCTTCAAACCTACAGGCATCTTTCATTTTAGTTTTATTTCTTTAAATAGAAGTGCTCACATGCCTAAAACCAAATCTATGAGCTAAGAGGCTCACATAGCATGGTGTTAAGCTGGGAAAGCAGGAGAGACACACAGCTGGCCAGCTCGGTGAAACAAATGACAAACAAGAGAGAATAAATCAGTGCCACTTCACCAAGAAATCTGGAAGTTGCAGAAATATGCTCTGGACTGTTTGGTGTGTAAACTGCATGGTCATTGTAAGCTAGCACACAGCACAGCTTTCTGTCTACCCTTAAACACGTTCTTTGTCACCGTAACAAAAGCCACAGCTGTAAGCAGTTTGTGCTGCAATTGCTTGATCAACAGCCTTTGGAATAAAAGTAAGATGAGTCCTCCTTTGTTGCCTCAACAGCCCTCACCTCTGCTACAAAAATGCTCTTTAACTGGCTGCAGACGGGCTTCTTCACAAGTGTTTCTAATTCAGCTAAACATCTTGATAGGAAGTGTCATAAATTACATGTATGAGACTGTCAGTAGAATTTTCAACAGAAGTAACATGAGTTCGTATTGAAATAAAATGAGAACCTTGGACAAATTTCTGAGCCCATAAATGTTCAACTTCACCTACAATCCCACTCACAAAGACATTTGGGAAAACTTTGATGATCCCAGCAAACGCGTGATTGGTGAGAGAGGGAGACTTGCAGACTGCAATTTCCCTAAATCCTGCACTGTAATCTTCCTGCACTTTCCATAAGTGATTCCATTTACGCTTTTCAGAAGTGATAAAATGTATCACATATGAGCTATTGTGTCCATTTCCTGAATACTCATCTGAGTCCGGAAAAAAAGATTCTCTTTGCACTTTGATATTTATTTCCAGGTGTACTTATTTCTCTGGTAGGCATTTGAGATCTGGGTGCTGAAAAGATGCATGCATGTACTTAATGTTATATATGTGAGTACCACCATTGATCTCAGCAGGACTACCCTCCATCTGAAGTCACTGAGACTACTCATGTCTGAAATTGGGCAAGTAAATTAAACCCTTTCAGGATCAGGGTTAGAGCAGACAGTTTTTCCTCTTAATAGTGGTGAATGAAAAAAAAAATCTGATTTTCAGAGCTAGTTATTTATGTTCCTGACACTTCTGTTATCAAGAAAACTATTTCAGTTCAGTGACTAATTCTGCTCTGTTTTTCTTGCAGTTGTAATTGACATTTTTGTAAAATCCAGTTCTTGTTTTAACTGCAGACTATGCTAACTTTGAAGTATTGTATGCTACCATGTAGCTACATTTTATAAGTGTTGATTGGTTTCCCGAGAAGTCAAGTATGCCTACTGCATGTGGTTCTTTTCTATTTTATGGGATTCATATGCCACACTACTCACTTTTATGCCTCTGGTTCTTCGTTAAGGAGTGTGATTAACATCTATCATTGTCAAATTTGCATTGAAATAGAAACCATTGCTTTGAAGCATCATGGATTTGAACTCCATGTTCTGGAACTGATGTGATTCTACACACACCACTCATCCTAACACGGTTTCAGGTTAAGGCCAGTTGCTGCATATCTATAACTCACAGTTTTATCCACCCTTTTAACCTCTTTGGAGTGCTCCTTCAAACCTCTGCTCTTGTGCTTCGTCTTGTTGGTCAGCTAAGTACTCTCAATAAAATACAGCCAGACTTAAGAAAACACTGCTTTTTCTTCCCATAATATCAGGAATAAATATAAAAACAACTAGCCAATTTCAGTCAAAGTGCAGCTTATATTAAACAGAAGGGCAAGGTTTAAGAAAAAGGAGGTAATAAGTGAAAAAAATCTCTACTCATCTGTACCCTACCTTAAAATGAGATGGGGTACCCAAGGAAAAGTCTGGTTTCTTCACACTGCAAAGAAATGAGAGAAGAATTTCCACAATAGCCCTATGGATGGAACGGGATGTTTTGCTGTCTGTTGTGCTTTTCACGTGTTCATAACCTCAAATTTGGTTATAATCAAAGAAGCAGGGTTTCCCCAAATACCAACTCATATATTGCAACTTACACTTCCAAAGTGTTTAACTCCAAAATGTCCTGCCTCTACTATATATTAATGAGTAAGGCTTTTTTCTCATTCTACCAGCAATCAGCAATTAAGTACACTGATATTCAATCAGCAATCATTCCATAACCCAAACACAGGTCAATAGTAAAAAACTAAGGAACAAAGTTCAAATATATGTTTAAATCTGTACATTTATATATGTCATTCTGTGGATTCTAACACTAATTCTGATTTCCTATACTTTCCTTCTAGCCAAGAGTTTCCTTTTCTCGTGTTCACAGAGAAAATTATATCAACTGCGTAATAAACTCATGATGGCATTCTTTAGGAGTGACTGAAATTGGATGCTCTAAAACCATAGATAAATTGCATTAGACCCATTGCTGTGAAATTGCTGAATCAAATACCAGCCACAGAAATGTCTCCATTTTCACAAGAGAAGGGTCTGGCTAGCATTTTCTTGCCAGTCTGGAAATACTCAGTCTGAAGTGACTTTTTTCCTGGTAAATAAGATTCAGAGAGATCCAAAATTACTTTCTATAATGGGTTCATGTAAAAAATAATTTAAAATCTTCAAAATTGTTGTCTAACCCATTATGGTTTTCAGTATAATCCCTCTCAATTGTTATTGAAACAAGCAGCATGGGAAAGAAAGCAAAGCCAGTGAAGACAGATGGATTGGTAGAAACAAGTCAAGGAAACAGTTTTAGCCTGTTTCCTGAGGAAATGTGCTTTTATGTGCCTCTGTTCATCTGCCTGTTTGTACTTCTGAGTACTGCTACCTTGCCATTGCTTGTCAGTTTTAGAATGTGCAGAGGACATAGTGCAAAATACTTTCATGCATCTTCTGTAAAGGGATAGTAAAATAGTGGGGAGAGAGCAATGAGTCAGAGGCTACAGGCTTTATTCAGCCGTGATCTATTCTCAGAGAATCAGATGGGTGAAAGATAATATGACGGTCCCAAAGAGAAGAAAAACCTTGGGCAGTGTTTATGCTTCAGAAGGCATCAGACAACTCAGCTTTGAGGCATAAATTCACAGGAGCCCTATATTTCCTGTATTTTCTGGAACTACTCTTTTTTGCATTAATTTTTACATTAATTATCTTCAGGAATGCTGATCACTAGCATCAAGTTCACTGCAACAAACACAGAGGCATATACAAAATGATTCGCCAGTTAATGAGTGGGAAAACATTTCTACATTTAAATGTTGCTATACTCTAAGTGATAAGAATTGTCATAATAGTACTTCAAAAATGCCTAAGTTTTTTGCTTTTTTCCAGAGATTACAGGAAAGATTCAGAAAATTTTTTACTCCTAAATTTTTTAATCCTAAAATTTTTTACTCCTCTTCCAAGGAGACAAAGCAGGCAAGAGGTGCCAGGGATGTGTAGAGACAAAAGGAGATTTTTTTCTACCTTCCATTTGGTCATGTTGCCAAGTATCAGCAGATCCTGGTTTTACTAGAAGTAGTAGTAACTATACTACTACAAAAACAGTAGGAACAATTATAGTAATAATTAATACATATATATACCATTATATTATACCATTACCTGAGAATTACACTGGGAAACAGAGAACCAAACAGCTTTACTGACATAATTCAGTATCAAAGCAAACAATAGAAGTGAAAATGTTCACCTCTGTCTCACCTTCTAAACAATAGATTGTGCTCTTTTATGCTTATCCATGTTCTCAGCTTTATGAGTCCATTGTATATAAAATTGCCAAATCACCATATAGTTAAGCAATTCCAAGTTCATGTTACAGTTTGCATTGTGGTTGGAAAAATATTTTTCAAGTACTGCTTAAACTTACAATAACTCTTCAGAACTTGTTTTTTTATTTGACTGGGGCCTTTCATCTCTTCCTAGTGCAGACAGGGACCTGACTCTATTAATCTGCAACTGATTTGTGTGATGGCAACATTTCCAGCTGCACAAGTGCTGTAACATCTACACCTAAATTAGCTCATGAGTCAACATACCTAGTTGGGTTATTACATTATTGCATCCATTATCTATAAATTAAATACAGCTGCGTTGTCTGTTGCACCATTTTAAAACATCTACTTAACGAGCCTTAGAGCTGAAAAAGATTGGGAGCATTTGGTGACAACAAATAAAAAGGAAATTTAATCTGGTCCTGTATTATCCAGCTGTATTTTTCTTTTTTCTGGTAGAACCTAATCAGGTGTTTACTGTAAATATGGGCAGTACTTTTAGTTTATTTGCTAAATAGGAGTCGGACACAGGAAGCATGCCTGGGTCACAGTCAAAGGCTTTCACTTGCAAAACAAGGTCACCCAGGTCTTTGTGACAGACACTTGAATTAAGAAAAAAGGTTTTTTTCCAGCAGTTCAACATCAGGCTGACATTTTGATGGATCCTCCTTAATATTTTTCACATTTTCTTTCACTAAATGGGGCAGCATCAGCATGGCCTAGAAGTTTCCTCATTTCTGGGAGGAGGAGGAGGATGGGAATTATGGGAAGTGGGAAAGATGGGATTGGGGGTTGGGAAGTTGTCTCCATATTTTGAAAAGTTGAAAGAATCTCCAGAGAGCTCCCAGATTGCCTGTATACTTCTTTATGTGCAGCATGTTGGACACCTGTTTTCAATTGCATCAACAGATCAGAAGATCCTCCTCCTTGGAGTCTGCAAGCCTGGCTGTAGCATATAAAACATTCCATGCATATGGCTGTCATTTCAGTTTTCTTTGCAAATGATTTCTGTTCTGTGTGTAGGTGAGAGGCTTGTTTGAGGCCTGCTTACATCATACTTATGGAACTTGATCCCCACTGTAGGAAATGCATACAGAGGGCATTTGTTTAAACTCCTGGTCAGTGGGGGTCATTCTCATTGTAAATGGATTTTCACTCATAAACTATGTGAGATTAGTTTAAGTCCTCACTGGAGACCCCAGCTTTACAGAAATCGTGCCACATGAAAGGAAGATGACTTCTCATTTGGGCTTGTCACCGTGCAACTTCCAGATGCCAGCACATCAGCCAGCAGCTTTTGCACAGCTATCTGTCACAGCTGCAGCAAGGAGGGCTGGGGAAATTCCACATTACAGGGAGCTGTGATACACCCATTCCTGGGAAATATCTGTTTCAAAGAAAAAGTGGGATCACCAGAAGGAAATCGACCCTTCTGCTCACATGAAGGTGACCTTATTGCTCCTTGTTTTGTAAATCCTAACCTCACAGAGCTGGAGATGAAGCCATGCTGTTGGGTTAAAACCTGAGTGCAATTTTGAACAGCCACCTTTGTGGGATTGTAGAGGCTAGTGATTGATCAAGTTCACCACTGAGATACAGTTTGGGAATGGAGGTCAGTCAGCTAAAGGAGGTGGAAGGGAAAGGAGCAGGAGAAACAGGTCTTTGAGGGATGTGTAAACAATGAGTTAAACAGGTTGTTCGTCCACAAAATATCACAATAAACAATGAACCTGATTGAGGAAACAAGTTAGCTCCTTTTTCCTCAGAGAAGTACATCAGATGAAAAAGTGACCCAAGAAGATGTGTGTGGCTCAGGGAGAAAGAAGCATCACTTTCTTCCTGGTGTGCCCACAGGCACTGCAGCTGCCACCTTTCAGTGGCACCCCGGGGGAAGACTGCCATGGTGCCCCCAGCCCATGGCTGCAGGAGGCTGTACCATGCCCTGAAGTCTCCTCATGGATCTCAGAGGTCTCAGAGCCCATAATCACAAAGCAGATGGCTCCAAGGCAGACCAACTCCATGCTACCAGCTACAACCACTGTGATGGTGTCCAGACACCAAGCACCTGAATTACCTTCTTGTGAACAACAGGTTTTTTAACTATTGGAGCCACAAGCTGGTAAGGCCAGTGAGGAGGTGTAGAATGCCAGAAGATAAAGGGCTAATGTGTCTGCCTGAAATGCTGATAGCAGGGTGGCTGTGGAACGAACCAAGGATGATTTGTAATAATAAAATGTGAGAAAGCTAGCTTTCTTTCTTTCTTTCTTTCTTTCTTTCTTTCTTTCTTTCTTTCTTTCTTTCTTTCTTTCTTTCTTTCTTTCTTTTTCTTTCTTTCCCTCCCTCTCTCTCTCTCTCTCTCTCTCTCTTGCTCCCTTTCATTTTCGTTCTCTTGCTCTCTCTCTCATTCTTAATTCTTCTTTTCTTTTGTCTCATCCTTTTCATCCTACCCCTTCACCCAAAGTCTGGTGCTTTGTGCTTATATAGCATGTCAGGGACTAACCAATTTCCATACCAAGTGTGTAACTACTAATAGAACTTGGTGATTTCTTGTGGGGTGTCTGAATTTGGACCACAAGCATTAACAGATTTTGGGTGCTGCCATCCCCCTAAGGGTGAAACACCACAGAGGGTGCAGAAAACTATAACAGGCCAGGAGGAAGAAGTACAAAAGAATCTAGATGTCACACTCCAAAATGATCTGAACAGATGACCGGCTCAGCCACTTTCTCCAGGGGACAGGTGGCTTCCTGCTACCCGCCCTAAGTTTGCCCCTCACCTCACTGGGTGCTCAGACCTCTGCCAGGACCCCAGGGTTACTCAGGGTTCCAGGCCTGCACACAGTGGCCTGTGGTGCCCAGGAGGAGAAACACACTCTATCTGTGGGGGGTTCCCATTTGCACATGGAGGAGAGGGCGAGGGCTGCTCCCCGAGGTCCTCAGGGAGTTTTGGTTTATAATATCAAACCATCCTTGACGCTTACATTCCTCTGGACAAAGGCTTTCACACTTGAGACCCCCCGTGTTTTCCTTCCTATTATCATGATTACAGAGCATGTAATCCCTTTTCTCCTCTTTTTTTTTTCCTGCATTTGATCTGTCACCAAGGGGCTGTTTTCTTTGCTCCCCTGGCCGCTCTGCCCCTCCCAGCCCTGGCCATCTCTGGGAAACACACACAGGCACACATGGCCTTTACTGTAAGGCATCCCTCAAAGCAAGGAAAAAAAAAAACAAGATCAAAAAGTCACAAGTGTGGCAGATGTCAAGTGGTCCCTCAAGATCTCTACTTAACCCCTTCCTCAGGCTTTGCTGGACAAGAAATCAATCAGCAGGAAAAGCAAAGCTTTTCTAAAACTTTTCTGTGTTTCATTATAAATCAGGGGTCAGTTTATTTATCCCAATGCCTTGCCCAACTACAGGAAACATTTAATGAACTGGCTTAAAACCCTGGCTATGAACACACTTTCTACTAATTGAGGTTGTTTATGACTTTATGTAATAAAGTTTGACATTGCAAACTGTGAACACTTTTTACAGTTCTACCCCTGAAATGTCATCTAAAACCAGGTGTATGAAATGTCTGTGCAGCAGTTAAGCAATCAATGCCTCTTATCTAAATGACAGAGATGTATGGGGCATTTAAATCCTAATGATTATAAATGGGGGAGAAAATAAGCGTGGAGGAACTTTTCCATCTTTTTTCTCTAAGTACAGTATGCCTTGCAGATTTATCATATTCTCCACAACCCACCTTAGGATTGTCTATGGCTCCTTACAAAATGAAAAATTGCAAACTGTTTTGCAGAGGGAAAATAGCTTCTCAAATTGCAGCTTTGTCTGCAGTTTGGAGAGCACTGCCCAAGTTAAAACTGAAAAAAAAAAAGTAATAAAAACCAGTAAGTCAGCCTGTAAAGGTAGAAATCTTTGAACAGTTTGTTGGAATAAGCCCTTGAAAAATTATTTCCCTGTGAGCACAGTGGGTTTTCAAAGTCTACTGAAGACTGGAGAAGAGAAGGGAACAGTTCTACTTATGTGTTTTATTCTGAGTCAGTTTTGGTTTACAGCTGCTGGTTCCAGTTCTGCAATCAGTTCTACCCTGGCAGACCTTTTCACCTAGGCAGAGATCCTGTGAGGGCTTTTCATCTTTGCACAAGACATAACTCCCCCAGTTAGATCAGATTGCAGGATCAGGGCCTGAGCATGAATACATCCAGTCCTCGCAGGAAATGCTTGACTCAGCCAAAGAAGTGTAACTCAAGAAAAAGCACTCTCTACTTCACATGGAAAAAACAACTTCACTGAATATATTAATCTCTTTCATTCTGTCACTGCAACCAGCATCTGTAAGAAAAAGTGACATTTGCTCCTTCTCTGGTGTGCCAATCCTCTTCCAAGATCATCCTGGAAGAATAAAATTACAACCAAATCCTGCACAGGTACAGAGGTCTGTAATTATGTCTCTTCATGCATGACTGGCATCTTGATTTTGTATGATGCAGTTTGATCTTTATCTGCTCGATTACAGGCACAATGAGAACAAGAGCATGACCTTCATCTCTACTTTTCCGCCCCCAGCAGATCACAGATTTTCAGCCCTTGGTCTGGCTTATCGCTGGTGGATCCGGCCACTTTCCAAGACAAAACAGTGGAAATTTGTTCAGGAGTGTCCAGGACTTGCAGCACATGCACACTTTATCTTTTCACGCATCGCAGCCTTACGCCCTTGGAGGACCTCAGCCACCCCAACACACACGAACACTTGCACAGCTGGTCCACTGACAGGCCTACCTCCAGCAGGCCTGAGTTCCTCTTCCCTTAGTTTTTTCCTCATAACTGTGATGTCTTGGGAAAGCTGACTTGAAACAGAGACTGTACAGAGCTAGAGAATAAAGTAGATATTTATTGAAAGGCCTCCAGGATACACCTTGGGTAGGACAGGGCCTGACCAGGCCTACGCGCAAGGTGGACCCAGAATGGTCACAAAATGGCTGAGCGGTCATGAGGTCTTACACTTTTATAAGTTTTGGTCCATTTGCATATTGGGGTTTAATTGTCCAATTACAGCTTCAGGTTGAATGACACCCACTGACCAGGAGTTTAAACAACTCCTTCTTGTTCCTCCCTTCAGTCCATTGTTATTTATGCTCTTAGGCCTGAAAGTTCTCTTTGGTCTTCAGCAGGAAAAAGATTTGTTTTGTCTGTCTGTTCTGTGAAGAGAGCTCACTGGCAACTTATTATGAGGCTCAGAACTACACCCCTAAGGAGCACAGAATCTGAAAAACATAAAAGCTAAAACTTAAGGCATCAACTGTTGCCCTCCCCTAAACTCCACTTGTCTGCTGCTGAGGACAATGAATTTCACACATTGAGGCGTATATACTGCGAGACACATCCAGACAGAGAACTGAAGAACCTAGAACATGTGAGCTAGCAAGGATTAGATCCAGCATAGTGGACCCAAAACATGAGGGGACTCAGGATAGCATGCAAAAGGGGCAGGCCAATCTCAGCACACAAAATCTTGAGCTGCAGTTGGTAGCCACAGGGCAAAAGGACACACCAAGCTTAAGAGTATATAGAATGGTGCATACCTCTGTAAACATTCAGCTTTTCATGAGCTCTAGGTCAGGGTTGACAATTCTGGAATACTCAAATTAGTTGTAAATGTGGCTGTGGATCTAAGCATGTGACTGCAGGCTCACTGGATTTTTAAAGCCATCTGAGCAGGATGGATAGATGTCTGGCTTCAAATTATCCTAGGTCTTAAGTACCTAATTCACTTTCCTGCATCTGAAAATTCAGAAGTATCTGTCTGTCTCCTGAGGTCTCTAAATACCTTTGAAAATCTAGCACTTAACATCTGGGATCTGTGGAACAATGACCCCCATTACTGAGAACATTCAAAACCCTTGTAGTTAAGACAAACAGGGCCAAGTCTTGTTTACTGTATTTTGGTTTTTGGTTGCTTTTTTTTTTCTAAAATTGTCCTAAGGACATCTGGAACATAGCTGGGATTCTCAATGCAATGCTTCATGCAGCATTATATATTGTTCACTTAGCTCCTGTCGCTAAGGAGTATTTTTCTGTGTCATTTATAGATAAAACACTGTCAAGTCAAGTCAGTGTTTCTTTATTCTTGATTTCTGAAGAGGACAAAAATAAAGTGCAGGTGCAATTAATCTTTTTTTTTATTAAAAAAATGTTTTCCTTTCTTTAAGTACTTCCACCATAACATAAGGGGAGAAAAAAGAGAAATAGTTTTCTCTAATGCTACAGGATTTTTCTCTTTAATCAAAAGCATTTGATGGCTGAACATTAATAACATGTTTGTCAGTAACAGTAGTCTGGTTCAAACACCATTCTTTGAACTAGAGTATCATATTTGGGTACACTGCAAGTCCACAGTGATTTTTACACAGCGTTTTATTTTACCTTTTCCTTGTGTCAAGAGATTCAAGTTACATGTGAACTGACAGACAGCTGCAATAGATCCTCTGCAGAGAATAATGGTAGGCAATGGGTTTTGTAACTTTTCAAAGTGGACTGCCATATTTCAAGTGCCTAACCTGGTGATGAATCTGCTATCATTTACCATTAAATGCTTTGGCCTCTGCTTTCAGATATGCTTTTTGTTCCAGTCTTGTCATGAAATACAAAGAATGATCAGTTTTGCTTTTATTAAAATCTGTGCCAAAACTATAACAAATTCCAGGACAAGCAGGACAAAACCCAAAATAAACCTATGAAATTGTGTCATATGGCAACCTGGCTATAATGTGGAAGAGATATGATTGTCATGGAGATCTTCCACAGCCATCAAAGTCTGGAAGAATCTCTAACAGATTATGTCTGGCATTTGAATGGAAACAAATAAAAATTTAATAGTTTAAAAAGATGTAGGTGTTTGTGCCAGGCTCAGATCTCAGATCAATCTTTGGTCTTTGAAATAAAGGAATTATTCTTTGTTGGCAGGATTATTTTTTTTTTTTAATTTTTAGAAAAATTTAAGAAGGTGGGACATTTTACAAATATTTGAGAGAGTTTGACACCACTTTGGTTTGTCTAATGTCTCTGATACTGGCATATGCAATGCAGAGAAATGACAGATTGATGGTCCCCACAAATATCAAAGACTATCACCTGCTGGCCCAAATATGGCATACCCTTATGGTGTCAGATTCTACTTGTGCTTTTTATTATGGTTTACTTAAAAAGGTCAGAGTAGACTGGGAATCCCAATGAAATTCAATCTCTCCATTTAACAAGGAATCTAGTAAGATGCCTTGAATAGGATAGGAAAACTGTATTTTGAGGACTGAAGTAATCCCAAAGGAGTCTTATTCTGGTCACAGATGAAATAAACCGACCTGATATTTTATTCATAGTCAAGCAATATTTTACTTATTATTTTTAATTAAAATTTTATTTCTAAGTGTTTCTATGTACAGACATAAGATTTGTGCGAGACATCATAAAGTAATAGTAGGAATATTGTTTTATATGTAGATATAATACAACAAAATATACCTGTCCAAACTCAGGAAAGCAGAAACATTGAACAAAAAATGCACTTCTACAAGTAGCAATTTATTTGCCCACATATCTGCTCTCTGAAGTATATGAGGAACAAGGGAATATGATCTCATTGAAGGAAGAATGATTCCCTCATCCAAATTCCCATCAGCACACAAACCATAACCTCACGTTTCAGAATATTAGATTCAGTCCCACAGAACAATATGCCACACAATAGTTCCTTGTCAGCTCCTCACTACCACTATGCCAAGAAGCTGTCCCATTTAACACCATGACAAGATAATAGCTTCATATACTCTTCTCCTCCCTGTGATGGAAATGTTTGCCTTAAAAAATAGTTATATTTTTAGTGTATGCTGAAAATATCTGAAAAAAAAGGTAAGAATCTAAGGTAAGTATCTCCTAATTTTTAAAAGCACTTTTACAGCATGAAAAAAACCCATGGGGTTTCTTTTCCAGTGTGCTTGCTTTCCTTCAATTGGGACAATGTCACTTTCAAGACTAGAGAGAGGACTTCTTTTACAGATTGTCTTTGCAGGCAAGAATCAGTCCTCAGACGCCGTTTATGTTTGACTCTAGTGAATGCTGTTAGTCCCCCTGCTGTCATAACCACCAAAACTACATGCAGTTTCTTCCAAAGAAAGACTACAGTCTGCTGGGAAGTAAACCCATGCCTGCTGACAAAATAAAGGCAGGACTGAGGAAAAAGGCAGCTTTTGGAGTTACACACAAGACTTCACTTTTCAGCACAGTCGGCAACAAAAAACAGAGCCATCAGAGAGGTACGTGCAGTAAAAGGTAATATGTTCTTACAGCATCCATCATTTCTGACAAAAAGCCTACAAAATCCACATCCTTTTTTTCTCCTCTTTTCTGCTCTCCTCCATCAGTCATTCCCTTCAACCACAGGTGAAAACCCTTGAAGTGTTCTTGAATTATTTGGTAGCATGTGATGCTAACATCATATTTTTAGGTGAAATGGTTTCTGAGAAGCAGCTTCTGAAAGATCAGGCAGCCTCCCATCCTCTGTGAGAGTCCCTCAGGAAGGTATTCTTCTGCCACATCCCTACATTAATGTCAACGAGATGATAGGAGGAGTGAGGTCAGGAGATACTTTACACTGTTCTCCTTGGCTGATCTGTTTCAAAGCAGTCACTGTGTCTGTGCAGACACTGACTGCAGCATCAGGGTTGTCTACTGAGAAGTGTAATTCAGGGAATTATAACCAGCTCCCTGATTCAGCTTCACGTTTTCCCTGAACTGGCTGAAATCTGGCAACAGGTAGCAATCCAGTCTGTTGTGTATGATGGAAGAAAAGGTCTTCAGAAGCAGAAGCGGGGAGCAGCTCACTTGCCAAAATAATTTTCTGATGGGTCAGTGTAGAATACTTTAGTCAGCTGCCTTTTAAATTAGTTGAGTTTCCTCCACCTTTGCTGTTCTTTGGGTTCAGGTTCTATGTCTGTTCCTGGACAAGTCAGTAGGAAAATGATCCCTGCTATGCATTGCAACACCATTGCATATCCTAGGCTGTCTCCCAGTGGAAAGAGTTAATCCACTGTGGGTGAACATCTGAGCTGAGTGGTCTGCGATGGTAATCAGCTCTCCTGAGAAGTCATTGGCAACATTGGCATTTAAGGCTTCAGAAAACTTTGCAAGCAAATTAGCTGAGGAACTAAAATGTTCTAAAATGTTCTAAGTCTAAAATGTTCTATATCTAAAATGTTCTACAATGTAGCATAAATACCTGCCGCAAGAAACCCAGTCTAGTCTGATTTTTTCAATAAAACTATCCTGTCTGGACTGCAGAAGGCCGCAGAGCAGACTTCACTAATGAGAAAAACCATCACATTTTTTTGATTAATACCTAAGAAATTACAGAAAACATATTTAGACATTCATTCCTTTGTGTCAGCACAGAATAATGTTCAGCATAACTTTTGTTTTAAATCTTTTTAACTTGCAAGCAGAACTTAATTTCAGCCTTTAGAAATCTGATGGAATTTTCTCAGATTATTGATGCAAGTGTTGTCAGAAATGGAGTGAAGCATGTGACAAAAGAGCCTTCACTAGGTTTATGAATTTAGGTGTAGCAACTGACAGTGGATTAACAGTGCTGGAAACCATCTACTTTCTAAGCAGGAAACACGGTGCCTTTCTGTTAGTGTTGGCCCTACCTTGGACCTTCATCTGGAGCTTACTGAACCAGCAGCATGGGGAAGAGCATGACTGTGCCTGGGTAATTTAATTATTTAATAATTTAATCTCTACCCTCCTGGGGCTGCCTCAGACACACCAATTACTGCTAACTCTGCGTGGACACTGACACCTGTTCACTGGAAACTAGGGTGATGTAACCAAACCCATTTTTGCTCAGACTGTGAAGGTTGTTGGTGCTGCTGATTGGGACCTGAAGTAAAACTTGCTTTTCTCTAACTGCCTCTATTACAATTGGTTTTGAGTTTCTTTTGGTTGGGATCATTTTTGGTCTTCATTACACCACCTTAAAATCTTATAGTCTGACGTGCACAGCAATAGCCAGGAATCCCAAAACACTGTTTTCAAGGTTACAAAGGACAGTGTACATGGAACAAAGAAGTAGAATCTATGCCTTACAGTGAGCTTGCTTTCTTTTCGTCTACACTTAGGACTGGACATGGAGTTAGAAGCAGGTTTGTTATTGCCGATACATGAAATTCAAAACTGGGAACACTGAAGGAAAAAATCTAAAATTTAAACCATAATCACACCAGCCTCTGGACATGAAATATAATGTATTCAGCAGCTGCACGTTCTTCAGGTTGCACCAAAACAGCTGCAAAATTACTGTGTGCCTCAGTAAAAGTGAAATCCAAAAACAGAGCAGTCTGTATCTTAACCATAATGTACACAGGACACACACATGCTACAACAACACCTTTCATCAGCAGCCAGCTAGAAGAATCAATTACTTCCTAGAAGAGCTCTGGACATATTTTGAACACAGAAAAAATGCTGTTTTCAAGAGGTTACTTTTCAAGACTTGTAATCAAGTGTCTGACAAAACGATTGGCCTGTGCATTACCAAACTGTATAAAAATGACTGACTTCTGCAACAAGCAAATTCCACAGGATCCAGCTCTTCTTCTGGAGGAAGAGCAAAGGATACAGCTGTTCCAAGGATAGTGCTTCAGCAGACTTCTCTGCATGCAGCAAGAACTGTAGATGAGACCAAAGTGTTTATACTACTTACACAAGACTTCTAAGCGTAAGCAAAGCTTAGGCTTTGCTAATACTTTGTTTTGTTTATACTCCCTTAATTCACAAAAATAACACTACAGAAAAGAGTAGAAATCACAAAGGGACTGGGTCCCTGTCACTCTGCAGAAGAAAATACGTAAATAAAAGACAAAGGATGTAAATGACGGGCTAGCAAGAATCTGTGGGCAAACTTTTATGAGGCAAAAGTTTGCAAATATGCAATTCTATCATTTCACATTTTTTTGTAATGGGCAGATACTGGAGGACTCCTTGTCTAGCTCACAAGTATATCATACCTGCAGAGAGAAAAGAGCATATAGGGTAGTGTCCCCACATAAATAAGCACAACATTCTGTATAAAAGCCCTTAACTAATGATATTCAGACTTCCACAAGAATATACCAAACTGGAAAACCACAGGTTCTCCACATGAACTAAAAATGGACCTGTGAGGGAAAATGTGGAGGCAGATAAATTAAGCTATAGATGCAGATAGTGGGAATAAAGAGCAGCAATGACAGGCATTGTCTGACATTGGAAAGGCCTCTACCATCACAAACTGCATCCTTTTCACAGAACAGTTGTCCAGACTGCTGGCCAGTGACAGTAGCCTATGCTGGGCACGGACAGAAAGCATATAACCATTCAGCAGTGCAGGAAGAAGTCTTTCACCTGAGGACAGTTTGTGCAGTACAGCAGAGAAGGGCTCCATCCACATTCCATCTTTACCACAGTGCAGACATTTAAGGGCCAAAATACGCCAGAAGAAATACTAGATTGTCACAGTTTAGTAACAGTGTTCCCCACTGAGAACTTCGCCCAGTTAGCGCTTCAATTGGAAAGAGCACAGCAAACCATTACTCTCACTGCTCCAGTGGAAGACACAAAAGGTGAATTATTTGATTATGGGTTGAGATATGAACAATTTACTAGAAACAGCAATGAGATGAAAAACCAAACAGTAACAGCAACAATAGTAATAACAACAGTGTACAAAGGAGAAGGTGATTTGCATCACCAGGCTGGAGACAATGGGGAATGGTGGATGGACCCTACGCCCTCATTTGCTCACAACCAGAAACCACACACATCTTCTTCCCCAAAGTGGGAGTCCCTCAGTTTCAATCCCTACCCCAGCAGTGATGTGTATGGTATAGAATAACAATATAGACACACCCAGGCTCCAGGCTCCACCCCCTCACAGCTAATGTGGAAAAATTAACTGTGGCTGAATCGAGGATGCTGAAAGAGACAAACAAATATGCAGACCCAAAGAATGGATTGAGGGTATTGAAGCTTTCATTAGTAAATTTGCAGATGACACTGAGAGCATGTGTTGACCTGTTGGAAGGTAGGAGGGCTCTGCAGAGAGACCTGGAATGGTTGGATGGGTGGGCAAAGTCCAGTAGGATGAAGTTGAATAAGTCCAAGTGATGAGTCCTGCCTTTTCACCACAAAAGTCCCCTGCAGCACTACAGGCTGGGGATGGTGTGGCTGGACAGTGCCCAGGCAGAAAGAGACTAGAGGGTGCTGGTGACAGCAGCTGAACATGAGCCACCAGTGCCCAGTGGCCAAGAAGACCAATGACCCCTGGCCTGGATTGGGAATGGTGTGGTCAGCAGGAGCAGGGAGGTCATTCCTCCCCTGTACTGGGCACTGGTGAGGCCACAGCTGGAGTGCTGTGTCCAGCTCTGGGTGTCTCAGTTTAGGAAGGACACTGAGGGCTGTGTCCAGCTCTGGGTGTCTCAGTTTAGGAAGGATGTTCAGACACTTGAGCACATCCAGAGGAGGCCACGAGGCTGGTGAGAGGCTTGAACACAAACCCTGTGAGGAATGACTGAGGGAGCTGGGGTGTTCAGCCTGGAGAAGAGGAGACTCAGAGGTGACCTTATCACTCTCTACAACTCCCTGACAGGTGACTGTGGTCAGGTGGGGGTGGGTCTCTTTCTCCAGGCAGCAACTGACAGAATGAGAGGACAAAGTCTCAAGCTGCACCAAGGGAAATACAGATTGGATATTAGGAATAAGTTTTTTATGGAAAGAGTGGTAAAGTACTGGAATTGTCTGCCCAGGTTGGTGGTGGAGTCACCATCCCTGGATGTGTTTAAGAAAAGACTGGATGTGGCACTTGGTGACATGATTTAGTTGCATGTTAGGGCTGGATTGAATTTAATGATCTTGAAGGTCTCTTCTAACCTACACATTCTGTGATTCTGTGTGAAAGAATGTTATGGAAATGAGCTGAAATCTTCCCAGAAGTAAATCTTGGAAGTCCTTTTACAAACTAATTTTGCAGAGCTATCTCTGCAAGTACATGAATCACAGCACTACAATGATGGATCACTGTGTCTTAATGAGACATTACAAATGAATTCCCTGTCCTCAGTGCTAAATTCTAACCATCAGCATGTAGGATGGAGAGATGAGTATCCTTGTGAAACACACTCAGCAGAACCCCAGCTGTTAAGAAACCAAAATCTATTAGGATAGGCTGTCATGAAATCACAGGTATGGAAAAAACACTTTGTGATGACAACCTGCTGTCACCACAAGACTAGCACCCATTATATCACCCATACCTCTTCTGCAGAAAGTGGAAATACAGGGAAAATAAATTAATTCACAAATAAATAAGGTGAGGGAGTGGTGAGTGTACAGTAAGAAATATGTCTTTGAAATATTTTGCATTATTTGACTGAAAACATCAGGTGTAAGGAGCACAGATAAAATGCTAATAAAGTTAGGCGGCCATGGATATTGTAGTAAATTTTGCTATGTCAAATAAATGTGGCAAAAGGCTGCTATGATGGACAGCTTCCTGAAAGAGGAGGCAGAAGATAATACATGTGGTAGCATGTAAACTCTCTTCAGAGGAAAAACTTAACAAAATAGACTATATGGGAAACAGACTAAAGACTGAATGTTGCATTTTCTTGGCTTCTTCTCTTTATTATGCATCACAGAAAATGGAGAATGCTGTTCCCACTGAAGGCAACCAATCTCCTGAGATCTCTTCAGGCACTTGATGGAACAGTTGTAGTACAGACTGCTTGTGTTGAGGTTAAAAGTTAAACAAAATTCTGACTTTAAACACGTATTGGAAAATATGCTTGGGCAAAACAGAGTCCTCGGGGCTAACTGATGAGTCAAATGATTAAGGTTCTGCTTGGAACAGTTCATAAAACAATTCCCAGTTGTGTCTGACAAGCTTCCTTTGTCACCTGTGGGTTTTGTTAGTTACCTTCTACCCTTCCAAGAACAAACCTGCACTTTCTGCTTGTCATCATTAAGTGAAATGAAAAGCTTTTGTTAACCACTTTGAGTTGTTTGACTGTGATAAAACAGTTTTGATTAGAGACTGTTTTATGTTACTTTCCAGAGTTTATTTTCCCTTTTAAAGGTAATATGAGACCATAGGTTAGATTTAAAGTTTTCTTAAGTAGTCTGTCCAGAGGTAATAGATACTTTGGTGAAGAAAAGGCTATCTGTCTTCACTTGCATTATGCTTGCTGTTTGTCTTCTTCATAACATGAAATGCATTTTTATCTGCTGTTTCCAATACCATCAGCAGTCACAACTTGCCACTGACCTCTTTAAGGTAAGTACATGCTCTTAATGTGAGCTTTGTAATTCCCTATGAAACAATAGAGCTGAACTACCTCCTGGTTCTGCTCAAGGCAGAGGATTTATAACACCCCCAGGCTGCAAACACACATATTCATAAGCTTGACATGGAAATGGAGAAACCAGGAGTAAAAAGTCTGTAATGAGAACTGTACTCATCCCAAGCAATATCATTCGGATCCAACCTGTAGAATGGGAAGATGGACAAAACAGAAGAGACTCAAGACAGAACTGAAGGTTTGTATAGGATATTTTTAAAGCTAAACTGTTTCCATTTTGGGAAGCTTGGTGTTTTGAAGAGTGATTAACCAGCATTACTGAAAACTAGTGTTGGTCAGGCATATCAAAGGAGAGAAGGAAACTGCAGGTGAACAGGTAAAAAGAAATATTCACACAGCTACCTCAAAAGTTTCAAGACTTTTTAACTTTTTCATCACAGAGCAGGTACTTATTCCTCAAGGAGTATGTTTAAGGGAAGTTGGAAAACACAGGACTTGAGACATATGGATTCCTTTAGTATACATACAGGAAGAAAACAAAAGAAGACTCACAGCAGAGATTGAAAAGCAAGAGTCAATTCCAATCTCTATCAATGAGGCTCCTTGGCCTTCAATATCTTCTGTCCAATGGGCAAGAAAGTGATTGTCAAGGTATGCTCTAGGGGTTGTACTAATGAAAAACCTAATGCCTCCTTTTCCTCTCCTGGCTGAAGACAGTCCTTCCAGATTTTGAAGGTACTGCATGGACAGAGGTACTAAGTCAATAAATTCAGCTGTTGCTTTTCTGCTTCATACACCAGTGGAAAGGGGAAGAACCAAGCATTTTATATTAGCATGCATCTGCTTTAAAACAGATAACCAATACCAACAATTAATAATCAATGTGTATTTCATCTCTCTTATGAATTCTTACATAATTTTCAAACCTGCTAATTGATAGTTCATCTTTTTTAAATACAAAATCTCAGTATGGTAGGAGCCAGACATAACTGTGCATTGAAATTTTCCACAGCTGAAACAAATAAACGATTCAACACATTAAAAGTAATTCTAAGAAAAGCCCAATGCTATTTTTAATGTGGAATTGTTTATTTGCTTGTTTCTTTTTGTTCTTGAAATCCTACATCAGAAAGCAGGTAGGGCCAATATATAGAGACATGGAATATAGATTGGATGGGACCCTGGATGCTTGTGATCTGATTGCCTACTAGAGGCAGGGCAGTTGTGAAGTCAGACTGCTTGACCCTACCAAGCTTGTTGCATCTCCAGTGACAGAGATTTCATCATCTCTCTGGGCAACATAAGGACTAAAAAAGACTGATCCTTCTTGGCAAGAAACACAGGTGAAGGCACAGCTAATGCATAGTGCCCAACATCTTTGGTGTTACTCATACAGAGCTGTAAACTAATAATTCTTAGCTCATATTAGAAGGTTTGCCTTAACTTTTTTAGGATACCCCACCTCTAAAGTGGTCCTTTTCGTTCTTCCTAGGCAGTCTTACAGCCTAACAATCTTGGACCAGATTTCACCTAATAATCAGATTGACCTAAGATCATCTCATATTATTTCCTTTTTTTTCGAGATCAGCCACAAATATTGCTTCTTTTTCTTTGCTGTTTCCAAGTTTGGGAGGTTGGTTGGGGTTATTTTCACTGCACAGGTTAGTTACACTGTCAGACTATTCGCTTTCATCACTGATATGGTACTTTCTAAAACAACCAAAATCATACCACGGTCTTGGTAACACCGATA
This sequence comes from Trochalopteron elliotii, assembly GCA_024734555.1. Classification (NCBI taxonomy): domain Eukaryota; kingdom Metazoa; phylum Chordata; class Aves; order Passeriformes; family Leiothrichidae; genus Trochalopteron; species Trochalopteron elliotii. The sequence goes on from JANPWX010019792.1 coordinate 611,212, forward strand.
TTATTACTTCAGAGAGGTGAAACAGAGCTGTCGCTTTTGCAGGCATTATATTTAAATCAAAAAGCATTCTGTGCAGTTTCTCCAAAATTCACTAGCACCTAAGCCTCTCTGTTTCAACTGCTTATGGCCATGCTTTTGTTTAATATATGTGTTACTGATAATCATGTCAAACCAGTAGCCCTGGGCAATACAGGCTTCTTCTTTCCCTTGGAACTGTTATTCTGCAACTAGCAAGGATATCAGAGCAGTGTGCCAGCTCAGGAGAGTGACTGACGTCAAGAGAAGCAACCTCTGTGTTCATTCTGCATCTGATCTGTCAGTTACTGCATAGTGACCAGGAAGAATTTGTTGTAAAAATAACATTTGTGTACTATAAACTGAGGAGGTAAAAAAGAACTTAAGTTCAACTGCAAACACACTTCCTCGTGTGTTATCTTAAATTAAATACCATAGAAGTTCTGGAAACACACAAGCAATTAACTTTGTGTTCCCATAAACTCTACAGACACAATATGAGGGATTGTGGCCAAGGCTGAGTGGGTATTTTTAGTTGAAATCTAAACCCACTTAAACCAGTTGCATTCAAATTAGCCAGTCCATCATGTATTTTCTGGTTCAAGGCTTCACTGCAGCAATGTGATAAGGGAGAGGTTTCCACCTGCTTTTTCTCCAGCCACTCCCTCACCACAGCTGTCACTGTCACCCTGTGCTTTGTGCTTCCACACAGCAGTGCTCACCATGGCAGAGGAACCAAGAAAGTAGAACAGGTTAGGGACTTCTGCCCAGGATTCCTGCAGCCCAGCTGGCAGCATGAATGGAGGAAGAGATGATCCCTGTGGGGGTCATGGGAGGGAGAAAAAATGCAAGGAAATCTCTCCACATCAGCAAATGTACAAATGTACATACTCTGCACATCCCCCAGAGCCATATAGGCTGGGGATCATCAAGGCATTGCATGGCTGACATTTTTCTGATGGTTGAAAAATGAAAGCAAAGGTTGAGAAAAGGATTTGTGGTTAGTAGCATGCTGAAAGACAGGTGTGTCTGAGGCAGAAGAGAAAGAGAGGAGGATGAAATGGTGTTCTCAGAAGGAGAAAGGGATGATGCCAAACTCAAAAGGTGAACAGAAAGAGTAGGAAGCAGAAAAAAAAGAGGTCTTATGCAGACGATCATATAGTCACATTCACCTGGCTGACACGGCAAAGCCCTCTCATGTAGAATCCACGAAAAAGAGAGTGAATGGGAAGAGGCAGCAGGAAGCTTCTTTTACACAATTCTTCTCACACCTCTCATCACTTATATAAGCACATTTAAATATGCCTCAAGTACACAGCCGTCTGTAGTATTTGTTTCTTTCCACATCCCCATGTCCCATCCCACCACAATCCACTGACATGACAACTGTCAGGGCACTCACATGCACCAGAGCTCCCAGGCACTGCCTCCTGTTTTGATCTGTTTTAATCACAAGTGAGTGTTGAGCCAGCAGCCTCTGAGAGAGCTCCCATGCATTTTTTGCATGGACCCAATGCACCAATAACTGCTAAGCCAGAAGCCCCAACAAGGCTGTGCACTGACATCCTCTATGTCAGACAGAGACCTGAAGCCAGAGATCTTCCCAAGACCCAAGTTTTCAAGAAACTTTGGAATCTCTGGGTGTTTAAAGGGTCAAAAACAGGCAAGCAACCTCCAGGCCAGCTAGCCAGGGATGTTAGTGCTTGCCTTTGGCATCAACATCAGCTTTGAAAGTCACAGATACCACTAAAGGCTAAGTAATGATATCTGTGACTATAACAGATAGTAGTGGTACCACACTCTCAGTGATGTGCCAAATGCAATTTGATTTCAAAGGATTAATACCACTACATTTGCTAAGTAATCCTAGTTCTAATGAGGCCTTGTTACTTTAGTGACTTGTTTCTTAGCATCATCCCAGAAAATTAAGAGACCAAAGGTCTGGAGTAATCCCCACAACGTGTGAGTAAATATGTTTATGTCTACATACCTCTGCAGTGCTTAAGACCTGCTTTGGTCTTCTTTCACCCCTTTCTGCTTTTAAAGACTGTCCTTCTAGACATGCTTGACTTTTAAGCTATTTCCCACATGCTGGTTCTATGTTCTTTCCTCATTATTTTTCTTCTTGTTCTCCCTAGGTGCCATACGATCACGTTTGATTATTTTACTTTGTCATGATATGCCAGTGACTGATGCCTCTAATCCTGCTCTGTTCAGGACTTTAGGCACTGCAAAGGTGGGGCACTGTAAAAATCCCACTATTATTTATGGGCACTATGCTGTTCTAAACAAAACTTAAAAAATTATACTCAGCAGACCTTGATTTTATTCCAAGACATCATCAACTATAACTGTGAAATAGTCAAATGCATTAAAAATGTGATGTAGCAAAGAAGTTTACTAATAAGAGAAAAATTGACACTGGTCATAATTTCAGCTGAGACTTGAGTGAGCTAACTGGCAAAACATTCTGATATATTTTCCACAGAGAAAATATGATCACTGCATATTTACAGCAATGACTGAAGGTAAGTACACTCTGTAAAGTGCTACTGAAATGTATTTCCTTCATTTCCTTGACATCAAAAGGAAGCAATGAATGCCTTGAACCACAGAAAATATTTATAATATGAAAGATAAATGGAGGTCACATTAATTTACTGCAGCATGCAGAGTGGCCCATATTTTACTAGGTTCAGCTAGAGTTTATGAGAAATTATTTTGGTGGGTTTTTCTCCTGGGCTGTGCAGCAGGCCACTGCCAACTGGGCACTACAATGGTTGCCTCACAAGGATGACAATCTGATATTACACCTCTGACAGGGATTACTTGAGGAAGAAAAGCACAATGCTGGGCTGCTGAATGGTTTTCCTACAGCAATTCTTGACAATTTTTTTTTCTGGATGGGACTCCAAACAACCTTGTCAAGTGAAAGATGTTCTTCCCCAAGGGGGGCAGAAGGGGTAGATCTCTTTAAGATCCTTTCCAATCCAAGCCATTTTATGGCTCTAATATTATCACAAGAAAGTAAGTCTTGGCTCATTAAGTCATATATACACATTGAGGAACAAGAGGTGAGAGGGAAAACAGTGCATCAGGTGCATACAAATTACCACTCAGATCTGAAAATGTAATAACTTTAGTCACGTTCCTTTCTATGCTGTGTAAACACTCCAGCACAACAACTTCTGGGACCTTGGATTACAAGTAACAGATGTCAGGTACATGCTTGAAAGTACTGTTATGAAGCAGAACTGGACTTCCCTGTAGCAGATAAAGTCAGCCTCTTGCAGGCAGTACAACAAAACACAGATTTCACTATGTCAGACATTGCCCAGGCTTTCAATGGCAGTGGAGGGCATTCACAGACAAAACTGAACCTTGAAATCACTGATTTTCTATTTGCCTTCTTTCCAAACCTTACACAAAACAAAACAAAACAAAAACAGAACAAAAAAATACAAACAAATAAAAAAAGAACATAAAAACAACAACAAGGCACCACGTGCAAATTAGAAGAGATAGATTTCAGAAGAAAATTATTTTTTTTTCTGTTAACTGATGTAGTTAAAATTAACCCCAGGTAAAATATGTTCCCTCTTTTTGTGTCTACCTGAGAAAGAGTTATTGTGTCATTTAGGACGGGGTTTTCTATCACATTTTCTGCTGGAAAAGCTGTCCCTAATTTACACATATCTTTATTATGTGCAGCCAGCATGAAGTCCTTGTGATACACCTGTGTATCTGAAGGTGGAATGACTCAGAATGTAGGAATGACTCAGAAAAATGCTGTAAGATGTCAGAACAATTCTAAAGCAAAACCATAATTTTCTGAGTGAAAAATGAACCATATGCTGCAATATCCAGTTGAAAATTTGGAACAATATATCCAGGCATCTCTGCTGACACATAGAAATTTGTTGGCAGCAAAATGCAGGTGAAGCATTACATAAGATGAAACTGGGTTGCAATTGCAGGGCAGTCTGCTGCATCCTTCCTGAGCTGTACAAGCTCAGCACTGCACATTGGGCCAAGCTTGGGCAAGCCAAGCCATTCTTATTTTATTTTATTTTATTTTATTTTATTTTATTTTATTTTATTTTATTTTATTTTACTTTGTTAGGGTTGGGATTAAATGTGTGAGATGGTATTTTTTGTTCAGATTTAGATGTTTATTAATTTTTTTATATTATACTTTTAGGTATTTTTTGTTTTGGTTTAGATGTTTATTACTTTTCATTCATATTATAGTTTTACTAACTGTGAGTTTTATAGTACTTTAAGCTAATAAATTAAAAATGGAGTTTTGGGGGGTTTTTTACAAGGTTTTTTAAGGATAAGCTGTTTAATTAGGAAATAATAATTAAATTATTTTTATTTTTAACCTAATAACTATTTGTGGTTTGTAATGTGGATTTTTTATTTAACTACAAAATATTACTTAGATATATGAAGAAGAAGGTGAAAAAGAAGGATTAGTTTTTGCTTTATAACTTCTATTTTATTATATATATTATTATATTTTAAACTTTTAAATTTCAAAATTTCTACTATGCGATATTATACACTTTTATTTAAACTATATACTTATAATCTTAGTTTTATGATTAAATTTTGGAAGCTTTTTTTACAGCCTCAGATCAAATGCGGTGTTTTCTTGGGGGTCGGTGTCTGTCAGCACAAAAAGTCCAAAATTGTCAGTGACCAGGGTTCCAACACATCCTCTACTCTGTGCTTCTCCATGAATTTCCACTAAAACATCCCGAGTGCTCTCCCCAGCCTGAGGAGCCCTGGATTCGTGCACACAACCTGAAGGTGCAGCCTTCAACTCATTTTTGTCAGCTTGCCTTGGCCAAGAGTGAAAAGCAAACTGCAAAGAGAAGGGTAGGGTTTATTTCTCCCTTGAGAAAGGTCCTCATGTATTTTAATACATTTTGGCTATATTTTTGCTTGCTGCTGCTTATAATAATCCCATGGAAGCTTGAAACAAGAATAGGTCTGATACCTGATATATTTTTTTTCTTTTGATTACTGACAAATGCTGATTTATTATGGTAGGTCTGTAAGAAACACAGCTGCTCATAAAACTCTATTTTTCCTAACACCCACCCCAACCCCTCCCCCCAAAAAATAATTACATCTGCCTGGATTTTTTCAACATACTCATATTTTTCAAAAAGATGTTTGTCCAGGTGTCAAAAATTCAGAAAAAAAGGGTATTTTGGGAGGAGATGATTCTTTATTTCTCCAAGATAACAAGTATTTTGAGGAAGACTTGTGTTTCAGTAGAAGAACTTTTCCCCAGGAAATATTTCAACAAAAATTTTTAGCAACATCTTTAACAAATAGTATTTAACTGTAATACATGTTGCTTATTTACTTTCAAACAAATTTAAGAAAACAGCACAGTGAATTTTGCAATTTAATGTAAGCATATATAAGGTACATTTTGAATCTAGAAAAACATTCTTAAGAAATGTAACTACCACCGTCCCAAAAGGCACATAAGGATACAGATTTAGGTTAGGAAGAAAAAAATTAGTTGCCTTGCAATTCAAAGCATTTCTTAAAATAATTTTTTGGGGAAAAAAATAGAGGAAAAAATACCTTTTGATACATCTTCTCTGCTTGAACGTGATAGATTTTACGCCACAATGAAAGGTCCTGTTACACTTCCAAAGGCTCCTCTGAGCGACTGAGGTGTGACCACAGTGAGACAAACCAAATAGCACAGCTCAAGCCCACCACCTCACAAAGGCCTTTTAATTTCTTGGCTCCCATATTTCCCTGAACTGTGGAGCAGTTTATGAAAAATGTTTATTTCCTCTAAGAAATAAAATTCTTTCCACAGAGTCGTCCAGTGAGTTATTCTTTTCGGGTAGCACGGAGAGTAGAATTATGCTGAGTTGGGATTTTGGTAGCATTTGCTTTAAGGAGTGCAGGTGCAATTGGTCATAATTATGCTTAGAGGCTGTTCCATGTGGTTTCTCACCCAAGGCAGTAAATCAATTATGGCAGAGCAAGTCCAAGCCAATGCCCTAGGTGTTAGCTGCAGTATCAGGGACTTTCATGCATGAAGCAATATGGCATCTTTACATCATTACATCACAAAAAAAAGGGTCGTGGAAAACGACTGGGCCGTGGTTTCAAAGTAAATAAAAGAGCAAATAATTTTTCAAATAAAGCAACATAGAGTTGCATTAGGTTTTACTTTAATGTCTTTGAAGGGCTGTCATTCTTACACATTTTTTAAGCAAAATCCCAAGCTTTTAAAGGTGTATATTTTTTTTTCAGCTGATGGATAAAGTAGGTTGCCATCAAAATTCTGTCTTGGAAAAACTATTTATTATGATAATGTTCTGGAAGAGAAGTGAGTGACAGGGTTTAAATTTATCACCCCAAAAATACTTACACTGGAAAGCAGAGATCCCACTTTGCCACTTGACAAGCTTCCAGGGAGGAAAGCACATACCACAAAATAAACACTCTCAAGTGGCACAGCTGGATATTAGCAGGAGTTACCACAAGTTCAAGAAGTTCTCTCATGCCTTTTCTTACCTGTTTGATTTGACTAGGGCAGAAACTATTTGAGATATGACTTGCAGGTATAGTAGCCTGACAATCTTTTTGTTCTTCAGGATCATATTGACATGCTGGTCATGAAAAAAAGAAGGCACCAGGCAAACACTCCTGAGGATCTGACACTTAGGAATTGAATGATCCAGCACCTACAACTCACATGAGTATTTCTACTCATTGAAAATTCAGCCTCAGTGAACATTTACACGTACAGTTTTCTCCACACCTACACGTGTGCCAATAAAATTTGATGAGTAGCATATCCCTGGGAAGAAAAATATCCATGTAGAAAGAAGTAAATTTGGCATGGATAAAGCCAAAGAATTTAGCTGTTGAATACCTCATGGTAGAAGGGCCTTTTCACAGTGTTTGCCACTATGACAGGTGTCATTTACTTACCTGGCTGGTACATGTAACACATGGTTGTGCCTGCCTACTTCACAAGGTCAGTTTGTCAATTAAGGCTCTAAACTGTTACTCTGTTAAATTTCCCAAACGAAAAAGGCAAGAAATAATAATAAAAAAATGGTGCTTACTCTCTGGTTCACCCTGACATATTACTAGATGAGATCAAAGGAGCTGAAGGATATCAGGGAGATACTGCCTGTGGTGGAGCATCACATCACAAGCAAGAAGCAGCTTCATTTTGAAGCCCGTGGAGTATACTTCATAGTCATTTAAAGTGTAGTCTAATTATGTCCCATTAGATTGCAGTGGGGGCAAACTAGGAACATGTCCATGGACACTGAAGTTTCTCAGCTGATGGATGGTAACTTCTTGGGGTTCTCCTTGTATCTTATCCTTGAATGGTCACTCACAAGTGAAATATTGCAAACTAAGACTTAGCAGAAAAATAGAGCAGCAGTAACAATGGCTGAGGAGCTCTTTTAAAGGCCAAGTTCTAATGTCACAGGGGTAAAAAGATTTTCCTTTAAAAGAGTGATGGGAATTTATGGAAGCAAAAAATGTCAGCCTTGAGAGGGGCACTACAGAAAGATATTATGAGCATTAGTACATTTTTTCACTATCTGGATAGAGGAAAGTGTCATTTAAGAGCAGCAGACATTCTTTTTTCATGTTCTGAAAAGCAAACAAATAAGGGCAGAAAACTCACTATGAAGTAGAACCTGCATCCATACACTCTCAGTAACATTCCAGGTACAATTTGATATGAAAGGATTAATAAAGGTACATGATCACCAGGTGACTGAGCAGAACCAAAAGCACATTGTTCTGCACGCGGAGTAAGCAAGCTGTCTCTTTCTTGCTTGCATTCTTTTTCAGCAAATCCCACAGAAGCCATACATGGCCTTCACACTCATCCCTGGCTCTCCCATTGACACCACCCTCTTCTGTTCCATTTCAGGAAACCAAACACTCATGCTAATCATGCAAACTCCTATGTTGACAAGGTTCTACTTCAGTGCAAGAGCAGAGAGGGGGGAAAGAAGATCTCAAGATATATGGTCTGATTCTTTATAGTATCATGTCCAGAGCCAAAGCCAAGAAATCTTTTAGATGGAATGACTTAATCACTTGTCATCATGAAAGTCTTTCTCATCATGGACTTTAACCATTTTCTCTTCCATGGAGATTCTACATGTAATATATTGCTTATTTATCTGAACGCCACTTCTAAACTATAACTGTCAAGTATTAATATGGAATAATAAAATACTAAATGATCTTTCTCTTTTTTTTATTTTTGAGGCACTTTATATGGAAAGAGATCTTCAGTGATGATATAAATTTGTACATTTGTTATACTAATGTTCTAAAAGGTAAGCTATTCCAGACTGGAAATATAATCAATACATCTGAGAAAAATAATGTACATTCAGCTATACAAACAGTTGTACAATCTTCCCTTTCTATTGTCTCTCTTCAGTTTATTGAGCCTCCCTGTGGAATTATGACTTTCTTTCCCTTCCAAAACAAAGAATTTTCTATTCAGCAATTTTCATTTTGAAGCCTGTGGAGTACACTTCATAGTCATTAAAAGTTACAAGTAGTATTGGAAAAGGTTGAATGGACCATAGATCATTTATGAGCTTTTCTGTGACAGCATCAAAGACTGAGAAAAACATTTGCTAATGTTATTTCCTCTTCTCTATTGTTCCTACTCCATGTCTGAACACCAAAACGCCTTGAAGAATTCAAATATTTAAACAGTTACAACAAAAAGAGTTACCCAACTCATTAATTTCAAAAGAAATTCAGCACAAAAGTATCACTTTCAATGTGTCAGTCCTACCACTCTGGTCTTCCTTAAACACACAGATTCCTTCTCACCACCTTGTTTCCCTGTAAGGGAACTGTCTCTCATATTAAACACCTCACCAGCTCTTTTCATGTCTGCAGTGTGCCTTTTGCCAAAGTGGAAAGAGCCCAACAGAAGTGAGTCAGACATCTACCGAGGCAAGTTTGATCAGGCCTTCTTCTTCTTGCAAAATGAAGTGTTTGGGCAGAACAAAACAGCATCGATTAAAAAAAAAAAAAAGAAAAAAAACCACCACGGGTGGTTTCAAGCGATGGAGGAATTAGAAATCAACCAAAATTAAGATAATAATTCTTTAAAGAGGCAAGCTACTTAAACAGAATTTTATCTCAGCAATTAGTACTGATGCCCTTCATTATTACACCTCTATGCCACCAGAGCCAGGATGCACTGTGGAGTTGTGACTATGGACTACGTGGAGATTCTGGCATTTCTCCCTTCAGGGACCAGAATCTCTGCTCAGGGGTGGGATTTGGCTTTCATTGGTGCAGTGTGTGTTGCCACCTGGTCTGCTTCCAGAGATGTTATATAGAAGGTCTGAGAGTCTGAAGGGATGCCAAGCCAGGAAAGCAATTCATTTCCTTCAAGGGGCCATTTGCTTTTTTTTCTGGTCAGGAAACTGGCTGACAAGAAGTGGAGCTTCTCACTGCTGCTACTGGATGCTGCCCAATTGTTGTCCATGTTTTGGAGGTGAAGAGATGACCTGCCTGGAGCATGCCTGGCAAGATGTCACAGCTCCTACTGTCAAAGCCACACAGCTCCTTGTTCTTCCCTCCTTTCCCTCTTCTTTGCTCTGGGGTCAGTCCAGGGTGTCAGCTATCCTGTACACCTTCTGCCAGGAGGATTTCAGCACCATAAGCACAGCTCAGGCAAAGCTTTGTGTCATGGTTTAAAAGGGTACTGAAAACTCTTCAAACCATGCTGCACTCCTCCTGCAGTGGGGTAGAGGAGAACTGGAGGTACAACAGGTAAAGGCCATGGGTTTAGATAAGAACAGTTTACTGGAAACAGCAGTGAGATGAGAAAACAAACACTGACAGCAACAATATTCATAACAAAGTGTACAAAAGAGAGTGATTCACTTGCAAAAATGCTCACTGTAGAGCTTGACCTGACCACAGCCACACCTCCTCAACTGTTCCATAGAGCTTGGAAATAGCATTATTCAACCTCTCCCTCTGGATTGGAACCAGCATTATCCCACTGCTCCTTCCAGCTTGGAATCAGTGTTACCCCACCTCTCCTCCCATCATGTTTACTTGACGAGGAGGAAACCCTTCCCTTTGGAAGAGACTCCCTTCCCACTGTCCCTGGCAATGATGTGATGTGATATAGAAAAATCTCTGGGTCATAACCATGCTCTTCCTGGCTGCTGCAAAAATTGCCCTTGCCCTGGCTGGAATCAAGATACCTGGCAAAAGCTCCAAGGTGTGTGTTATTTCAGGTCATTAATGTTGTGATTCCTGAAAATATTGGTGCACTGTTATTGAGGTCTTCCCTATCATGCCACTGAAGGTTATGATTTTACTACAAATGTAATTCATTTGATAAGGGGTACAGGTCTGCAGTTTCTGGGTGTTTTTCGTTCTTATGGGGACATGAGAATCCAAATTTTCACATGCACAAAAAGCCCCTTCTACCAAGGGCTTTTCCTCTTATTAGCAATTGTAGGCAGAAAAAAATCATAGTCTTGGTGGGGATTTTTCTCCCTATTTTAAAATGAAAGGGCAAGCAGTACAATCCATGTGAAAACAGACTTCAAAGAGCATAGTTCTCCTTCTCATCACCACCGTCTCAATGTTTCATCAGCACCATTGAGGCAGAAAAGATTAAAGTGTCAATGCCATCACAGGAGCTATCTCCAAATTTCCTGACACTATAGTTATTCCTTTCTATAAAATGCAATTAAAACTATTGTTAAAATATATACCTCAAGGGAGATTTTCCAAACTGCAAAAATAATTATTGTATTTTCCATTAGCAATACACAAATAATTGGTCATTCAGGTGCTTTATACAGATGCAGTGTATCTGAGGTATAATTTCCAGGACATCCCCAAGAACTTGACACAGACAACAGGCACCAGAAAGGAACTGTAAATTGTGGCCTACACATGATGGGCACCACAGATGGAGTTAACTGCAATCTTTTGCAGTTAATAAAGAGAATTACAGACTGACCTGGCAGTGAATAAATAAAGGTGAATAAATAAAGGTGGTTGGAAAAAATCGTGCAAATTACTTGAGATTTTGGGATTAACAGTTTTTAGGTAGTCTGTAACACATTAAAACTGCTTGTAGAAAACACATTTTCTTTTTGAGGTTTACTTTGGAGCAAGTTTTGAGGAAGGTATGAATCAAAGGCCTTGGATCAAAATCGTCATTACACCACTATAAAACCACAACCATTGCCAAAACCAGGTAAAAGTAAGAGGAGAACAGTAAAAAAACCTATCTTTGTCAGACCTGGAACAGCCTGTGCTTCACTGAGTCCTGGTGGTGGTGGAGTGAGTTTGTTTCCCCCCGTACCTGAGTTAGCCACAGCCTGCTTTGTGCAGCATGCAGAGAAGTCACAGAACCTCCCACCTCCAAAACCCCTTTGCGATGAGTGATTAAAAACTTCACAGCAAGTTCAAGGCTTTTCCTGAGCTATCACAGGATACTTGGGTGCACCATTCCAGCAGCTGAACGAGGTTTTAGATGGGTGGTCATTCTGCTGACCACTAATGTAAATGTCACTCCCTGCGTAACATGAGCAGCCAGAAAGGAGAACTCAAGAATGGCTACTGAAAATCCATTACCTCTAAGAACTTTTCCACAGCTCTCTGTTTTCACCACCGTGTTAAGCAGCCATTCAATCCCAGACAACAATACACATTTCTTTCACAGCAGTCAGCGTGCCAGCAACATTTATATGCCGTGGAGGTGAACTTGCACTTATTCAGCAGAAGTAAAAGGAGCAGAGTTTGCTTGAATAAACATGTTTAACATGCCATGGCATCAGCTGCTGGCTGCTGGGAGAGAAGAGCTGAAATGATACATTTTTCATCCTCCACTAATCCACTGCTGCAATGAATGGCCTGTTAAAAACCCTTCAAAGCTGACAAGCCAGGAAGGCTGAGGTTGCTCGGGTTGCTCTTGAAACAGTGAACACTGTTGAGTTCAACAGACATTGGCTGCAGTGGTTCCTTGGTATGGCTGCAGAGAGGTATTAATTGCTAATTAACCTCTGGCTGCACGTCTGGTACATCCTAAATCGTGGCTGTGACTTTTCAGGGCTGTGGGTTCTGTGACCTGAGAGGTCCTTCCACTCTCAAGCTGTGGTGCATGCACTTCACTGCTTTGGAATGGTTTATTTCCAGAGGACTTTTTAAATAAGAACTGAAATCACATTAAGTCATCTTTCTTCTGTTTCCCCTTCCTCTCTGGGTGTTTTCCTCCTCTGGCTTTACACACCCATTCCTGCTCTTTTCTAGGAGCACTGACAATGAGAAAACAACAACATTTGCTTCTTTTTTCTGTTCACATGACTAGAATTCATTTTCTAGTCTACACATGATTAGAATTTATTTTCCTCTGAAATGTCATAAAATAACAATATTTCCTCTGAAATATCATCATCAAACAATCACAGCACATGTAAACTTCTATAACTGAGTTCCCTGGGCTACTTCCAAGATTAATACTTAGAACATCTTAAGCCAGAAGCAAGGATGTTGCTTGTTGAGGCATTAAAGACATTGAACTGTATTGAGTTCATTTCTCAGTTAAAAGAGCTCAAGGTTGAGGACTACCACTTAAAAGTAAGGGATAGATGCAGATGGGTTTTTCTATCTGTGGTTCAGTTCACATGTAGGCTTTAACTGAGCATTCAAACCCAGGATTAGCTGCTTTTGATAGTGTTTTTCCGGGATGGTTGCAAATAGCAGGATTTTAACTTTGCTTTGGTTTGTTTTCAGTCAACAGTGATAGCAGAAATCATAGTGCAGACTAATCCAGCAGGAACTTATCCCTGAAAAATGTACAAGCAAAAGTGACACACACAAACTGTTTTCCATTATTATATTGGTGAGTAAAGTTCATACTGTCTATTGTCAAAACAAATCCTAATAACACTCTGACTTCATCTTTAGGCAGCTTATAACATGGGAATTTACCTAATAATCTTTCCTGAATAGCTGTGTTTTCCCCCTTTCTTCCTTTATACTGTTTCAAAGGAAGAATTCTATTCTCCTTTTAATTTTTCTTTCAGTATTCACCATTGTTGATAGCTACGTAACATTTTCCATTTTAAGAATTTTCAGCCCATATTCTTCTCTGTGTCATCATGAAATTGTAGTTTCTGAGGAAATTTTTTGCTTGGTGATGATTTTTAGCTGGGTTGCTTCTTCAAAACTACTACCCAAGCACCTTGAGTCTTCATAGGGAAGGAAGAGAAAAAAGCAAATTCCTGGCTTTGCTCTGTCACAATCTGAATAAACAGGGTCTCAATATGTCTGCTCTTTTTCCAGGAGCTGAGTGACAACTCAGGAGAAGGAGAGAACAAAAGTGGGTTAAATTCTTCAATGAAGTCTGCCACCCACAGGTTTTTCCTTCTGCATCTTGCATGTAACACTCATTACCGCTCAGGATTGCTCCTTCTGCTCTGTTTAGTCACAGGCTAAACCTGCTGTCCTTTTCTGAGCACAGCTTATTCACACTCCTGCTCATGACAAGGGGTGCCAGGCAGTGGGTCATTATAACCATTTTAAGAAGGAGTTTTAAAATTATGGGTAGATCCAATTAGCAAACCATGTATTCAAATGCCCTCAGAAGAGCAGGAAGCATGGTATTTTCTAAACAAGTTTTAAATGAAACAAAAAAGTTAATTTATTTGTTGTATTCCAATAAATGCAGGAAATGTTTCACAATCGGTGTGGCAATTCTCAGGTATAGTTTTGCAGAATTTCAGATTATTTCTGCTGATGATTACTGCTGGAAAAAAATAGTTTTGGAGGAATTTTAATTTTAATTTAGTTTCTCTTCCCTTTCATCCAAAATACACTTAATACTAATGATTCTTTTTTTCTGAAAAAAAGTGGTTCCTTTTGTATTTACTAGAAAGTAAAAATTTAATTTTTCATCCTTATGGTCATAGAATAAACTTTTTCTCTTCAAATTCAGAAGTAAATTATTAACAGAGAAATTACCTAACAAAGGCTAGAAAAATAAAAGTTATGTCCAAAGGATTTTTCCTTATTTCATTTGAGAAATACCTTCCTGATATCTATGAATAAACAGTTTCAAAACTCTTTTGTAAAGAAGAGTTAGAAGTGAGACACCTGACCTTTAAAAACACTCAGCTTGAAACAAAAGTTACAGCGTCTAGAAGCCAGAAGTAAAAAAAGAAAAGTATCATAATGCCAGGTGATGGATAAACATATTCCAGTGTGGATTTAAATTGTCATGCCATGCCAATATGCTGTCAGTCCTGAAAGATTAGTCTGGCATTGTAAAGATTTTCATCCAACAAAAGTACTGAGAAGTTAAAAGTATGCTGTCTAGTTTTATATCAACACAATGTAGAGTTATATTAAGTAAATATGAGGAAAATTGTATAAGAGGTATAACTGTTGACATGGAGGTTTAGAAACAACAAAGGGAGCCTTTTAAAATGTCACTGCATTCAGATAAGAAAACGTATCTTTTATCACTTTAGCTGAAGGGGGGCAGCCCTCAAAGTACAGTTTCCAAGAAAAACAGACATTAACTCACGGGGAAGAGAAATTTCACCTTTTCACCAGCTTAATCCACACATGTTTTAGGGATACCTGATACTTTTATTTATGTGTTTCATATCCTATTCCCTTACAAACTTTTTGTTAGCTTAAGTAGCACAGCCTGTAAAGGTAGCAGAACTGGCACAATAAAGGCCCTGACAGCAAGCAGCCCAAACATGGTTAATGAGTGCCTGTGGCAAGCACTGCAGAGGGGACAACCCCAGCCCTGGTCTCCAGCTGTGAGCTTCCCTGCTGACAGAGCTGCAGGCACCAGGATCCCTCAGGACATTCCCTGTCCTGTCCATCTCACAGGCCAAACAATGCTGGGAGGGACTGGCCAAAAACTGGGTTGTTGTCTCAGGAAGCTCTGCATGGAAAGTAAATTTTTCTGTGGAAGTTGTGAGCTAAAACACTTCAGCGTCCTCCCCCAGAAGTGTGTGTTGCACTACAACAGCTTAGGGAAATGCAGGAAGAGGAGATTTGGGAGTTTTTGTGAATCTGAGCATAAATATGTACAGAAAATGAGAAACAAAGGTAAGGCACAAATTTGGGGGAAGGTGTGATGAGCTCTGGTTGCTGCCATTCCACACTTTCATGTTGCAGTGATGTTATTGATATTCTTCAATGAATATATCATATATCATTAACAAATTCATTAATTTGTTAATGATATTCAATTACTAACCATGTGAGGAATGCATCTTTGTAGCTGGAGTGCAGAACTGAGGTCCAGGAAATCCTCAGTCCTACACAGGGACCCTGAGATGAATCAATCTTGTGGCCTTGGCTGGCTTAGTTAGACTTCCTTTCTCAGCATGTTTGCTTCAGCCAGGGAGCTCAGCAAAGATCACATCTTGTGGAGAAAGAACACGTCCAGCCCATGGCAGGGCAGCTGAGGGTGACAAGTGGCATCATGACTCACCACTGAACAGGGAGCAGGGGTGCCCTCCCCTCAACCCCTGGGACTAATCCTGAGGCACTGGAATCTACAAGGACCTGAAAAACCAGGGCAGACAAGAAAAGCATCTCTCTCCAGAGCCCTTGCAAGCTTTGGTGGAGCTGCACCCAGCCTGTATGTAGTCCACACATTACAGTGATCTGTGTTCCATTAGATGCCCAGCTCATGAAAAACAGCCTGAGTTACCTCAGAGAAAACCTTACAGTGCAAAGCACAGAGAGAATCAGCCCTGGGCCTCACCAGGACAGCTGTTGCTCACTGTGTAGCTCCATCTGTGCCAAGGAAGAAGAACTACCCTGAAATGACACCCTGCAGCTCTAGGAATACAGTCCATGAATTTAGCTTTGCATTCTGAGAAACAAATCTCCATTTCAGCCACCTTCTCCCTGGTCAACTCTTTCTTCTGTTTGCCTCCTTCCCCGTGTTTTTGATTTATCCATGAATGGGGGAATACACAATAAACTTCAAAAATGCCCTGAGTGGGAGTGATGGTGATTATTAACTCTTTCTGTGGCCACCTCTGGCCCTGGAGGATAGGAAGGCTCACCAAGCACAACCATTTGCCCAGCTTTGCATGCAGCTTGCCTTCACTTCTGCTCCACTGGGGCACCAGAACAGGGGAGGCCCTGCTGCTGCTCACCTTGACCCCTGGGAGATTCAAGGTGGCCATAAGTGGCCATATTTCCCTCCCTGCCTCCACATTGTGGTTCTCCTTTCTCTCTTCAGAGAGAACCCCCAAAATTCAGTTCCTACCACTGCAACTCTAATAACCCCTGCAGGGGAGGAAGCCTCTACCTATCTAAGTCCCCAGTTTGAATTCCTCAAGAATATTCCTGTTACACACCAGCTGTTCAGGCTATCACATAAGCAGCAGCCTCAACAGAAAGACCAAGACCTGCAAGGGAAGAGGAAATGAGCTAAGCTCTTGCCCTCCACAAGTAATCCTTCCAGACCATGGTGGAGGTTCAGTGACTGCTGATGCTGTGGGAAGGTTTAAAGAGCCACTCTGAGTTGTGTTCAGGCAATGAATACCAGACTGCAGTCTCTGATCTGTTGTGTTAGCATTATATTTATCTTTTGCAAGCATGGAATTCAATTCACTGCTCTTTCAAAAATGTGTGTTTTAAATAACTCAACCCTAGAAATGTACATGTTCTCATAGTTTCACATCAGCCTTTTGCACAGCTGCCAAAAACCTTCACACCCCCTTGCCTAGCCCACCTGTGTAAACACTACAAAAGTTGCTCTCTGTGAAGCACAGGTAGAGTCTTGTGGCTTGATAATGAGCAAAAAAATGGGACAGAGAAGTTCTTTGCAACAGATGTGGGAGGGTTCTGCCCCATCCAAGTTGCATTAGAGAGTAGCTTTCACACTCCTCTTACAAATAACATTTGTATTGTAGGGGACATGTTTGACATTTCCACCAATAATGTTTTTAGAGCCTCTTTAAATGCCTTTTGATTGAAGGGCATTGCAGAAGGCAGCAGATATGTACCCTTATTCTGTGTTCCTTATCTGTGCATACAAATGCAAAATACTTTTGCATACAAATGTTCTTGTTGATTTCAAAGACCTTAAGCATATAAGAACATACTCAACACAAATCAAGAGCATTCCTCCTGTTTTTCTTTCTAGGTTCAATGAGAGAATGGACATGAATAAAGTGAAATTGGAAAAAGAGCATCAAGCTTCTGGGAGAGGTTTTGTGGGTATGATCTGGAAGATGGTCTGAGGAACATCCAAGTACAAGGTCTCCTAACCAGTGCTTCCAGGATGGGCTCTCAAATTTACTGATTACTGTTGAACATTTGGGATTTTCCAGCCTTGTGTGCTGTGAACAGGCCTGCTGAAGAAGAGCAGCATGTCACTTGTGGAAATTTAAATCACCAAGCATGTCAGTGAAGGTGTGTGTCTTCCCCAGAAAGGAGGAAGACAAAAAAAAAAAAAGTCACTTTCATGCCACTCCACAGCAGAAATCCTTTCCATAACAACTTGCCACAGAAATTATGAGAACTCACTGTCCTTTCATCTTGGACCTGTTTATTTTTTCAGAGAAGTCTGGTTCAACACAGCACCATTCTCTGCAGCAAAACAACTCTGGAATCACACCACAGCCCCATGAAAAGCTTTCTGGCAAAGAGTTTTTGCACTGTCTTTGGTCTCTGTGCTGCAACCTCACCAGGTTTTTTGTGCTCAGGCTTGCTCTTCTTTGGTAATGAGAAGACAAATCACTGGCCCAAAGCAGAGCTGCTATTCAGCTCCTGTTCCACCTCAAACCAAACCCATCACCCAAATCTCTCATGCCTGGCAAGTAAAAGGAGTGTTTCTCCTCATGGGTTGCACATCACCACGAGGTGCTCAGGCCCTGAACTGGGAGCTAAAACAAGTCTATGCAACTTGCTTCCTCTGTTGCATGACTGAATTCAAACTTTTTAAACAGGTTCATTACTATCCAGCTGTATTTTAGACACCACCTGGAGACCAAGAAATTCAAGTTGTCTCTTTAGCCAGAGGCAAAAATACTTCAAATGCTATTGCAGAAAAATGTAAAAAAAAAAATTAATTATGGGGAAAGTCATGTCTAGCAGGCTTGTTGTAGGTCTTGTTTAACCAAAGAAGGCAAGCTGTGTCAAGCCATGCACTAGACAGCATGTTTTAACAACTGCAGACTGGAATGTTACTTTGCCCATGTCATGTTCCAGGGCAGGGAGCAGAAGGAGTGGATGTTAATACATCACATTCATTTCTATCCATTTTCTACCCAAGGGGAAAGAAAAGCATAGTCTAGACATCTCCTCCCCTTTATGGATCCCTGGAAACACTGAGGCCTTTTTGCAGAGAAAGGTACACAGCACTGTTCAAAAGTGAAGATTTTCAAACAGATCTGAAGATTCACAAGTCAGAGCCTGCTCACACTGGGAATGTGAGGGTATTGTGATGTTTTACAGTACTCAGAAGGTATGAAGTGATGCTGTGACCTGAGCTGCTTGGATGCATTAGTGGATGGGAAAAAATGCTGGACATATGCCCATTTGTAATTCTTCCTAATTCTTAAGGAAGTCCTGAACATTTTTGCCATTTGGAGTGATGTAGGGCAATCTGCCTGCTTGTTGTTCTTTTCAGATTAAGTAACAGTTCTATGCATTACAGAAGAGGCTGTAAACAGCCACAGAAGTGCTGATTAGTAGCAATAACTCGTAGCACAGAGGGTGAAACTCGGTTAACCTAAAACTCTCTAAGCATTTAGTATGATTCACACATCTGAAAAACAGCCCAGTTGTTCCTTCAGCTACTGGCCAACAGTTGTGCTAACTGACATTTCTGAAGTTCTCAGGAAGACTGACAATGAAATCAGGGCAAGAATCACTTGGCAGTCTCAAGAGTCCCAGGGTTAAAAAAGACAAGCCATGGAAGGTTGACCTGTAAACAGTTTCGATTTCTCCTAATATACTGGAAAGAAACAGCTTTCAGAAAATGTCTTTGACATGATATGTGACTGCTTGTTATACCTAGCACCATGATCACTTACTTCCTCCTGATTAGAACCCAGCTTTCCTCTTTGTCTGTTCTTTTTTGGAGCACTGCAGGGACTGGCCCAGGTCTGTCAGAGAAAACAGCCACACTTCATTTGTGCTGTGTTTCTCACACACTTCAAGTTTCAAGTGACAGGATTTCACCCTCAGCCTTTGGCAAACTGAAGGCTGCATTGCCTTATCCAAGCATAGGAACATGTTGCTGTATAAAATTTTCATTTTCCCCACCCACATTTACAATGTCACTTGGAGAAAAGAAATAACAAAGTGAAGCAGGAGCACCTGCTCCTAGAGGAAGAAGTTGTAATTGCCTGTTATAAACCAATCAAGATAATTTAAATAAATGAACTTGTTGTAACTTGTAACAATGACTAGTCAGTCTATTTTTATGGTCCGTATTTAACATTAGTCTTAACTGCACTGTGTAACTTTAAAATAAAATCCTGTTTTGATTTTATAGACTCAGCTATATTTGTTCTGAAAGGCAGGTGGGTGAAAAGGAATGTCCCTTGCTATTCTTTAACTAGGGGACTGATTCTGCTGCAGGCATTTCTGAGGCATATCAGCAGCTAAAGGACTTTGGCTACTGAGACCTCCATTGTCTATTTCCTTTATTCCTGCATATGTACACAAGGTATGCACTACAAGACAGAGTGCCTGTAATGTACCTCTTTGCTGATGTTGTTGCTGGTTTCTTGATGTTCTTTTCAAGTTTGGTTTCAGGTTGCACGTGTCAACAGTATTGTATTTGCAGCAGGTTATTTAACAGTGTCCCTTTACCCTGGGTTTTCCACAGGCCAGGAAGCCACTGGGTGTGAAAGCACAAAATATTATCTCTGCCCGCTCAGAGTCCTTGAAAACACACACCAGTGAAGATTTTTTTGTGTCTTACTTGATCTCGAGTCCTTTGCATCACTCACACAGAGAGAGAGAGAGAGAGAGAGAGAGTAGAATGTGGAATATTAAGAGTGAGACAGAGTAGAGAGAGTAGAATGTGGAATATTAAGAGTGAAGCTGTGAAATCTTCCACTCCTACGGTTAACGAGCTCCTGTTAAAATCGGAGGCGTCATCTAGTGGGCATTGGGAGAAACAGGGACGCGCTGGTGGTGGCTTAGGGAAGGCTTTAGCAGGGGTCAGGAGCAGGGATGCAGGCAGTACCGCCCTGCGGCCAGCCCAGGAGAGCAGCGAGGGCAGAGAGTCCGGGAGCTGCCTTCAGCCTGGTCACATCCGCTCCAAAAACCCCGGGGCTGCCCCAAAACGGACTCCATTCTCTGATTTGAACTGCGAGGGTGGTAAGGAGTCAGCGCAATTCACAACTGATGTAAGACTGAGAACATGTGAACTTGGGGAAGAAAAAAAAAAAAAAAGAAAAAAAAGAAAAAATGAAAAAAAAATAAAAAGGAAAAAAATCAGATTTGGGTGTTGTCTTCAAAAAGAATATAAGAGGGGAAACCACTATTTTGCCTCTCCGTGCTAGCTGGTAATTAGTGGTTTGTTTTTTTATGAATGCACAAATGGTGAGTGGATGCAGAGAAAGCAGTGAGTGCTTCTCAGGGTGGATCATCACCAAAACAAAATACTTAAATTTCATAGAAAAGTCACCAATTTTTTCAGCGTTTGTATCTGTGCACTGTAAACTTCATTTGCAGTTATATATTGTCTTTCCAATCTGTGTCCCCTCAAGCATCACGACATCATTATTCATAACACAGTTATATTGGATGGCAATAGCAGAAAATATTTTTAAACTGGCCAAAGATCATCACAGGATTCAGATTGGCTGTGCTTCCAGCTCTGTTGTGAACAGAGGGAAGCAGCCTGTCTGTTCCCAAATTTGAGCTTTATTCCAGCAGCAAGCAAAGCTGATTGTGGTATTAATCACCATGAGAAAACTCCTCTGTGGAGAAGGAGATGAGGGCTGTAAGCTGGCTTTACATGTAATTACTGTGCCCCTGTATAAAACATGAGTTTTAAGCAGCCGTGTGGGTGCCATCAGGCTGGGAATGTGCCTGCAGTGGTCACACAGGCCAGTCCTAAAAAGTGTGGCCTCCTGGTTCAAAAAAGTAGCTGTGAAGAGTAAGGGCAAATTCACTGGGCAAGCATACAAGAAACAGATGCAGAGTTAGCAGTGCCTTCATGTATTCTCATGGCCCATGCCCACTCACATGGAAACCCTCTATTTGCTAAAACCATATTACTTGTGATATACAGGAGGTTCACTCACACCTAGCATGGAAAGCTCAGAGTATGATGATAAAAGGATGAACTCAAGTCCTACAAATAATAATAAAAGGCATACATTATCAAACTTGAACCAGAGTAATATCATCAAACAGAAGAAAGTGCATGTCAGGGAATAAGACAGGCCTTTTAGTGGGGTTAAGGCTCAGAAGCAGCTCAGCTGAGCACAACTTGCAGAATTGAGAAGATGTAGAAGCAGCCTTTGAGTGAATAAATGCCTTACCCAGAGCATTGCAAAGGAGTAGGTTAGGTGACTTAGAGAATCACTGTCAGAGGTATTATAAAAAATGGTTTTAATATAAATTTTTAAAGATGCAGTTTCCCAAAGTTTGGTAGCAAGATCCATTACTTACTATACGGATGAAACACAGAAAGGCACATTGAATTAGAATGAATTCAGAATTATTTACACCAGAGGCACAAAAGGCTAATGGAGACCCTTCCAGTGAGTCATGAAATTCAGAGTGGACCCCTTATATTCCAAACTGCTGATAGAACATAGGTATTGCTGGATCCAATCTTAGTCTCAGAGGGTCTAAAGGATGCTGAGTGCATAAATCACCGGGGGAAATAAAAAGGCTTACTAGGGAGGGTATTAGTCAAGCAGCCTATAGAGAGCACACAGGTGGATGTAGAGGAACACCTTCTAACCCTGCACCGAAGCCCTTGCACTAGTGATGCCAAGATGATTTTTTGGCTTTTCTTTTGTATATCTTTCATATATATACCTTTTATATAACTTTTATGTATCCTTGGTACTCCTACCATGTATACTTGTAATTCCTTAAGCCTGATAACCTAGTATAGCCCTAGTGCTCTGGTAGGCCAGGAGACCAAACATCCTAAAGGCTTTATAGCAGTAGGTTGGAAAACCCCACACTATCCTGGGAAACCAAGGTCCTCTCTAGAACATGTCCTGTAAACTGGAGATTTGGCCCATCCAGGGGGGAATTCCTTGAAGGGGGTAATATCACACCATTCATCCAGGCCTCCCACTGGGGCAACCTTGTGAGATATGCTGGTTTGTAAAGTCTATAAATTATACATGTGACCTGTAGTGTGTGTGCATTGTGGCACATTCCACCTTGGCCAAAATGTGCACCACCAGGATCCTTACTAAATGCTGAGGTAAAACCCCTGATCCCTTAACCCTGACTGGCTCTCAATTTTTTTTAAGACCAGGAGAAGTCATCACTAGGAACCTCCAAAAAGGATGGTTTTAAGATGTCTGTGATGAAGACATTTGATGCATGAAATATATTGATGCAACAAAATGTGTCCGAGGAGAACTAGGAGGCAGTGTTGGAGGGTGGGCACATCTGAGGAATGAGTAGCTGCAGGACTAGAAAGGGGATAGAAATTTTAGGGTATGTTGGAACCCTGGCAGCTGAGAATTTTAGGTTTTCTGTGCTGACAGGCACTGACCCTCAAGAGAACACTGCATTTGACCTGAAGCCGTGGATGAGGCTTCCAAAATTGAGTGACTGGGGTTATGAGTGTATAGTTCGAATAGAAGAGTGTAATACATAGAGTTTAAGATTTTAGTATATAGTAATATATATAAAGCAAGATGGAGGATTTAGGGTGTAGGTTAGTCCTTCTTTTTTACCTTCTTCTTCATGGGTTTCGCTGGTTTCTTGTAATTGTATAGAAAAAATCCACATTGCGACCACGGGTGGTTGGTTATTGGGTTAAAAATAAAAAATAACTTAGGTGTCATCTCATAATTGGACAGTTTGTGTTTAAAATACCTTATAAAGGGATAGAGAAACACCCGTTTTCTACTTTGTTAGCTAGAACTCACAATTTGTGAGACTGTACTATACATAAGAATTAATAAACATCTGAGTCCGAACATGAAACTGCATCTCCTGAGCATTTAATCCTGGATCTGACAGAAGAAAAGAAGATAAAAAAAAACACAAGGGTAGTAGCAATGAAGGGAACATGGTGCCTCAACCACGTACTGGCAAAGAAAGTGCTCATCAGCACAGAACTCCTGCTGATCAACTGCTGTCACAGCAATTCCTCAAGCATATCTAAGCTGTCAGGAGCTGTCATAGCTCTTGGGAAGGTGGTTATGCTCCTTCCTCTCACTGGCCAGCAGCATTAGCCTTGTGCTGTACAGGACACACAGGTTTCCAGTTTGCCCAAGAGGTCAGAATTACACATCCCACCTCTGGCAACTTGGCATTTCCCTGCTCTGTCAGCCAAGGGAGCACTGTGAGCAGGGGAACACCTGAGAGACACATCCTGCTCTGGTGCTGGCTGCCCACAGAACACAGAGAGTCAGAGGCTCATCAGCCCAGCTGGGATTTATTAGCTGCCGGGGCCATATCCACAGGTGCCAACTACAAGCCCAAATAACCACAATTTATGTCAGTTCCTTTGCCTAGCTTGCTGGTGATGACTCTAAAGAGAAGCAATAAATTTTTTGCTTCAAGTAGATGAACCTGTGAAGGTGTGTGCCCCTAGCAAGGAAACTGTGACTATTTCAGGTTGGTGAGGGAAGCAGCAGGCTTAGATACTCTCTGACAACATGCAGAAGAGACTTTCAGGACCAGGAAGATGTCAAAGGAGAGACCATGAGGAGTTTACACATAATTCCTTATCTAGGCAGTAATAGGGTGCTAACAGCAGGGATGCTCTCCTAGCTTTGTTATCCCTTCAACTTAACTTAAATTTTTGCTGCACTTCAGACCTATTTAACTTTCTCTCTCTGTAGCTATCTAGTCACATGCTGTGGTACCCTGAAAGCAGAGTTTGTGCATACCATGGGAGAAAAGAAGCAAATAATCATAGCCCACAGCCTGATAGTTGTGCTAACAGCCATCAAAGAGTTAAATTCCTAGCACAGACACTTCATTTGTGACTCTGTAATCTTTTTAGACAATTTGCCACTCTTTTACTTCTGTTTAGCCCACACAGGAAAGAATGAGAGTACCCTTCATGCCTTGATACAGAGTGTGTGCATACAGCTTTCCTAGAAGTACTTTTGAACATTTCTCAGTCTTCTACCCAGGAGACCTGTTGCACCACATCCCTCAAGAGCCCTCTAAGAGCTATTTTTGGGCACAAGATAGTTTAGCAATCTCTAGCCCCATCTCTACACTTTGGTTGTTATGTGTTGAGCTTATTTCAGCTTATTTCTGAATGTAGCTCTGTAACAAAGAGCTTTCATAGTATATCCTTTTCTGTTAAAGCTATTCCAGCTGCAAACAGTGGAACATGGAAGAGGGATTTGTCTTGTGAGACTCTTCCAAGAAATGTAGGATGCTGTAGGAAAGAAAGTGTCTTCAGCAATTCCTGTATCCTATGAGAAAACACATTCAGGACAGTGAGTAGGGAGCTGAGAGCAAAAAGATGATGCTCTGTATACTACAAAGATGCCCACAAATCAATATCTAGGCTTTTCAAACTTTGTTTTAAACTTAATCATCTATACACCCTTCCTGTTGTTACACCAAGTCTCCCATGAGACCATGAGACTTCTGCTGAGAGGTTCAAGTTCTCCACAGAAGAAGTCAAATGCTGTGGTTCTAGACTGCCTGCAGAATCAGAATGAATTGCAAGGTGCTGTAAAAATGCAAGTCATTAAAATCATGCTTGTCTCTGAGACTGGTAGAAGGAGGTCAGATTTAGCTGAAATGTTCTTTTAAGCCATCAGAGGAAGGTTAATATCATCACTTCCAATGAAGGGTTTCCTGACAAGACGTAAATACTCCTGTGCTCTTGTGTGGTGTGTATCTGTTGTGGGTACAGGCAAATGCCATATTTGAGCACCTTCTGGGGTGGGAATGTGAGCACTGGGAAGCCCCTGCACATGGTGAGCAAGGATCCTTGTCAAAGCTAGGTATGGAAACGTAAATTGTTTTCTTGGGAGCTCTTGAAAAGTTTATTCTCGTTCACCCTGTGAGATGGCACAAACTCTAAAAGCTGTCCAGTGGTCAGTTACATTTCCCTCTAGACAACAACTGACCACAGTAATATTTCTTTGGAGCAGGTGTGTGTTCATGTGTGACATGAATCACTGCTGGACTTCCCAGCTTCAGTCTGGACATTCTTGAGAACTTTCATCAAAGCAAGCTTGATGGTATACTCATAAGAGTTGTTTAACAAACCTGTCCTTTTGGAAGTTTTGACATGCTGATACACTGCAGCTAACTTTAATTTACTTTATTGATAATATCTTCAAATAATATTTTCCCATTTTTAAACCCAAGCCTTCTGTGATTAGACCTATTTGATAACAACATTGCCTCATAAGTGGGAAGGTAAAACAATCTGGGAATGAAACATTGTATAGGGCTCTTGGAGGCTGACATCTGAATGTACTTAGTGGAGAGGAAACTTTTTTTTTTACTTTCGTTTCTTGCTTCTTTTATCCTTAAGCTCAGTAATAAACTAGCACTCTATGGTTAAAAAGTCAGGAGAACAGATGTATGGTATGAGTGAATCAGGATCTGTATTTCAGCTACGGGGTGTAAACCCCATAAGGAAGTCCTTCCAAGAAGCTTTGAGACTATCTAGCTAGCTTTCATTATATTGCAACAATAAAGATGATGATTATCATTAATATTGTTCCAGTCACTTGATTGCACTGAATAACCACTTCAGTGAAAGTTCATTCAGGGTTCACTGGTCAGCTTGTTGCTTTTCAGGTGAATCCTCAAGAAGTTTCCCTGAGCACTGCACACATTCCAGTCAGCTCCAAGCCACACTTCTTACCAGGGGCCTGGCTGGACTCTGCTAACTCTGCAAAGCATTTGGAGGCATGAAGCATCACGCAATAAATGTTGAGGATTTGGGTGTTTAGCAGCCACGTGCTAAAGTGATTTTACATGGCTCTTTTCTTATCCTTGTCCTTCACCTTTTCCATGTACATGTCCCTTTTGAGAGGGAATGTGTCTAGTGATTACAGAATGTGGAAGATTGTTTTTATTACATTTGGTTAGGGTTACTTTACCACAGAGGGTAAGAGATAGCAGTGAAATGACAGAGTTGGAGTGTTGGGTGTCTGGACGTGGCTCTGCCCCCAGGTCTGGTGTTGTGAGATCAACATCCACAGCTCACTGGATCCTCTGGTGGGTCTTTCCTGGCACCAGGTGGGAGCAATTTAGGATAAGGCATCTATTCTAGACCCTACCACAGCCTGCTTAACCCTGTTCTCCCAGCAAGCCACCCAAAAGTCCCTGATCTCCCCTCAAACTGCTGAAGAATCTCCTCATGGGATGGAAGTTCCTACTGCTCTTATGAAGTTCTTTGACTTATCAGAGCAAAAAAGTATATGCAGTTTATCAGTGAAGTGCATCACTCTTAAAAAGGTGTCTCTACCCTCAGCAGGAGGCTGTGGAGAAGAGACCAAGGAGGTGAACAAGCTTTCCCAAAGCACATCCCACAGGAAGGTGTCTCCTGTTGGGAAGGACACAGAGCATCATGCTGCCTCTGCCTAGGGCAAGTATCAGTGCTCTGAAAATCTATATATGTGCTGGCTGAACTGTGAGGGTCCTGCATCACTTTGTCAATACAGTGATCTCTAGGTAGAGGTGAGGATGCCCATTTTTAAAAATATATTAGTCTCCATGTGCTTCTTCCCAGCAGGAAGAAGTAGCCAGAGGCTGCTGGCTGGCAAGCAGACACTCTGATAGAGCAGCTGCTGATTCACCCTTTCCTCTCCACACACAAAAGTCCAGTCACACATTTACTAGGCCTTGGGTAAAGATTTCATGGCACCAAGGCTCCTGACACTGGAGCACTACCCCATCCAATTGTCCTTGTTGGTGGAGTGCTCTTCTCCCACCTTTCAGGGGAGGGTTGAAAAGTTTCACCAGCAGCTTTGGTGGGAACCAAACTGAGCACTCAGGTAACTTCAGGCTCCCATACATTGATCCACATCTCTGGAAGCTCTTGCCTTTTCCCCCCCTTTTTTTCCAACCTCCCCCTAGTGAAAAGCCAAAGGCCCAACCCACAAACTCACCTTGGCACTGTCTGAAGCAGAGACAGGAATCCTGCTTGCATGGGATGTTGTCCTGCAGCCTGTGAAAACCAGGCTGAGATACAGAACCCATCTCTTTGTTGTCTAGGCCAAGCTTTACACAATCTACCCAAATCTGGAAAGACTAGCAATAGATTACCAGATGTTGACCCTGGATGGCTCCCTAAGGTGCAACCCTTCTCTTGATACAAGTTTTTCTTAAGAAAATGGAGCACATCTTGATGCTCTCATGCATTATCATACTAGATCCTCTCTATCCTCCAGGTCCATGGATTTGAACTCTTCAGCTGGCAGAGACCAAAAGAAGGGCATTGCCAGCTCCTTC
>JANPWX010019792.1:648863-669663 GCA_024734555.1 Trochalopteron elliotii
GAAAAGAAAGGCAAGCTGAGGAAAGGAAAGGAAAGGAAAGGAGCTTTTAAGATGAACAATAAGTAGGGCCCAGGGTCTATGAAAGAAAAGGAAACTAAATACAGCGTGATGAAATGGAACTGTAGCAAGACAAGGGCAAGTGACTGTAAGAAATGCTGACTCTGGTGACACTCGTTTGTTATCAGAGCAGACAGTTTGTCCAAGTCTCATCTCAATTTTTTCAAATGGTAATAGAAATGTCACTCCTCTCCTGATGACTGGGATTTGAGCAAAAGATCTGGGACATACATATATTGTATCTAACAGTGTGTTGTCCTGAGTTTGGCTGGGGGGAATAGAAGTAATTTTGTTCTCAGTAGCTGGTACAGTGCGTTGTTTTGATTTTAGTAGGAGAATAATATTTATAACACATTTGATGTTTTAGTTTTTTGTTCAGTAGTTCTTCCCCAAAGTCAAGGACTTTTCAGTGTCTCATGCCCTGGCACTGAGCAGAATCTGTGAGGGTGCATGGCCTGGACAACTGACTCAAAATGACAAAGATGTGATTCCACTTCACAGAATGTCATGCCCAGTGGCTGATTTTTTCTGGAGAATGGGCTGGGTATGGGTCAGTAGGTGGTAAGAAATTGTCTTCTTTTCATTGCTACAATACAACTATTACAGAATAGTTGTTGGTGTTGTTACTGCTATTATATTTTATTTCATTTCATTTATTAAACTGTTCTTATGTCAGAGTTTTACAGTGGGTTTTTTTCTGATTCTTCTCTCCACTGTGGAGAGGGTGGGGGAGAGAGTGAACAACTGCATGGTACACACTTGCCAGCCAGGGTTAAACCACGATGTCTGTGCACATACAAATATCAATATATACTTATAAATACAAATGCTTGGTATATGTTCAGGACTTGAATTTTTTCACCTCAATTTTTTCTTAAAAAGGTCAGGAAGTACCAGTCTGTCGGAGGGCTTTGGTTTTCTGGCTTCTTTTTTATTAGGAGATGAATAAAGGCAAGTGATTGCCCGGAAAAATATTTCAGATGTAAAATTGAGCAATGTCAGATGCACACATTGTCAGGCAGAAAAAATATTTAGGTGGGACTAATTCCAGGGTCTGATATTAGTTCAGTATATAGACTGTTGAACTTTCTTTCATCGGTGATCCTAGTTTATACCAGTAGCTCAAAAACCAAAACAAATCATATTTTTTAAAACAAAGGAAGTGCTGCTTAAGTAAAATTCCTTTTTATATTTAATGATCAACAAAGCCAAAGAAGGAAAGAGTGGTGAAAGCAAACAAATATGAATGATGAAGAATATCTCTCCACTTATTCCAGGTAAAAGCTGCTTAAGTAGGTCTGACAGCTAAACATTTACAAGCAGATTCAGTTCAAGCAAGTTAAAACTCCCTCTAATGGCAACTGGATAAAGGACAGACTAAAAAAACGAAAACCATCTCACTGTATTTGAAACCTGTTTTTCTCTATTTGAAACCTATTTTTCACTAAGAAAATGTTGGTATGAATTCTTTTGAAAAGTGAAACTTTAGCCTGTGCCAAGATTCTTTTAAATTACTTCTTTTACATTCCTGACATAAATTTTTTATGAGTTTTGTAAGATGTGTTATGCAAAAATTTACTCATTATGTAAAACGTGTTTTCTCTAACCTGTCTGTTGCTTTAACAAACTGCTTCAGAAAACCATTCAGGACAGATGACTGACTGCTCCTGTGCATGAAAAGGGTCCTGGTATATTCTGCAACACACTCCCAACAGTAACACTAAACACTTAGAGAGATGACTTAGTTCAGAATCTGAAATTCACAGGCAAAAAAAAGCATTTCACCTGTGCAGGGAGTGTAATAAAATTAGAAAAGATTACCTACTGCTCACAAATACCAAGCAGAAATTGTGCCTTGAAAACTATAAAAATTAAGAACAAACATCAACTCCTTTCAATTGGATGAGCACTGTGTGCAGGATTAAAATGTTAAGGAGAGAAAGTAACTAAGGGATTGCCTGTTAGTACTAGTTAGATGTGCTGGCAGCAATATACAGAGAAAAACTTACAAAGTCACCAATTTAGAAAGCTTCAACATCTGTCATAATGAGACCTAGCAATGCTTTTTCCCCATAACCCTGAGGCAATTTAAGTTCTCAGATAATTTCTGTTGGATATCCTCCTTTATTGCTATCTTTATTTTCTATCCCTACACACATACATGGGATCAAAAACCTGAGAGACAATTATTTGATTTCTCCTTAGCAGTAATGATGCCTGGAGGTCATTTCAATTACTACAAAACAAGAATCTCAGCCTCTTGCTGGTCAAAAGTGAAATGCTCTCAGAAGGGAAGTATTCAAGGGAGTAGAAATTCAAAGTAAAGTGAATTGAACATTTAAAAAAAATGCAAAAACTAATTCTAAAAAGCAGACATTTTATTAAAAAGCTGGACTTTAAAAAATGCTGACTTTTTATCAAAAGCTCACTAGAGCCATTCCCCTCAAAACCAATCTAGTAACTCTTTAGTAAAAGAAGTTTTACAGAGAGGTGTGGAATAGACTAGTCTTTTGTGCTAGCCTGCACTCCCCCTTCAGAATAAGAAAGGCATATGGAATCTGATCCAAACTTCACTTACATAAATAAAAAGTCTTGTGAATTCACACTAGCCTATGTGAACTGTTGTTACCTCTTCTCATAGTTACTGGAGATTCAAAGGAGAAATGACTGCTTACCCCAGCAGCTTAAGTAGTAAGTACATTTATAATGGCAGACAAAATAAAAAGTGTATTTTGAAAGGAGGGTATACTTGCCTGCAAGATGCAAGAGACACGAGAGAGATCAGTCTACACTTGTAAATAAACTCATTTTATTGAATGGTTTGAAGGGCTGCTTAAAATAAAAACACTTTACAGTCTGTACATGCAATTTCAATTATAAAAAATTAAATTTTTCAGAAAACATGCATATTTATGTACATCATTTTGAAACAAAAGAAAGCATTACCATTTACTGTAGAAATTCCTCTTTAAAAATCTTTTAAGAGGTAAGGCAGGCAGGAGCAATTCTGCAGAAAGCAAAGCTTAGAAACTCTCTACTCTGAAGGTAAAGTTTACTCATTCAGAGACATTAGCCACAGCAGAAGAAGGTCTTTTAAGGATGGATTCAACAGAAAACGACAGTGGCTCAGTTGTTGAAAGTTTCGTTGTGGGCTGCTTGGCCCCAAAGAAGTCTTTTGCACACTTGTCTACAGTAAACTTGTATTTTTGGTTCTCTTTGACAGCACACTCCCTGTATTTCTTAGAAGCATCTTCAAAAGTCTCCTTCACAAACGACATCCTCAGCTCTGCCGTTGGAGCGCCGGGAAATGTCTGATGGAACAGGGACTGAAACGCGCTGTACTTGAGCGGTGCAGGGGGCTTGGCACTGGTTTTGCTGACCTTGCTTAGTGCCTGCTCCTGAGGAGACACAGAACCCTTATCAGAAATCTGGGAGAAAGTTCTTTTTGGAGGAGAGAAGGCTGACCTCTCACGAGCTTCCTGATGGAGGCAGACTATTTCGTTACGTGGCTGCTGAACGTCTCGCGCGTGGGTCAGGACAAATGAATTTTCCAGTTTTGGGGGCACGATGTCATGCTCAGTGCTCTGACAGTCCTGACTTTGTGAGACCTTTGTGAAACCTGTGCCAGGTTTGAGGGCTTGGACAGCAGTAGCGTTTAACAGGCATTGCTGGTAGAGGAGAGCATCACTAATGGGGCCACATTTTGGCCATACCAAGAACCTCGAAGGCAGGGGGTACTGCCTGTAGGTAGTGGCTACACTGACATTTGAAGAAATCAGCTCCATGTTGCTAGGTCCTGAATACTGCATTGTTAGATCGAGGCAGGTTGGTATAAAATTGGAAAACTCCTTGTTTGGGTTATCAACTTGAGCAGTGCTGAAGGCAGTTTTATAGGGGCTGTATTCAGCTCCTCGCACCATACGGTTGGGGAGGAAAAGGGCAGCTGCTTGTGTGGCTTCCATCATATCTCTCTCTTTATACTCTCTCTCTAGCATGATGTTCTCCAGCTCCTTATCAGCAAAAGCCCGTCTCTTTCTCATCCTGTCACTCACAGGAGGTGGCAGGGGTGAATTCCCTCCCAGGTAGGAGTCTGCTGGAATAGGACGGTAACCTAGAACAACAAGGCAGCATTAGGAATTAATCCACTTGAGAAAAACATTAAAGCTGTATCTGTACAAACCTCTCTGAGCCAGCCCCACCAAGCACTGTGCTCTTGCCACACACCCTGGCCACCACCAGCTCCTACAGAAGTCACCAGGACACAAAGGTTTAGCAATCAGGCACACTCACCTCCTCAGTGCAGATAGGCAAGCCCTGCTTTTTTTGACATGTGTAGTGTGTCTCAAAGCTAGCTGATCAGTAGTTTTTTAAAAAGGCACTTCCAAACAGATTGAGGAGGGAGAAGGAAAAAGAAAAGAAAAAAAAAAGGCAAAGCCCTACTGTGTATTATGGCTGGTATTCCATTATGAGGCTTAAGGAGAGAGATAACCATTCACTTTTAACACATATGGAAAGCATTCAAACATTTTATTTCTGCTGAACTAGAAATTCAATAAAACATAGAAATTCAGTTTCCAGCCCTTTCAGTTACCAAGCTACCTGGCTTAATATAATATAACAGATAGGGTCCAACCCCGTTTGTTCTACCCAGAAAAGTAACTCTATTGAATTAATGGAACAATTTACATGAGTCAGGAGAACAGGATTTTACCTGTTTTCACCCCCCTTCCTCTCATACACGTTTCCCCTTTTCCAAGGAAGATACCTATATCTACAGCTGATGTCTTTTCTATTTTCTAAAGATGAATCACTATGTACACATTGCTAGAGATGGTAGAAAATCCCAAGGAGAACTAGGAGAAAAGAAAAAGACAATTAAGATAAATTAAAGGAAAGAATACAGAAGAGTTTTCGAAAGAATGAACTGTAGATGTAAATTAGAGGTTTCTAAATATTAATATTAGTATTTTAATTCAGCTTGAACAGGCAAATATTAATTGAGAATATTGAGAATATTAATTGAGCTTGAACAGGCAAAGAAAAGAGCTTTCTATTTCAGAAAAAAAAAATGAATTGAGAAGTACAGTGATTTACAGGGATACGGTTTAGAAAGTAATTAAAGAAAACGTAGGAATAAATATGTACACAATCCCAAACGGATGCGGGGAAAGAAATACACCCTTTCACTGAAATCCCGATCTTTAAAATGTCATCCTTCCACAGTTAATATTTTCGACAGTGAGAAAATTAAGCAGCTTATTTTGCAGATCTTACTATTGCTAATGTCACAAACGGTACTGCTGTGTTAGGCGTTCAGATAAAAAGAAAAAAACAATCAATTTACTCGTTTGCTGATTAAAACACCCACAAATAAACCACCTCGCGACTAAATTACCCTGGACTGCAAAAACGCCGCTGGGTAGCCGTGTAAAAAGACTGGCGGCTTGTAACAGTAACTCTCAAATTTCAAACTACCGTCGCTAGCATTTCAGGCATTATTTTGGGCGCAGGGGGCAAGGAACTAAAATTCTGCCACATCGATTCCAGCCTCGAAAGGCAGGACCCTCCGGCGCTGGTACGGGGCGGGTTTTAGCGCCTGTTTCGGGACAGGATGCTGAATTCGGACGGGAGGTGCGGGTCCACCCGGGGCAGAGCGGGGTTTCCCCGCGGGAAGCCGCGGAGAGGCAGGGGATGCTCTCACCTTCCAGGATGCTCTTGGCCAAGAGGCTGGGCGCTCGGACGTGCCTCTGGTAGACGGCTTTGCGCTCCAGGCTCGCCTGCTTCCCCGTCAGCCCTTTCTTGTCCTAAGACAGCGATGGCATGGCGCCGTCAGACCCGGTGCCGCCCGTCCCGTCCCGTCCCGATCCCCCGTGTCCCCTCGCTCACCTCGGTGGCCTGCTGCCGTCGGAGCGCCACCTGGGCGGCCATGACTCGCTGCCGCTCCACCACCAGCAGGCAATTGGCGCACTGGCAGTCCCGCCAGCGGCAGAACCGCTTGTGTCCCTTCAGGCACGACACCACGCCGTGGTTGCGGCACCGGGCGCACTTGGGCGTGCGGCTCAGCTTGCGCGGTTCTCCCCGCCGCGGTGCCGCCGCCCCCGCCGCCGCCTCATCGCCTTCCTCCTCTTCCTCCTCCGGGCCGGTGCTGCGGCGCGGAGCACCAGGTGCCTCGTCCTGCTCCCCTTCCAGGCTCTCCACGTCGATCTCCCAGTCGGCGCCGGCGCGTTCTTCAGCCATGGCTCCTGGGCGGCGCAGCTGCAAGAGAAGGGTCAGGCCTCCCGCCCCCACGGGAGCACGCCCGGATCCCGAGGTGCCCGCCGAGATGCGCTCCAGCCGGGAAGCCACGGCAGAGCCCGCCTGGGATGTCGTCTTCCCCCTTACCGTCTCTTGAGTACGACCCATGCGGGGCCAAATTTAGCCATGACAGACGCCTCCCTCTTTTCCTCCCTCCCTCCCTCTCTTCCCGGCTTGCGGGGAGCTGGGACACCCCGCTACAGAGAGGAGTGCGTCTCCTGCAGCCAAGGATGCGGCAGGAGCCGTCCCGGGGCAATGCCCCGCGCTGCAGCGCTACGACTCTGCCCCGTTTTCACAAGGTCCTGCTTATTACAGGATCCCGAGAATCCTCCTGTCAGCTGCGCTCCAACTTGGGAGAGACACGCAGAGGACAGCTGGACTTCACACATCGCCGCTGTCCGCTCCAGCAGCCCAAAGCGGTATGAGCTCCTAGAACACTCTGCATGTTCAGACTCCCACCTGCTCCCAGACGACATTCCCTGCTCTTCCCTCCGCGCACCGCACTTACCAAAGGCAGGTGGTGCAGGAAGCGCGCAGCCCCTCAGCCCCTCGCGGTTCGCAAGGCGCCGCTGCCCCAGACGTGCTGGAAGACGAGGAACTCCCGATCCCCGCACTCGGAGGGCTCAAAGCTCCGCGACGGCCGGGCTGCTCCGTCGAGGGATGGCTGCGGTGCCGTGCGGGGCGGAGGGTGAGCGGTGTCCGCACCGGGCCCGGCGATGGCACCGAGCGGCGCCCGCCGCGATATCAGCGCCCGCCGCCGCCGCCGCCCGCGCCGCCCATTGGCTGCCAGCCCCGCTCCCGCCGCTCTGATTGGTCCGCGCCGCGCTAGCCCCGCCCCCTAGCGCGTGTGCCCGCCGCCCGCCCGTGGGTGCGGAGCGGAAACGGGAGTGAGGGAGCGGGCGACGAGGGGGCGAGCTTTGGTTTTGGGGCGAGAAAGGAGGGAAAGAGGAAAGAAAAGGAGAAACGACGAAAGACCTCGTCTAAGTACGTCCCTCTACCCGAGGAACGGGCCGGGGGCGAGGGTTTAAAAGCCTCAAGCAGCCTCCGCGTTTTTCGTTTGCGGTCGCTCCCGTTGCTTGACCCGCTAGTGGAAGGTACTCGTGACAATAATCTCTTTTTCCTAGCCTGAAAATGCGGCAGGATCCTTCCCCTTCGGGAATTAAGCCGAGGAAAAATTCTCGCCTATTTTTTAGCATTCCTTTCCCTTCAGAGGGAACGTTTTCCACCGACACTGCGGTTTTTCCCCTAAGTAATTTCATTTCCCCTAAGTAACTTTATTCCCGCCCCTCCCTGGCGGAGGCTGCTCTTTGGGACATGGGCAATGTCCCTTTGTCTCCCCAGTCAGAGAGCGATCGAAATCGTGACCCACAAAGTCTCAGCCGTTCCACGGAGGGGCTGGAGCTCCGTGCTCCCGCCGCTGAAAATAGGAATTCCGGAGAGGCAGAAAAAGACAGAATACACCTCGGCTGCGTTTAGCTCCGCGCAGGAGAAAAACTGGTGAATTTAAACGGACTTTGCCCAGGAAGAAAAAGAAAAAAGGCATGCAGGAGAACATTAATTTCCCACCCGTGTGTACTGATCGAAATCTAACGATATGCAGAACATACGGCCGAGACTGGTCTCCTAACAAGGGGAAATATTTTGCTCTTTCCCTGAGAAGCGCGCGTGTGTAATAAATACTGACAGTATCCATGTGTACAATAAACACGGGCATCCAGTCACGGCAAGCACACGGACCAGCTGCCAGCCGCCGGTTCGGCACGGAAAAACCCTGCCTTGGAAGGCCTTCGGGACAAAGGCCAGCGGGCGAGTGGCGCAGGCGGGCGGCTCAGGCTCTGCTGCAGCCTGAACAGGGCACCAGCCCTTCCCTTCGCCCCGCGGGCACCCGGGAGAAAGGAGGGAGGGTTTGTCCACGGGGACGTTTATCCTCCCCGGGCAGCACCGTCGGGAGAGCGGGGAGAAGGAAACGCATCCCCCGACGGCAGGTATTATCCATCTCAAAAGAGGGTCCGGCTACTGTTTGACTTACAGGCATGACTAAAAGGCAAATACCCAAGGAATTCCACTTTCCCCCTTGGGGTCCCTCTTAAAAGGCACAGGCATGACAAAGGACCTGCTAGGTTAGGAAACAGAAGTCGCCTTTGTCTGTAAACCGACACCAAATTACAAAGTACGATTCTGCGGTCCGCTGGGGTAAATTACAAAACAGTTCGCCTCCTGTTTACTTTATCCACAGGGAGCTGTGAAACCCAGCCACGATTTTAAAGCGTGTTTGTACAACTTTCTTCTGCTCCTGTTGTTTGCGCTCGGCTCCGCAAAGCGCTTTTGAGCTCCCCTCCAGCCTCTCCTCCCTCTGGAAGAAGAGGTGTCTGTGCCTTCCTCCTGCGGGTCGCACCCGCGGGAGAAGGAGGAAAGCGATTTAGGGCACTGCGTCTCCCTCTCAGCCTCCCGCTTTGGTCCGTGGTGTGAGCCGACACGGGCAGATGAGGTGCCGTGCAGGGAAAAGGCGCTGATTTCCCCGCGAGGGGAGCCTTTGAAGCCGGGGATGCGCAGCGCTGTGCATCCACCTGCCCCTCACAGCGTCCCCAGCACAACTCTCCGCCGTAGCGAGCGCCAGCTCCGGTGCCTGCCGGACCCAGACCCGCGGCCGGGGCCTGCCGAGGTGCTCCGGGGCTCCTTCAGAGGAGCCCTCGCCCACCCCCGCCCCCGTGCACTGCCCAAGGCGAGGTATGGTGAGTGCCAGACCCCTCGGGTGCCAGCGATGGGTCTCGCAGGCGGCAGTGTCTGTGCCTTTTGCAACATCGCCCTTTCCCGAGGGGCGGAGGAGCAGCCCCGGGGCGCTGCACAGTTTCCTCGCCCGCGGGAGAGCGGCTCCCTCTCGGTCCTGCTTTGCATCGTGGCTCTGCGGGCAGGTGCAGCTGCAAGTGCCGCAGTCCCCCGCTCCTGGCCTCCCCTGCCCTGCCTTCCCCCGGGGAAATTTATTAGCGAGGTTAGGGCAGGCTAACCAAACGGCAGCTCCGGGAGCGATTTCCCCGGAGGAATGCTTTGATCCTGCCCCTCTTCTCCGCGCCGTCGGGGGCAGATTGCAATGACAAACGCGGGAGATCCCAGCCGCTTGTTAGGTCAGGGATGTCAGCGTTTAATCTGAAACAAATTGCCTCTCCCCGCCCGCCCCTTCCGTGCCCTCTCCGGTGCCGGTGCCCCGGCAGGGTTCCTGATCAGCCCAGCATAGGGCCCGGAGGGGAGCTGTTCTCCTCCGTATATTTACTATACGGAGTTACCTTACGTTTGCTACAGGGAGGATGCTGACATTTCGAGGATGATCTCAACTGCGGGAAGTCGGGGGGAGTAAGATAGGGAAAAAGATTTAAAAAAATAAAATAAAATACAAAAAGCAACCCCGAAGACATCAGCTTTTCCCGTGTTATCCAAACTGTACGAACGCCATTTCTTTTGCAGTCTTGTTTCTTCATTAAAATGTGGATTTTACATACGTCTATATAAGACTCCCTCTGTCTCTCGTAAATAGCATTTAAGTAAACCTTAGCACTAAAATAAACCTGAGTAAGATTTTTATTCATGATGCAAACCTTTCTAAACTGATTGTGCCTTGGAACATTTTAAACAAGCAAGTTTTTCAGTTGTTTGGATTTTTGGGGGGTTTGGAGGTTTTTTTGATGTTCTGTTTTAAATGACCATTTAATCACTGCCTAACAGATTTGTAGGTACAGAGCCAGGGGAGGGATTTTCTATTATTCCTATATGCCAGTCAAATGAATATAACAAATACATATTATAAGGAGGTAAGAAATGTTGAAGTGATGTATTTACTATAGCATGACATGGAAGAAAAATTTATTGAATGTGACAGTAACGCCACTGCCTTTGTAAGAATGTTTGCTTTGACAAGGAGGGCAAGGGTCAGCCTCTTTATAGGGAGACCTGCTTATCATATCAGGATATGATATGTCCTACAAAACTGGAATGATATCAAAAGCAGTTCAGGTGAACAAAACAGAACTGCTGCTTCTGACACTGTGAGTGAAAGTCTGACAGGTACTCCAGAGCCTTCAGTGGAAGGATTCAGATTGGCATAAACAGCTTTGGATTGAGCACAGGGTGCAACAGAATTTCTCATTTACAGCGTTTTTTTCCATTCCTTCTCACCCTGGCAGGTGAAGGGACGAGCTCCCAGGAAGGGAGAAGAATAAACTTTAAAAGAGGGGCAGTTTAGCCCTCTGTGGCTGGAGGTTCTGCCCACTCATTTGGAATGTACCAAGGGGCAAAATTGGGCCCATGCCTCTGGAAACAGGACCACACAGTCCTGGTGGTGATTTGATGAAGCAAGAAACACATCTCAATTCAATAGGACTGCCTCTTCTGCAGCCTCCAGATTCATGGTCTAGGTATATGAGGACAGACCTACAAAGACCTTGAGTCAAAACTATCCAAACCCATCCCCATCCAATCCTGTGCTAAAATTCTGAATTAAAAAAAAAAAAAAAAAAAAAAAAAAAAAGGCATGAGGAGGGTTTTGTGTGCTGTTCATAGCAGTTTTTTTGGTGGCTCATAAACAAGGCTGACCTTTGGTTTGCCAGCATTTAATAGGCCAGTAGACATTTGGCAGGTCTCTTGCTAAAATGTACTAGAAAGTTGGATCAGCTCTCAGCATGAATATCAAGAATCCACTATGCAAGCAGTGAACACAGCAAATTGTCAAGTCAGCAACTAACACACCTCACTATAATCTTCCCAAATGTCTTAAGTAGTTTGGCAAATCTCTTGTTGCAATAAATTCTAGTGAAGTTTCGGGGTTTCTTTTTTTCAACATATGGCCTTAAAAAGTAATTTAGCCAAGAATATTTTTAGAGTCAATGCAAAGTTTGCTGGAGATGTTTTCTCAAAATTTGTTTGCATTCTGGCAGTTTTATTCAAATGTCAACCAGATGCAGAAAGTGTGTAGGTTGGGGTTTTATTTTACAGTCCTGGAAAGTAAAAGTCAAGTTTCTGCAATGTAAATTGTCTTTTTGATTGCCTTATTTTAGCAGAACAGCAAAAAAGTCTTACTAATAAACTGGTTTGTGGTGTTTTGTTTTGTTTTGTTTTTCTTCCCTCAGGATGCAATGTAATAACATGCAAAATATTTTAAATGCCAGTAAGACACCTGCTAAATCAAATGAGTTGGGTAGGCTATGTTGTGCTTAGCAGTAAAAATTCAATCATATAACTAGCCAGATTGTAGCATTGCAGTCTCTGAGTAGCCTTACTGAAATTATTAGGATGACCTGAGGTAGCAGTCAGCATGAAAAACAACATCAAAATCTGTCAATATATCAGTTAAAACAAACCAGCCAGCAAGCCAGACTCTGGCCAATGATCCATGAGGGTATCTAGGACACACCTATTACACTGCAATTAGCTAGAAAGCTGGTAGAACCATTTTTAGATGGGGATATTGTACCATACTACATAAATATCACACTCTGGCTCAGTGTATACAGATGCCTGAGGTAGTAGAGGGAGAGGATGTGAATCTCAGCACTCAGAGCATGGCAGAGTGAATGCCATTGGGCTCTCTGAAAATTGGCAGAAAACACACTGGGTTACATCACCATCACCTGTGGCATTTCCAACAAAGCTCTCAGAAGGATTTTACCATCTATCTTTGTGAGAACAAACCCTGAAAATCAGACAAGTTTGTACTGTGACTCCAAATCAAGGAGGTCAGTCTACGTGGCACATGGATAGGTGGGGGTACAGAGAACTCCCACTCCCATGGTTCTTGGACATCAGTTGGGAAAACAGCAAGAGATGTTACTACCAAGGCAGCAAACATGATGTTGACGTGTCTCAAACTCCTTTCATAATCAAAAGAAAGCATGGGTGCAGAGTGCCCTTCCACAAGATTTTAGGTGATGTTTGAGGTAGAAGAAATTTCTGCTACAAATAAAATCAGAGCCCTTCTAAAATTATTTTTTATTTTCTTATTTTTTTGACAAGTACTTCTGCACATCTTCTTAGCTATTCTTAGAGGCTGGATTCAGCAACAGCACGGGGAGAATCTGAGAGAATCAGTAAGTACACAGAGGACAGCAACACAAATGTGTATCTTTAAGACTCTGTAAATAGAATCCTTTCTACTGCAGGGGGTTTAAGTACCCCAAAAAGACTGGACAGATTTTCAATATGCCACACTTGGTCTCTACAACATTCCTACTAAGTATTTTAGAGAGAGTATGGATATGACTCCTTCCAACCTTTGTCTCAGCTGCCATCATTGGGACCCCTTGTGTGAGGAAGCAGAGAGATGCAGAGTCCCCAGACAGGTGCAAAGGAGAACTCCCTTATTGCAAAAACCAGGCCCTTTAAAGCAGTTAGGCTTTTATCAGTTACATACTTTTAAAATACAACAAACATCATCCACCATACACCGTGATGTGAACACACGATGGTTATATAACTTGTTTTTCTAATTCTAAATCAGCTGAGTCACCCCCACCATCCTTTTCTACTTACCCAAAGTGACAGGAGTGAGACATGGTTTTACAAGGCCTTCCTTTTGTGAAATTTTACCTATCCACAACACTCTGACTCTTCCCAGAGTCAAAGAAATGCAGGCTTGACACCAATGTCAACTTCTGCAGGGGTGGTATTGCCATGACAGCAAGAAAAGCTGGTGCCCTGGCTGGACACAACACCTTCCTGGGACATTTAGGACAATCTCATTTGCTGCTTCTCTTGCCCTGCTGTTAGTGCACTCTTGGTGACAGTGCTATCAAGTGGTTTTGCACACACCCTTACCAGGCAGATGTGCATCTTCCTGACATTGTGGATTTGTCCCACGGCAGAAGGGAGCTGAACTGAAGTATGCATTCAAGAATGGATTTATATTCTGATTTATATCCTTGAAGAGAAATACAGGAGCTGTAACTGCTTCAAACACATTTCTTCTCACAAGGGAACCTGCTCATTGACAGGCTTTAATTTGATTCTTGGAGTAGATCCTAATCATGTCTCTAGGCAGAGAGCATCCCTTACCAAGCATTTAGCACTGTGGCTCAAAACATGCCCCCATGTCAGATTTATCTGGATGCAAAGTTTTCTGAAATCATCAAAGAGTACATGAAATACATGAAATTATTCATACAGGAGACAGATCACTGATGGCATGGAATTTATTATATTATAATATTATATATAATATATGTTACATCTATTATATATATATTATATTTATTACATTTAATAAATTATGTGTTCATTATTATAAACACAAATCTAGGTGAAAATCCAAGGCATAAAGTGTTCCAGAAAGGTGTGGCCATTGAGTATTCTGGGATCAAACTTTTCCCTTCATTCCATACAGACACCCCATTGAAATCCTTGAGATTAAGTGGGCATGAGTCTGAGTTTAACATATTGCAGATGTGTATATACATATTAAGAACATTGGATGCATTGTGCTCTAAAATGCTATTTTACTTATGGTATTTTTTCAGCACTTACGATTACTGGCAATAATAAAGGAGGCTATCCCACAAAGTGCACTAAGATCATATGACATAGAGAAGACACTGTCATCTACTTCATGATTTAATATCTGTGACACTTAGGTAATTCATGGTCTCTGGACATCCAAGATCATATCAACTATGCAAAGTGTCAAACTACTCAGTGCATGAAATTAACCAATTCTAGGAGTAAAAGTCTTTAACCAGCTCTGCTGAAGCCAATAGAAAATCTCCTGTGCCAGCAGCCAGGGAAATTGGGTAAAGCCCATATTTAATTAGTTTTGCCTTAAAAGACATTCTGCCTGCACTGCATGACCAGTTCTCTGGCAGTATGATCCACAAAACACTTTGAGAGTTTCTTTCCAGGTTTTCTTTGACAACTCAGCTCATAAAGGAGGTGGGAGGAGCTGCTGTGCCACTGAGCTGGGGCTGAACTGCCCTGCTGTCTTTGTTCTGTACATCTCCACCTCCTTTGTGGCTTCCACCCAAGGGATATTTTCTTCAGGAGCACTTTCCTAGTCTGTAGGGGACAATTTCCATCCTGTAGCAGTCTGCAGAACAGAAACACTGGTTTGTCAGACAGATTGCCCATCCAGTTGAACCCATCTGGTTTAACCACGTACTGGAGACCTGGATGATAAACTACTGGGGGAGGATATATAGCTATAAATTATTAGTTCCTTCTTCTAAATAGTGATGAGAAAGCTTTCAAATACATCTGTGACAGCAAGACACAAAAAACTAGTTCAGTAGAAAAATTAATCAAATTAATCTCAAATTTTTACCAAGAGGTAAGAACACATGAGAATACACCCAAGCCCAAGCCATTTGTTGTGGTGTACTTACTTGCAAAACCTGGCATCATTCCAACACCCTACCAGATTTTGATGTCATAATGATCAAACTAATCCTGTCTATAACCAACACACCAAATTATGTGCAACAGCAAGAGATACACCTAAGTGTATCTTCAGGTGCTACTGAGTGAATTCTACTGAGTTCAGAGAGATGCACAACAAAATCCAAACCCTGAAATTGTGGAAGTAAATGGCAGCTTGCCCACAACTTCCACAAAGCCAGACTGCATCCACTTTGGGATAACTGCTGCATAAATGTGATAATCTCTTGTTGTCCAGATTCATTCCAGATTATTTTCAGCTGTACATCATGCATCTCTTAAAATCAGTGGAATTACCATAAATTCAAAGGAGCATATTGCAGGGAATTGCAGGAATGTCACTGTCTTTCAGTACAAGAAAAAAAAATTCCTGGAGCCTAAAAATAAACATTCATATAGTCAAGAGTGAATTTTAATTAAATTTTTACCATTCTTTTTTTCTAGCTGAGGAACAACTTTGAGCCTGGGACAATTGTATTAGTAAAGGTTTACAAACAACAAAAATTTCATTGCAACTCAACTGCAAACAACATGGATGCAAATCAACAAATAAGGTCTTCTTTTCATTTGTGCAGGAGCAGAATGTGCTGCCCAACACACAGACATCACTCCACAAGTCAGTGTCTGCTCTGCCTGTGTCAGGGCTGCCTGCCTAGCTGCAGGTAACACAAACAGGTACTAGCAAAGGTAGAAAACTCATTGTACACATGGAACTCTGTTCCATGATGTACCAGAATAA
Organism: Trochalopteron elliotii; assembly: GCA_024734555.1. Taxonomy (NCBI): domain Eukaryota; kingdom Metazoa; phylum Chordata; class Aves; order Passeriformes; family Leiothrichidae; genus Trochalopteron; species Trochalopteron elliotii. Next base: position 664,363 of record JANPWX010019792.1, read on the forward strand.
TAATGGACAATAATAAATGAGACTTCTCAGCTCTCTTCTTTGGCTGAATAGCTCTAGCTGAGTCAGAAAAGACCACGTCTCATTTTTCCAATGTGTACTTTTGTTAGGTCAATAGAGGGACTGTTATGGAGTGGTAATGTGAGCTGGGTAATGTGTGCAGGTTCTGGGGCTTTATTGTGTCCCTGCTATGTTAATTAGTATTAGGAACATGATGGATTGGCGACACATGTATTTTCTGAGTCTTAAACCAGCCTTGAGAGTTTAGCACTCCATTAGTTACACATCACAGGAACCCAGGGATGTTTACTTAAAAAAGTATCACTTACAAGAATGAAACACTCTAATTCATTCCCGATAGGGGCTGCAGGGAGCACCCGCCCAAGATCCAGGTTCTGCAGGACAATGTGCCAGCTCTGCCCAGGGAATCCCACATCAAAACCTTCTCTGAGGCATCTCCTGAGGGAGTGACAGATGGAGAAGCACCAGCCTGGATAAGCAGATGTTTTCTCTTTGTGGTTTATCTGGTAGAGAAGATGAGAGCTGGGAGTTTGGTGAGGTGTATAAGACACATCTCTCAGTGCAATTGCTCTGCAGAAGAGAAATCAGAGGAAGAAACAGGGCTGGCACCTTCCCCTGGCCATTACAGCCCTCTGTCCCCAAGAAATTCCACCATACCAACATACCAGCCAGCAAGAGAAATTTCCTCTCTGCAATCTGGAGGTGTAAATCAGCATGGAGAGGGACAAAATTCCAAAAGAGCCTTAGACCTTCTCAGAGAACCAAGGAGAAATGGTGGCAAGACATGCTGAATACAATTTTTCCACAGTTAAACCCAACAAAATGATCCTTCCACGCACCAAATAACACAAACCCCTCAGCTCTGCTCCCTGATGATGTGCCTCCCTGGAAAAATTCTGTGGAGTTTCCTATCCTTCAGTAGTATGGGAGAAGGTGACTTGTCCCACATAATTCTTCCAGAGGAGCACTGGTACCTCCAGAAGACAATAGCCATTCTATTTCCTCTTTTTGTGTAGTTTTTCTTTCTCATTACCTGCCAACTTCTGGAGTCTCAAGAACAGCTGTCTTCCTTGCACATAGCTTTATTCCCCATACCAATCTCTCTCACCTCAAACCTGGACTGGCAGGCTAATTTGTTTTCTTACTATTAATATTAAAATTTTCACCACAGAAATCAGCAAGTAGGGCAAAATAAACCAGAAAAAAGAGACATCTTCACCTTCTAAAAAATCAGTCAATAGGCACCAATCTTTCAGCCAGTCTGTAGAGCTGATTTTGGCCAATGTCCTAAAACAACTTTGTGTTCTGAATGCATGCATGGGATTACCCTTCATCATCCCAGTTCCAGTGGATAGCAATTAATAATTAGCAGAGTGGGCTCTGGTAGAGTAATGGACCTGAAGCTGGTCTGATATTTCTCACTGGTCTTTCAGCATGGCTGACAGTAGCTAGAAACCAATTACTTGTGTAGGAAGCCTTCAAATAGTAACAGTTGTAGCTGTAATGAGCTGAGTTGGCTTTGTTCGTCAGAGTTGCAAACCCCAGATGTGTAAACCCAAGTGGATCATTGCAATCAGAAAAGAAGAGTCAAAACCACTTCTGGATTGTCATTGAACCATTTTCACTCTGCAGACCACGGTTTTGTAGTCAGTTATGTCTGTGTAATATGACAGACACAATTTAAGTTAAATATTCATACCCGTGAATTGGATTTGTTTGTGTCTTCCTGGCCACATATTCTTATCTGTAGAAAAAAAACCACTTTCTTCTGTGTTCAGTTGTCTGTAGGCTGGAATACAGGTGTAGAGTATGGGTGTACAGGTGTAGAATATGTGGCCTAGTGAGGCCAGCACATTTACAATCAGCACATGTGAAACTGGCATTGTCATGGTTATCTTGCAATATTGGTAGTCAAAAACAAAAGTTACTTTAGCTTGAAAGCTAAAGGTGGCCACTCTGCATCTTAAACACATTCAACATATATTGTTTTAACCAGTTTCTGGTGCAACCATACTCTAAGGATTTCTGTGATTTTATTTTCTTTTTTAATGAAAAAAAGGAACGTTGGCAGTGCTGCTGTCAACGACTACAAAGCTAAGAGGCAATTAAAATAATCAAAAAAACCCAGCATCTGAAGAGATATTTTTCAGGTCTGTGTCACAGCCTACAGTACACGGTATGTCATCACAGCTTTGTCTACCACTCAGCTGTACCACTACACCCAGGACAAGCCAGATGTGCTGGTGTAAATGACCAGCCAGATGTGCTGGTATAAATGACCAATTTGTTTGCCAGATCAGCATGTGGCAAGGCACATGAGCACTGCAGATCACTTTGCTGCCTCTCTTAGTAAGATCAGAATGATCAAAATCAGGGCCAGAACCACCACCTCTCACAGCCTGCTCTCAGGCAAAGCCATTCTTGAGGTTGGGCAAATGATCCTTCAGCTCTTTAATATTAGGAGTGCAAACTTAATAACTTGCATTCTGCACTGAACCTTGCACACTGCAATCCTAAAAGTTTACAGCAGCCTCCAAGCAATGCCAAAACACAAGCAGACAAGCCCAATCATAATCCTTTTGCAGGATGCTGTGCTCTGCAGTCATTTCCTGCTTCTCACATGTAAAGGTAACAGAACACAGCTAAAGAGGCTGAAATGGGCTTTATGGCTTGGCACATCTCTAATGAAACAAGAGCCTTGATCATATGAAGAAAGGGATATAAATACTGCAGCACTTCAGGACTGCTGTGGCAAACAGAACATCTGTTTATTGCATTTTCCAGTGTTTTATTTTCAGTTGCCCATGACGAAGAATCAGAACTTTTACCAGTGCAAACCACGCTCAGTCATAAACACAGCACTGTCCTTTTGAGGTACACCTTGAGCATTCTAAAGCAACAGCTTTATTGTGGGGAAGTCACAGAGAGTCAGCAATCAGGGCACAGGAAAGACAGTTTGAGAGCAGGCCAGATTTTATGAAGAAAGTATTTTACTCACAGGTAAGGGGATTTATTTTGTGTGAGCACAGATACTTTTAGGCAGCATGAAGGAGAATTTTGAGAAAAGCTTATTGTGGCAAAACATTCTATGCCAGAGTTCTCCGCAAAATCCCTACAATGATATTAACCCACTGACACTCACCTCAAGGAATGAATTTTGGTAAAATAAACTTTACTCTGTGTTGTACATCAGCTCAATATCACTACTGAACAAGAAAGAGGATGTGTTCCAAAAATGTTATTGCTAATGGGAAAATCAGAAAACACCACACTCAGCAGTGAAGTCCATAAGGAAATTCACTTGAGGCCACATCCAAGGTATTACTCTCCTTGGTTTAGTCTTCATTTTATGTGCACCATTGAAAAGTGTTACATAGTGAACTCACTTCACTCTAATGAAATGCTATTTTATTAAATATACCCTTGATGGAGCTCTGGGTCAGCCAAAGACCTCAGAATGATGCAAACATAAAGCAAAGCAATCATCAAGTAAAATGAACATCCTAATCAAACTCAAAACAAACCAGATCAAGGTATCTCTATGTCAAAAAAAACCCCAAAAAACAAACCACTAGCTGACTCTACTGAGAAGGAGCCAAATATGAGTTTAAGATCTATTAATCTATTAATAGATTAAAATAAAAATAGAAATAAATATATTAATATAAAATGTATTAAAATGAAAATAGAAATAAATTTATTTACACAATTAACTGCTTTTCAAAATCTTGCACGTTGGAGACAGGCAACCAGCTTCTCCACAGAAACTGTCTCACAAAACACTTGTGGCCTGAGCATTCACATAAAAAGAGATTTACAAAAGCAGTGAGGCACTGTGCCTGTGTTCTGCCTATTTCCTAAGCATAAAGCGCAAGACCCAGAGCAATAAGGTGAAAACTACTTGACATTACTGCCATCTCTCCCAACGCTAAAGATTTGTTAAAGTACATGATTTTAATTGTGTCAATGCAAGGAAAATATCCCAGTGCATATTCTTCCCATATTGCAGGAATGCTACTGAACAGACTGGATTTTTTTTTTAAGTATTGGCAATGGGAAATTCCTATGCTGTTGGAGAGCTTAGCTGGAGAGAGATGTAGAAGAAATGTTGGTGACCTGCAGTTTTCACAGCTCCCTGCCTTCTGACAAGCCAACCCCCACATTTATTCTGGGCACAGAGACAATTAACAGTACAGCAAATCAAACCCACACCACCTGTCCCTCATTCAGAATTGAGACCTTAGCACTGACAAATAGCAAGGCAGTTGGGATATTTTTAAGGTAAAGGGGATGAAATTCAAGCCTATGGAGGAGGACAACTACATAGACAGGATGTAATAGGGATTCTTTGGCATGAAAAGCAAGATAGCCCAGGTAATTCTTACTTCCAGTAGATACACAAGGCATTACCAAAGCCACTTTGACTACAAAATGTTTTTCATTGCAGAATGTGAAACAAACTGCTGCCTATGGCATTAGTCCCACTTTCCAGGCAGACATATTATATTCTGATATAGCACATACATATACATATATGTATCATATATATTCTGATGCAGCACACTGAAATAATCTAGTATGGACTTTAAACAAGAGAGGTCAAGATAATAAGCAGCAAAAAAGAGGCTTGAGAAGTCCAAGACAAAGGTAACTGGGAAAAGGTTTACATGTTCATATCAAAAAGCAGCTAGCAGCTAGTGGTCCAGCACAGACAACCTATGTTGAAAGGCATACACTATATATTGAAATTGCCAGACATCTCTGGACTGACTAGACACAAATTAACTTTATACCCCTGGGATTGTTTAACTGCCTAGTAGCAAGAAAAGTGTAAAATTTTGGTTACACACTGAGGAAAAGGGTAAGTCTCTAGAATGACAAAGGAGAAAGGCAATGTCAAATACCTTGAGATGCTGATAGACAAGATGAACCAAAGGTTTGTCATATGACTTTGCCCTAGTTTCAGCTGGGATAGAGATAATTTTCTTCTCAGGAGCTGGTACAGTGCTCTGGTTTGGATTTAGTAGGAGAATAATGATAACATACTGATGTTTCAGTCATTTCTCAGGAGTGCTTAGTTAAGTAAGGGACTTTTCAGATTCCTATGCTCTGCCAGCAAGGAGGGACACAAGAATATGTGAGGGAGCACATATTACATATATATATATCCATCCATTATATATATAATATATAATAAGTAATATGTAATATGTAATAAGTAATATGTAATATGTAATATATAATATATAATATATAATATATAATATATAATAAGTAATATGT
>JANPWX010019792.1:670669-688657 GCA_024734555.1 Trochalopteron elliotii
ATATAATTATATATATATAGATATATATATAATATGTGAGGGAGCACATATTATATATAGCTGGGACATGTGACCCAAACTTGCCAAGGGGATATTCTGTACCACAGAACAACTGCATGCTCAGTATATAAATGGGGGGTAAGTGTCCAAGAGGAGCTGATCACTGTGGGGGGACAGGCTGGGTATTGATCAGTGGGTGGCTAAGCAACTGTACCAGGCATTATTCTTTCTCTTTGGTTTTATTCCTCTCTTCCCCTGTCCTTTTCATTACAAGTGTTATCATTGTTTTTACCATCATTGTTAGCAGTGATAGCATTTTAGTTTAGTGTAGTTTAGTTTAATTTGAATTTTTGAACTGTTCTTATTTCAACACTCAAGGTTCCCATTTTTTATCCAGTTCTCCTTCCTACCTGGGGTCTGGGGGCTCAGCAAGTGCCTGCTGAGACAATTTATGTTTAATATTCATACCTGTGCAACTTAACTGACTCTTGGGGTTAAATCACAGCATTTCCTGAAGCATTCCTTCTTTATTTGTTGGGCCCACTTCCCCAATCAAATAGGATCATAGAAATGCTTTTGACATCTCAGACTTTTTGTGAGAGAGGATTTCAGAGAGAAGCATACGAGGCACATGGGAACTTGCTGGCTCTCCCTTGGAGCATTGGGAGCTCTTTGCTGCCTGGGGGTGGGCAGAGGCTGCAGTGAAGCTGATGCCTGCTGCGTTGCCTGCCTCTTGTCTTCAGGCTTGGAAAAACAGGTCTGAGGGGGCAGGAGTGCTGGCCCTGCCACCTGCTTCTTTGCCACACTGAGCTGACCCCCGAAGCAAAGAGCAAACTGACCCCTGGGAAAGCTGTCAGAGCCAGGCAGGATTAGGGAGGGACAGACCTGTTATCTGGCCATAACCTCTCTCAGCCACAACGTCACCTGACTACAAAGTCACCTGGGCGTAACATCATCATCTGGCCATAACATCGTCCTCTGGCCATAACATCATCATCCAGCCACAAAGTCATCCAGCCACAGGCATAATGTCACACAGGCATAATGTCACCCGGGCATAATGTCATCATCCAGCCATAACGTCATCATCCAGCCCAACATCATCATCCTGGCATAACATCATCACCTGGCCATAACACCATCATCCAGCCATAATGTCATCCAGCCAGTCACAAAGTCATCCAGCCATGACATCATCATAGGCATAACATCATTATCTGGCCATAACATCATCATCTGGCCACAACGTTGTCATCTGGCCACAAAGTCATCCAGCCACAATGTCATCCAGCCACAATGTCATCCAGCCACAGTGTCACCTGGCCACAAAGTCACCTGGGCATAACATCATCATCCAGTCATAATATCATCCTCTGGCCATAATGTCATCATCCAGCCATAACATCATCATCCAGCCACGAAGTCATCCAGCCACAACGTCACACGGGCATAACGTCACATTGGCACAATGTCATCATCCAGCCATAACGTCATCATCCAGCCCAATGTCATCCAGCCACAACATCATCCGAACATAACATCATCACCCAGCCAAAAAGTCATCACCCAGCCAAAAAGTCACCCAGCCATAACATCATCATGTGACCATAACATCATCACCCAGTCACAATGTCATCGCCCAGACATGTCATCTGGCCACAGAGTCACCATCCAGCCATAACATCATCATCCGGCCATGATGTCATCACCCAGCCATGATGTCATCACCGTGCCATAATGTCATCATCCGGCCATCATCATCCAGCCACAATGCCATCATCCAGCCACAGTGCCATCATCCAGCCACAGTGCCATCATCCAGCCATAACGCCATTCAGCCACAACGTCATCCAGCCACAACATCATCATCCAGCCACAAATCATCACCCAACCATAACCTCATCATCCAGCCACAACCTCATCATCCAGCCACAAAGTCATCCAGCCACAACGTCACCCGGGCATAATATCACCTGGGCAAATGTCATCATCCAGCCATAACGTCATCACCTGGTCACAAAGGCATCCAGTCATAAACTCACCTGAGCATAACATCGTCATCCAGCCATAATGTCACCCAGCCACAATGTCATCACCCAGCCATAACGTCATCATCTGGCCATAACATCATCCTCCCCCACCATAACATCATCACCCAGACATAACATCACCACCCACTCACAAGGTCACCTGGCCACAAAGTCACCCGGGCACAACGTCATCACCCACCCACAACGTCATCCAGCCACAGTGTCACTTGGCCATAATGTCATCACCCAGACATAACATCATCACCCAGCCACGATGTCATCTCCAGCCACAATGTCATCCAGCCACAATGTCATCACCCAGTCACAAAGTCGTCACCCAGGCACAACGTCATCCAGCCCCAAAATCTCCTGGCCAAACCATGACACAGCAGCAGTGCCATTCCTGGTCGGGGTGTTCCCGCCAGAGTCCCCTCCCGGCTCCGTGCTGTGTCCCCTGTGTCTCCGTGCTGTCACCAGGTGGGGCCGTCAGCTGCGGGGAGGAGGAATGAGTCTCAGAGCTGAGCTCTCTTCTCTCCCCTCCCCCAAATTCATCACCGCTCCTCAGCCCTCACAAATCCACCCAGAATTTGGCAGAAATACGGCCAGACCGCCTAATTTTATGTGAAGACAAGGCCACGCTTTTGATGTCCAGTCACGTTGTGCAAGACAGCGTTTACTTCAGGTATTTGTTTTAATAATATATGTTACATGGTCTGGGTAATGTATGTTACAGTCATTTGCAACTGACTTTTTCCTCCTCTAATCTCAACTCAGGGATGAACTCAAACACAGTTGCAATTCTAGACGTTTGGAAGGGGAAAATATAACATATTTCCCCAGGAACTCTCAAGTATCTTGTACACACAGTTCACATTTTTGCCTGAACTTGTACTTTTCCAGTTTAAGGAGGAGAAGGGAACTGTGGGCTGAACTACTGCAGTCACCAGTTCTTCACTATCAATTAATATTTAGGGTGCTGGTGAAACAAAAAAGCGATTTGAGCTCTTTCAGGCAGCAATTTTAATCCTCGGAAGGTGAATTAAAACCAGGTCACAATAATTAGCTGACCTGCATTTTCAGGCCTCAGAAAATGTGCAAAAAAGCTGGAGGAATGGTGCTGCAAGGGAGGTGAGGGGTCAGACTACAGCCACTATAAGCAGGATGGTGGTGGTTGTACAGCCTCTCACCACACCCACCACCAAAGTTACTTCTCCTACTGCCAGAACAAGAGAACAGCAGAAGAACATTTTAAACTGTTAAAACAACAACAGAGAGCAGTGATGACCAAATCAGGAAATATATGAATGCCAAACAATAATTTGACAAGCAGGGTGTTTGCTTGAGCTTTTCTATGTCAGAAAATATTAGTTTTAGGGAATTAGTCATAGCTTTTCATACTCATACACCATGCAAGTCTGCTAAAACCTCATGCAGTGAACTTTCTGGGAGAGGAGGGAGGCTTGAGCACAGCACAGAGAGACCAGCTCCTTTCATCCCCTGGCTCTGGTATAGATCACTCTGTTCCCTTTTCAAGGCAACAGCAATGTGTGCATAAACTCTGATAGCTCAGGCTTGGGCCTGGGAAAGACCCACTCCCCAGAAGCCACTGAAGGACAGAAATTATCCTTTCCTTCCCTCCCTCCCTCCCTCCTCATGTGTTTCAAAGTTCTGTAAAACAACCCCAAATCCAGCCCTATTCCCACTTTTTTGCAAGGGCTGTAGTGGTTGATGCCTGTATTGTGTTCACCAGCATAGTGAGAATAGCAAAAGGAGATATGTAGTGGTAAGTTAAACTAATGCTCTCTTCCCTTTGGAGCCTTAGAAACTTATCACTTTTGTTTTGTAAAATTTTTGAAAAAAAAAAAAATTAACTTCTCCCTCACAGCGTCCTTTTCCTTAAAATTTATTATTTGGCAATAGAGATAAAAGAAAAATACATGTGGCCTAATGCTCCTTTTGTTTATATCTCTGCAGATCATTAGAAAAAATTAAATTACAGGAGAAAAAGCAAGGGAGAAAATTCATAACTTACACATAGCTGACCATAACTCTACTAGTGACTAAGTCACAGAGTCTAAAATGTAATGACTGGACTGTGAATTGGGTTAAATCTGTAAAGGGTATTACAGTCCCCTGAATAGGGTTTAGAGTAAGAATGGAGCCATGTAGAATAATTTTCTGTAGTTTAGGAAAGTTTCTCTTGAGAACTTGTTGTTTTTTCACACACAGAATATGTAGCTGTACCAGACATTAAGCATTGTCCTTATTTTGCTATAGAAAAAGGCTTGTTCAAGGTGAAAACCAGCTGATTTCAGTTCCCAGGAAATTGCTAGCTGTGCAGTCAGACAATGCTACAAGCATCCTTCAGGAACCTGTTCCTATTGAGTCAAGATATTAATATGCAGAGGCAGAGAAACTTAAACTTTTACCACAATTCTCCCTCAGATACAGTGGCCTGTGAGGACTTCTTCTGCATCCCTTGTGATATGAGTCATTTAGCTCTTAAAAGTGATAAAGTGATAAAAAAACCCAGATTTGATAAGTAGCACAGGAGTATTTCTGAGTATTTCAATGCCTCCTCTATGTTTTTCTGTGTATGGTGGATTTCATATCTCACACTTCCTGGTTTTATACTCACCATGGCAAGAAGGAATGTCAGCAATGGTGCAGAGGGACTAGGCTCCAAAAAAAGATGTTCCCAAAACTGGGTTTGAGCTTTGCTGCAGGCAGCAAAGCAGGAAAGCTTCTGTCAGGTACCACAAGCACCCTCACAGTCATGCTGTTGCCACACTGCTCACTTCACTCTGCCTTTCCCCTACTGATGTGTGCCCACTCCTGAGGGGCTGCATCCCCCAGACTGATCCTGTATGGTGAGACTTTCTGGTATTTCTGGCCTAAATGCCAGGATGTGCTCACCCTCCCCAGAGAGGGGAGCAGGAAACCAGCTCCTCCTGAGCCTGCACACCTCCCTGAGGCACACAAGTCCTGGAAGAATGAACAGATTTCACTCTGTCTCAAATCCTGCTTTCTCACTTTCTCCTCAACCTTTTGCTGATTCATGTAATTCACTGCCTCTAGGGGGAAAAGAAAAGAAGGCAGTTAGTACAATTTTGTCACAAGATTCCTGGTTTTATCTAGGTTTTACAGAGGAGAAAGTTGGAGTGTATAAAGTCCATAAACTCAGAAGAAGAAGGAGGAAAGAACCCAAACAGTGTTTACCTTAGGTCTCACAACTTCTAGCCATTTCATGACAGTTGTTTGCTCAGGACTAAGGATAATCCTGAGGTTTTCAGGAGAATTCTTGCAGAAGGCAGTCACAGGTCAGACATTGAAAAGCTGTAGACTCTCTCACAAAGAAAAAATCAGAAAGAGAATCTTACTATACATGATCTGGTAAACACTATGTTCTACTCTCTTATTTACATAACACTTAAAACCTTTGAGAATTTTCAGATAAAAACAACTAAATCATTGTAGCAGTTACCTTTGTCTCATAGGGAGGGGAAATTCTTCCTCAGGTTGTAGGGCAGAGCAAGGATGTAACCTTGTGAGGGTTCCTCCTATTTACCTCTCAACTTAATCTCCAGCACGGCTTGCAAAGATATAAAGTAGCAAACCACACTCCTAAGGTGCTGTAAATATTTTCTTTCTGTTGCAGCTTCAGGAGAGCACAGTCTCTGGCAGCAGGCCTCTTTAAAGCATATCTGTAGGGGCCAAATCTTTCTGTACATGTGATTCTCTGTCTCCATCCTCTATGGGATCTGCTTCCTGGTAGTGGTCTGAGGGTTGGATTCTCCACTTAAGATCAGAATTTGGTGTACAGGCATGCTTAGTGAATAGCTATGGCTCTCAAGAACTGCTGCTAATGTGGAAATTAATGAAATTAATCTCTAGTGAGGAATACAACCATTAACCATGATTCCCATTGCAGCATGCATGCAACACTGAGTCATGCAGGAAATCTGTGACAGAGCAGAAACGCTGCAGAGACCATATTAACAAAATATCACTTAGAATAAATAGTCTTGTCTGTTATCTTCTGGTGGCAGGCTAGAGTGAGAATGTTAAATACTGTATTAAGTTAGTTTTTATAGGGGAGGGAGAAGAATGATGTGTCAAAGCTAAATGTCCACTAAAATTGAAGTTTAGATAGTATGCATTCAGAAATAATTTTATTTTCCAGTAATGACAATATGCAATATCACATAAGAAATGAAATTGAAGAATTGATCTTATTCTTCAAATACAGAATAGCTTCAATATCAAAATTAACATATAAATTCATCATAAATCTTATTTCCCCACTCACGTCTGCTGAGTAAATGCACATAAAGAATGAATCACTGAAACAGTATACTGAGGGAATCAAAGCCATTTTTCAAAGATGTCAGCACAAATGTGAGGTGAGCCTGTTCACCAAGCACACAACAAATGTTGCAGAGGTGGCCCTCCAGACCCATGAGGAGGACAAGTCAGGGACCCCCCAGGAAAGCAGCACAACACCAGCAAGGACAAGGCAAGGGATGGTTTTGGTGCAGGGCATCCCCATTGTGCTGTGCTCACCCCTTGGACTATTATTCCCTTATCTACAGGCATGAGAGATAACAGAGAATGTGGGCATCACACTGGGGCATCACTCCATGGCATTCCTTAGAGGGAGAAATTATTGTTGTTATTGTTTACATGGTTGTTGGCCTTAACCACCTGGTCACAGCTGGTGGGGATTTTGGCAGTGTGCCTCTGGGCCCTGCAGCCCACTGCCCTGGTGTCTGAGACCTGGACAAGCAGAGCTATGAGCAGAGAGATTGCTGTGGCATTTCCCACAGGAAATCAGTGAAATCACCTCTCTGACAAGAGAAAAAGCAGTCCTGGGGCACCCAAAAAAGGCTCCCGAGGGGCTGCTCAGACAGGAGCTGTGCAGAAGGCACGGGGTTGAAGGTCTCTTGCTCCAAGAAAGCCACAGCTGCACCAGTACCCAAAAAAATATTTAAAAAAAAAAAAAAAACAACAACTAAAAACCCCCCAGCAACCCACTGGACTCTCCGATCCTACAGAGACCTCACCGGGCTAAAGGCATCCTTCTTAATACATGATTTTATTTTATTTTATTTTAAAATTTTTCTCCTTCAGGGGGACTATGAGCATCAATTCTTCCAGCTTCAAGTCTCCCCATCCCAATGTCCTCTCTTCCTCAGCATGAAGTACTTACTCCGACGAGGAGATACCCTCGATTTGCCACAAGATGGAGCAGGGAAACACAAGTTTTAGGAGATGAACCGGCCAGCCTCCTGCCTGTAGTGCCAGCCTGGACAATACAAGTGGATGAACGCAGCAATTTCTCAAAGGTATCATTGCAGGTATCAATACCAACACGTATTTTTGAAGAAAAATTGATCTTATGGGTAGCTAAAATATGGTGTGGTCAAACAAAAATTACTGTTCACCATGAAAATTTGCATTTCTTATTTTGAACAGAGATGCATTTGCTTTATTTAAGAAAAAAGAAAAACGTTTGTCAATTGAGTCAAAAGTTATTTTGTAACACAAGAGACAAAGATGATTTTAACTTGTTTCCTTTTTTCAGAAAATGGCTTGTCAAAAGAGATAGAATTTTAAAAATCATACCTTTAAATCTGCATTTTTCACCACAAGTGTGATAATAGTTCATCCCACGTTAGCCAAGGGTCATCTTTCTTTGAAAGATGTGTCCCAGTGCCAAGATGCCAACATTCAGTTCTCTGAAAACCCACAGACCACAGAGGGTATGGGCTTTTGTAGGTATCACAGTTTGGTCTTTCTGCTGAAGGTGATTCAACATCTGTAGCAAAACAAACACACAAACAACCAAAACAAACAAAAAACCTTCACTGAGATTTGATTTAAAGTACAGGGGATGCCTAAGATTTCTGCAGGAAGGAAATCTGCTCAAAACTGGAACTCCTGGGCCTGTCTGGTCTTATCCAGCCTTTGACTATTTCTCTGTGGTGTTGGAGAACAGCGTTTCACCACCACCTGCCTTTCTGTTTGCAACATCTATTTTACATATTACTTTTTTCTCTGGGTTGGCTGTGAGATGAATTTGTTTACAAGTGCCATGTGAATGCAGGCAAATCTGTCAGCACACAACTGAAGCCCTGCATTTAGGAAAATTCCAGACACTTGCACGTTTGCACTTCCATAAGGGAATTTATTTTCTTTCCCTCCCTTCCCCTGCTTTTATGCCTTTGCACTGTAGCGTAACCAATAAAATGCTTTTCTGAACAGGTTGGAAAGTTATGCAAGATAAAGTATCTTTCAGTTAATTTATCCCCAAAGGAAAATAAAGTCATTATTTTATTCTCCTTTTTGTGCGTATACAGTACCTTTATAAAATGAAAGATCCACTGTGTGCACGAGACTTACAGAACATGAAATGCCAAATGCGAACACAGGCATTTGTATCAACAGTGACACCAGATAACATGCCTGATACACTTATATAACAGTTTTAAAGCCCATCTGCTTCACAGTCCAACTTCAGGGTGGCCTCATCTTTTTTTTTTTTTTTTGCCTTTTTGTTTTGTTTTGTTTTTTTGGGGTTTTTTTTTTGTGATGTGGGACTAATCCCCACACCTGAAAGACTGGGGAGTCATTTCATCTGCATTCAGAGGTGTGTTTTGTAAAAGTCCATTGTCAAGCATATGCAGTCACTTGTGAACAGTTGGAAAAATGACACTAAAAGCATAACAAACTTCTAAGTGGCCATTAAACTTAGAGGCATTCCTCATCAGAAGCAATTCCTAATGTTACTCAGACACATATAAGATATGCAGTGTAATCAATGCATGCAGTCATGCAATAAATTGTTCAAACCATTACTTTTCTAGGGGAAAAGGGAAGTTGCTATTTGGCTAAAAATTATTTTAAAGAAACACCTGCCGTTACATCCTATTTCCTTTTTTTTCTACTTCTACAGAATAGGAAAAAAAGATGCTTCTGAAGCATTGGGAGAGCCTTTTGTTTTCTGCTTTCTGTGTTTGTAGCAAGCTCTGCTTTACTCAGCTGAGCTTGGAAATGTCTGCAGTACAAATACAAGAGACCTCAGCTTCCCTGCTGACAACTTTTGCCTAATCTCAGTTGCAAGTTGCAAGTTAGGGAAGCAAAATCCAGACTTGGAAAAAAGAGGTTTCCCCTGACTGCAGCTGCTGGAGCTGGACATTTTAACCCTGGCTGAGAACTAATCAGCTCTCTATCTTCAGAATGTTATTTGCCCAGTATAAATGACATAAACCAAGATCATCATCTCAGTTTATTTTTCTAGAGTCCTTAGCATGCTACATTAACCTGACAATGCTTAATCTGGTGTTCATTTCACAATACACTTCATGCAATTCACAGCTGTAATTGGTTTTACACTGACATTACACATTTCGACCTAGCCATGGGAAAAGAATAACTCTTAATAATATTTCTCTGAAAAGTGTCCAAGCTCAAACAGCACAGAAGCAGCTCATGTTGGTTGCATGTGTGTATTACTTTCTTCTGCCTTTTCTTTCACTGCAAGGATGATCACTGGCATAAGATTATAAGGTCCTTGTTTTAGTCCATTTGCAATTGAACTATGCTTGCTTGATTTCATATGTCCTGAGGAGTTCTCAATTATAAAACAGCATTCAAGTATTCTAGTTTAACATCCCCATTTTTCTGAGTTAAGGAACAAAGTAGACCTTGGGCTTCTGCTACCATTATGAGTCTTCTGGAGTCCCATAACTGGCAGCCATAAAGTCTTCCTTTGCAACACACACTCAGCACTAAAGCCAGAGTATTGCTATTTGGCATTTTCCAGTGAAGTGCAAGAAATTAAATTAAGTTACGTCTTTATTGCTATAGTACACTACCAAGCAAAGTCACTTCCTAACACAATTGCAAGAGTTTTGTAGAGCACATGTCCCTCCTCTCAGGGGCCAGGAGTTCAGCTGCACTGTGAGTATCGCTTAGCTGTCACTCTAAAGTGAGTGTCAAACGTCACTCTAAGAAGATGTGTTGAGTATTCTCGAGTCTGAAGAATCAGACCTTTCCTCATATTCATCCTCTGTGTAAATCGGCTGCTTGGACACAATAGGACACCCGTCGTCAGGGATTGAGATCCTGGGATCTTCTGACGAGCGGGAAGGAAGGACGGGAGAGCTCCGGAAAACGCTGGCTGAGTTGCTGGAGAAAGGGCTGACGTACTGGGACCGCAGCTGGTACTGCTGCTGCAGTGTCATCGTGTTCCACAGGGTGACGTCGTTGGGCAGGAAAGGGCTGGACTGATTCCTGGCCAGAGTATTCCTCAGCATCAGCGGGTAGCGGGGCGGCTGCGGGAAAGGGTGCTGCAAAGGTACGGCCAGAGGGTTTGGCACCACGTTACTGGAGTCGGCAGAGAACCTCAGTGTGTCAGGAACCCTAAACGCCGAGCCCACAGACCACTTGGAGGATGAGATGGGGTAGGAACCCAGCGTGTGTTCAAAAATATGCCCGTTGGAAGGCAGGACAAGACCCTCAGATTCTGCAGAAGTTCTCTCTCCACCGGCCGCTGAGGACCGGCTGGACAGGAGAACCTCCACAGCACTCACCAGGTCACCACCACACCCCTTCAGGATCAACTCTAGCACAGTTGGCTTCTGGTTAGGGAAAATCTTTTTCAGGACTTCAAGTGGGGGTCTGTTTGCTTTCAAACTGAATGGCAAAGAAACTGTCCCAGAAGGACCTTCTATCAGGAGGTGGTTCTGCTCTGGGTGGTACTTGGGGCTCTCTGGACGGTTCTCTGTGCTCCCACCATTTTTCTGGACTGCAAAACCAACCTCATCCACTGAAACAATTTCAGGGCTTTCAGGGTTGAAACAACTTTTGGCTTTAGTCATGTCTGGGGAGCTCCTTTGGTCTGTGTCTTTGTCACTGTAGGTCTCGGCATTGTCTGCTCCACTTGCATCACCCAACCGCTCCTCATTCACCTCTGCAAAGAGAAGTCAGAGAAATTAACAGAAAACTGAGGCCAGAAGCTCTTACAGAGATTCGAGGATGTTGTCTTCTTAAAGTGAACAGATCAGGACTCTGGGCGGGGGGGGGGGAAGTGCTTTTTTTCCCAAAATTTTTGCAGAGATCCTGCAAAAAACTAAGGTATCTTTGCAACATCCCATGAGAATAAAACTGCAAAAGGATGATGCGACATACCCAGATCTAGACATACTCTGTCTCATTTTCCCATGTGCAAGTTGTGATCATTTTTCTGCTGGATCAGAAATGCTATTATCCATTCTTTCTCACTGGTTACAAGGCAGCAACACACCACCTAAGTGCAAGCTTTCTCAGAGGAACTTCAGCACTTTCACATCATAATTCCTCACTAGCACCATCTCATTGTCTGTGAGCTGAAGAGGGCACTTAGGAGATGAAAATTCCCCTGCAGCTCCAACAGCATTGGTGGAACCACTCCATTATGACTATGGGTTGAAGGTTTAAGAAGACTTCAAATAAATAAATGTATTCCAGCTCTGGCTCTGAAGAAACTGGTTTCTCTCGTAGAAATTTGTTCCTCCCACAGCAAGAATTGCAGCTTTTCCTCTAAACCCTTAAGCATGTCTGATGCCTTGTCCCATCCAAGCACACATTCTAGAAAAGTCTGGTTTGGAGAGGACATCTGGAAGGCATTTGGTCCAATATCCTCTTCAAAGTGAGAGCAGCCTTGGACAAAGAGCAGGTTGCTCACATTCCTGCTTAGATGAGTTTTAAATAATAATCCCACAACCTCTCTTAGCAATTGTTCCAGGTATCTTGCTTTCTGTGTCCTAAACTAAGGAGGATGAGAACTGAATATGGAGCTGAAAACAAGCCCATTGGCCATGCTGTCTCCAGAGAGACACTCAAATCTCTTTGGTAATGCCTGACCAGAGTACGGAACTCTTTAAAACAAGACTGCTTGTCAGCAATAAGGGAAGGATGCTTGCTTATACAAAAGGAGGTCAATACACTTGCTTGAGATTGTTCGTTGTTATTTCCCAAAAACACAATTCTGCTGGATTTCCTTCTTGAGCAGGGTTACGTTCTTGGGAAGCACCAATGCATGGGGAGAGGATTGTTGTCCCAGCTGTGGCTGACAGAGTCCACTTTAACCACACAGGGGAGTGCTTTTGACCACACAAATGGGAAGGACTGTCTGCAAAAACTGATACAACTGTTTGCTTAGTTTTCCAAGCCCCTGACAAACACCCCAACTAGAATAAAGTAGCTGTAAGAAGCAAGCAGAGTTTCCTAAAATGTGCTGATCCTCCCACCTGCCCAAATGAGATGGAACCAGTTAGAGGTGTTGCAAGCACCTGAGCCTCACTGCTCACCATCTCCTGCCTTCCTCTCACTGCAGGAACAGGCAGGGCATCCTTTCATCAGTTAGTGGGCTAAGTTTAACATTTAACAGATCATCATGAAAAGAAGACTATTAATGCAATTTATCCACTAGAGAGAAAGCAGTCAGGGTCTGAGCAAGCCTGAGCTGAGTGAGAAGGCACTATGCTCACCACAACGGGAGCCATAAATAAACAAGAAATCCTGTCAGAGCACAGCCTGACAGTGTGAGCATGGCAAAGGAAGGCTCTCCTCATGGGGATGGCTGTACCTGGCAGAAATGATGGGCCATCCTACAGAGATGTGGGATGCTGCTAATTTGGGCCGTGAAAGATAAGTGTGTGGCTGAGGAATACAGATGTTCTTACAAAGACTTCACTCCTTTTAGCAGGATAACCCGTTTTGGGAACTGGTTTTTGCACTGGTTATGCTGCCTGTGCAGTGCAAACAGAGAAGCAGTAACTCTGCATGTTCTGTATTACAGAGAATGTATGTTTCCTCTTTCTCACAGGCTCAGTGCACCAATCCTGCTTTAGCAGCCAGAGCAGAATGCAGCAATTATTTGAAGACAGCAAACTGGCACGTGTATCCTTCTGAGGAGGTGCTAAGACATTGGCACAGCTCATCCATTATTGAGAAAACGTGAGACTTAACGCTGCCTTTCCCTCCTAATCCCTTCACTATGCATTTATTACAAATCTCGGTGAATGAACTATTTATACATTCAAGGCTTAGCGGGCAGTCTGGGGACATCCAACCACCTTGTCCCTGTCTTGACATTGTCAGAGAGGCTATTTAAGGAATCTGATAGCCCTAATTTTCACATAAATAGATTCCAGTGTGGTGACCAATATTACCAAATGGACTGAATGCAAGGAGAACGTATTTCCACATTACCTAATGCTCACGTTTACAGTGTATCTTTATGGGATGAGAACCAGTACCACTGTGGAGAAAATACGTGTTTATTTAAAACAAACAATCAATCAATCAAACAAATGGAGAAACAAACAAACACCCTCAGATCAGGCAAGGTATCTCTAATATATTCCCTGATCCTTACAAAATGTTATTTTCAAGATATTTCAGAATTGCCTAATTTTCTGTACCATTAAAAATATCCTTATGAGGCTTGCCTAAAAATTTTTCTGCAAATTCTGAAAACTCGTCCCACTGAATTTCGGATCTTTCTCATCAGGAGACCGCACAGACGCTGGCTCTTAGCTTTTGCACGGGGGTAATCTCTTCACACAGCACAGGTCACAGCGAAGCACCTCACCGGGCTGTTACACTCGCGGAAAACGGGATTTCGGCGATTTTAAATCGGAGTGGTGCCATTAGCACATGCAGAATTATCCTCCGCGGGCTACCACCGAGCGCCGAGGCTGCTGTATTTTTCCGGTCTGTCTTTCTGAGAGCATTTCTGGCTGCCGGTGTCAGGCGGCTCCGTGCCCGAGGCTGGGGCGGTGCGCAGTGTCACACCCGCCTGTCACACCCCGGGGCCCGAGCCTGTCGCACGGCGGGGTTTGTAGGCTGTGTTTAACTCCTTTAAAAACCCCTTGAGGGTTGAGGGCTCGGGGAGGACCAGACATGCTCCGAGGATTGTCCCCATCCCTTCATGGGAACCGTGGCGACCGGGATTTTCGTTTTGTTTAAAATCGGCACAAAATAGCCATCGACAAATAATCGACAATTTGTGAAGATACGTAACAGCCATTCCCAAACAAACAAAAATTGGTGAAGATACATTGTAAGTGTCCCTACGTGGACGCAGAATCGTAGGAATGTCGCATGCGTGTTATTAATTGTAAATGTTTGCATTTTCAGGTACAAAAATAATTTCGTGTTTAGAACGTACAACGTCCTGCTCTTCACCAAAGCTTGTTTTCTTTTCATAATTCGTAGGTTTCACATGAGGATATTCTAGGCTTCAAGAAAGAAATCTTGTCCTCAGACATCTTTCACGTTTGTAGGGGTTTGGGTGTTGTATTTTGTTCTGTGTGAGCTCTGAGGGGTTTTGCTGTATTTCTGGTGGTCGCGGTGGTTGGTTGGTTTGCTTTTTGCGGGGGGGGAAGGGTGTTTGCTTTATCTTTCTGTAGGGTTTTGTTTTTGATTTTGGGGGGGTCATTTCTTTGTGTGGCTTTGGTGTTGGGTTTGTTTTTTGGATTTTTTTTTCTTGGGGTGATTGTTTTCTTGCGTGTGTGTGTGTGTGTTGGATTTTTTTCTCCCCCCAATACCTTTTATTTCAAATTGCCTGCATTTAATTATCCCGTTTGTGATTCCTGGGAAAACTAAGGAAATTATTTCCCTACTGATATAAAAGATACGGAGTATTAATCAAATAATATGCATGCAGAGACAGATACCAGCCCAGATCAGAGATGCAGTGCAAACACAGATACACGTGAAACGGAACAGTGGGAGAACCGTACATGTATTTACAGTAAAATACAAATTAATGAGTAAAACTGATACGAATTTGGCACAATATTTACCCCAATTGTTCTCGACTATCTATACGGTAATAATCAAGAGTCAAATGTTGTAAAGGGGCCAAATAAAAGTAAAATAGGTGAGATAGAAAAGCCGTTCTCAAGTTAATAACTTGTCTGGAAAAGTTGGTCTAATATTTGGAACAAAATTTGCTTCTTCGATATTCCCGCTGCTGACTCCCTGTAAAAACAGTTTGATCTTTGATTGATAGGACAGCTCTTTTCTCAACACAGATTTTCTTGTATCTAACAGTACCTGCTGTTTTACTTAGTCGTATTAGGAAAGACTGATACCAGAACAAACATAACCACACAAAAAGCTAAGGCTACGTTTTTGGTGGGGGCTTTTTTGTTTGATTTGGGTGAATTTTTTGGTTGCTGGGGTTTGATTTTTTTTTCTCACTTTTGCTGTCTCTTTAGAGGAGTCGGTTGTTTGTTAGCTTGATATAGGGGTGTTGCGGTTTTGTTTTGGTTTTCGTTTTAATTGCTTTCACTTCAGACTTCCTTCCCTATATTCGAAGATGTAAATACTCCGTAGGAGCCTAATCCCTGATCTCAAATTAACACAGAGACAGCTGTGCTGCATTAAGAAGCTGGCTCTGAAAATATCAGATGACGAATAAAATGTTTAAAAGTCTTGGTAACTACTACTAAGAGAAATGCAACACGCACTCAGGTGGGCAAGGAAAGTTCATGGACACAGCATCAGGAGGAGGAATCATTCCAGGTTAGCCGAGGCAGATGCAACAAGAATAGTTCCAGAACTTCGCAACTGTCCCACCGAAATGGCCTACTGTAGCAGGAATTAAAGCAAACTGACCTGATTTCGCCATACATAGGGAAATATCCCTTCGGCGGTGAAAAAACTTTTAACGAGAATAACGTCCTCGGGGAGGAAGGGATTGTGTGTGTTTTAGAAGCAGGGTGGACAGGAGGTTCATCCTCTGTTTTAATGGCGATTTTAATACAGTTAATAGAAGAAGAGGAAAGAGAAAACCCTGCCGGCTCAGAGCACGCAGGATAGTTGGAAATAAGCAAGTCGTGCGGTTAAACACTGTCTGGTGGAAGGTGACAGGAGCAACCTCTCAGGAGACCATTTTCCGCGTTGCTCTCATGCATCCTCATGTCCATAAAAAGCGGGGGAGAGAAAAAAAAAAAAGTCTGTGACAATCAGGGGCCGAGGACCACGCGGGTGAGGGCTGAGTGACCAGAAAGGCTCCAGGTGGTCCCGGGGTACCCCAGTCCCCCCAGCCCGGCCTCACCGCGGGCAGCGACGGAAGCAGGCACAGCAGCGCCGAGGGCCTTGATTTATGGAGATCTCCGTTATGTTTTGTTGTTTGTTTGGTTGGTTTTTTTCGCTCCGTAAAGCTGTTATCAGAAAGTGCTGACTGGCTGGCAAGGAAGGATTTCTCATCAATACGCTTTGATTGTATTTTGCAAACAAAATGCCTGTTGCTGGGTAACATTTCACTTGAGCCTGACCTTCCCCAAAAGTTATTGCTATCAGATTCGATTTACACTCTCCTCCCGTGATTACTGTAATCTTTTAACCGGGAAGTTCATACATCAGGGTGAAGGAAAGTTGAGCGCGCAAGTTAATATCGTTCCCATCCGACAGATTTATATCATGCTGGCGGATGGGAACTTTCATTTTCTCGAGGTAGCAAGGCGGGTTTACCCCCTTTTCCTTTCCCCACCTCCTCGGCCTTACCTCCCGCCACCTCCACACAGGGAGGAGGGCCCCTGTGTGCGGAGGGAGGGTACGACCAGCGGGAAATTTGGGAAAAGGCCCCCCATGCCGGGCCCTGGGGAGCGGCCGGCGGAACCGGGCCGAGATGTGGGGGACGGGGCTGCTGCAAGGCAGGCAGGCGGTGCCAAGGGCCGGAAAATGGGAAGAGGTCTCAAACCCGCATCCCACATCTTTGCCACAGTGTAGGACTCATTTCCGTTCCGGGGAACCTCATAAAATTTTGTCACAACTTGTCAGTGGAGCGCGCTAAGCTGGCAGCGGCCTGCCTGCCGAGCATCCCTCTCGTGAGAGACTCTCAGCTCCCGCTCAGACAATGGACGGGACGCGACAACGACTCCGGAGTGTTAGTTTCGCCCTCCAGAAACGTGTGTTTCCGACAGGTCGCACCCACAAGGTGCCCATTGCTGGCGGTGGTTTCAGCATCCCCGACCCACCCCGGATGCCACCCCAGGGACAGGCCTGCGCAGGAGGACTGGGTAGCCCCTCTTATCCCCTGCCACCACCCCGCTTTCCCCGGTTGTCACAGCTCCGCAAACGCCTCTCCGGCTCCTGGCTCCGCTTTTGGTCCGAGCCCATCTGTGCATGTCTTGTCCCGGACGAGGGACCGACGCCCGGGGTGCGGGAAGCCGGACAGCAGCAGCTCCAGCCCGGGAGCGGGACCGGGAGCGGCAGAAAGACGGGCTGCTGTGATCCAGGCGGGACGCGGCCCGTTCCCGTTCTGGGGAAGGGGCCCAGAAGCGGCACGTCGGGGACCCGGCTGGCAGCGGCGACACTTGCAGGTCCCCTCCTCTAGTCTCGGTGGCCGCGATTCTGGCTGGGGAGCAGGCCGGGCGCTGCGCGGCTCCGAGCTTTTCGAGAGCCATGAAGCGCACCCGACGGAATTCCTGTCCATACCCTTCCCACGGAGCCCGTTGGCAGAAAGGGAAAGCCTCCGCTTTGACTCGCTCCCCATCCCCCAGAACAGACAGCCGGGATCCCAGCCCTCCCTTCCCCTCCCGCCCCGGTACCGCGGTGCCCAGCCCAACCTCACCTGCCTTGGGGAGCGGGCCCGGGAGCGGGCGTTGGGGCTCTGCGGCCGGGCTCCGTGCGGCGGCTGCGGCCAGGTTTTTTTTTTTTTTTTTTTTTTGGCTCTCGAAAAGCTCGGAGCCGCGGGGCGCGCGGGGGGGTCGAGGGGCAGAATCGGGGCCACCGAGACTAGAGGAGGGGACCTGCAAGTGTCGCCGCTGCCAGCCGGGTCCCCGACGTGCCGCTTCTGGGCCCCTTCCCCAGAACGGGAACGGGCCGCGTCCCGCCTGGATCACAGCAGCCCGTCTTTCTGCCGCTCCCGGTCCCGCTCCCGGGCTGGAGCTGCTGCTGT
>JANPWX010019792.1:693530-753572 GCA_024734555.1 Trochalopteron elliotii
CCTCCCCCGCAACCCCCCAAGCACAGAACAAGCAAACCGAGAACGCTGCTGCTGTACCGCCCTGTCCCGGGCGAGGGTTACTCGCCGCCCTCCTGGACGGGGCTCATGGCGAAGTTGCCGGGCTGCGCCGGGGGCTCGCACTCCAGGTCCCCCTTGGTGCTCTCGCTGCTGCTCGACAGGCACCCCAGGCCCGAGTCCTGGCTGCTGGGCGGCGAAAACACTGCGGGGGAGGGGAAGAGAGCGAGAGAGAGAGAGAAAAAAAACAAACAAAACAAAACACAGTGTCTGAGACACCCCCCGGCCCCGAATCGAGGAGACACACACGGATCTCTCCCCTGTCCGGGAAAGAGGGACGAGGATTGCTCCCCAGTGCATGCCGAGGTGCCGGTCTCCCTCCTCCCGCCAAGGTGAACAGTGGGAGTAACGCTGGGAGGAAAACAACTTCAGGTCTGGGGGCTGCATCCCTCCACCCACACCTACCTACAGACCCCTAAGGCCCTGCCTCGGGCAGCCCGACGCTGAGGCCAAATATTACAAAATTTAAAACTAATGCAGTGCTAGGAACGGTTGCAACATTGCAATTTGCAGTAGATACAAAAACCAAGTAAAAGGGTCTCTGACCTTCCTAACCTTAGATGAGTTGAGATCCACCCCCAACACTCCCTTCCTGCCTACCATGAATATAATTAAGGGGAAGCTGCAGTGGTAATTTCTCTCCTCATTAACTTCCTGATTGGTTTCAGGCTCAGGATTCCAGCAGCCGGCAGTTTGTCACCAATTCCAAATGGCCAATCGTTAATACTAATGTTTGTGTAGCTAACTGCCAGCATCTGCCACGGCTTCTTGTACAACAGTAATAGTGAAAGGGTAACATTAGTGCTTCCCGTGTTAATTCAGATTCTGTTCATCAATAGGAAAATCTATGATGTAATTAGCAAAATGCATCGGTAGTTGAGGCAGTTGGAGGGAAACTAAATCACAGCAGGAGCTCCATGAGCCCCTGACACCTTTATCATCAATACTATGTCCTGGATTTTACTGCTCAGTGGAAAGTATTACCAGCCTGTGGTCTTTTAAAAGAGAATATTGTTTACAGCCACTGCTTGTTTCTTAGAAGCCATGATGAATCTAGTACAACTGCACAAAAACAAGAAATAGGGAGTTGAGGCTTAAACTCTGTCCTGAAATCACACTGCTGTGCCTAAGTTAGCTGCTCGTCCACACTTCAGCCCCTGGGTGCTTTCAGACTCTGGGGACTTCCACTAATCCTGATGGCCTGATGAAAAAAATGAGGTCAGGCTTGACCTTGACAGCCAGTCAAATCCAACAGGATTCAAGGAAAGTAGACTACACCATCTGGGTTTAGCCTGCTACTCATGAGAAAATTAGAAATACATTCTTAAAAAAACACCAACACTCCATTTCTGCAGTATCCTGTGTTTCTGCAGTAAGTTCCATTTGCAGCTCAGCTTCTGAATTTGTCCTCTTTTTAAACACAACACTGGTTACCAAGAGATGGAAAAGACATCATGAAATTGACATCATACACACCATTTTCACCTACTTAATCCATGTACATACAAAACAGCTATTTCCATTCCTTTCAGGGAGTTTTGACCATTTTTGATATTGCAGAACCTGACTCCTTCATTTCATGCAAGTGTCTCCTTTGATGCATATAAAGGACGACTAAGGCTCTAACATCACTCTGCCAAAGTAGATCCTATTATCGTCTTTTAGATCTGACATAATTTTTTTACTCCAGGGAATGGGATA
Source organism: Trochalopteron elliotii (assembly GCA_024734555.1). Classification (NCBI taxonomy): domain Eukaryota; kingdom Metazoa; phylum Chordata; class Aves; order Passeriformes; family Leiothrichidae; genus Trochalopteron; species Trochalopteron elliotii. The sequence goes on from JANPWX010019792.1 coordinate 695,307, forward strand.
TTAATCCTACATTACATTTTTTCCCAGCTAAAATACAAAGAGAAGACACAGTGCTCAGACATGAGGGAGTGACAAGGCAGTCAAGACAACTTCCAACAGTTTTTATACATCCTACAAATGCTGTTAATTGTTTTAATGACACAGAAAAAGGGATCTGGTCTGCAGCATCGTGTATTCCTTTGCTGTGTGGTCAAATGCACAAAACAGCCAAACAGGTCTCCAACACCTCCAGGCCTGAAATAACCAGTGCACTGATTTGCTCTTTGAACAGGCTGGAACTGCACTTATATAACCTGCAGTTGGGAACAACTGTTCAGATTTTTACTTTTGCTAGCCCATCAACCCTGAAACCAAGAAGTGCTGCAGAATCAGAAATGATCCTTGTGGTTTCCAAACTCTCTTCTGCCATGAGAACAAACCAGGATATTCCTAAAAGCGTGTTTCCTACCCTCCCTTTTTAGTGTTTAAGCAGGTTTGGTGGGGGAGCCTAAGGAGGAATCACATCTCCTCACTGTCTGGATGAGGATACCACTTGTCTTTACACTTCACTTCCTCTATTAAGTACTTTTATCATGGCCCAAGAGCCCCTAGGACTTGAACCAAGTGTAAACATGCAGATCACAGGAAGCCAGCAGAACAACAGAGGAACATTTCTGCTCCTCTGCAAGGGAAGCAGCACAAACATACTCACTTTATGGCCCAGTCTGCACCACACTCCCATGATCTGAAACACACATTTTGCGCACTATTTCTGGTGAGTATCTTACAGGAGGGGGTCATGCTTTGGCTATTATGTAATGACAGAGCAGAGATGCTCCATAGGTCCACATGCCAATGTCTAAGGGGAAATCACCTACAGAAAAAGCAGAATTATCATTCTCTCCTGATGCATCCTACAGACTAGCTCCTCAGTGGTAATTCACAGCTTTAGGTTGTGCCTGCCAACAACTGCAGCTTTGGTAGGATTTGGCCAGGTCTAGCACCAGGAATAATTTCTTTCTCCATAAGGTATCTTGCATTATATAGTAGAGCAGCTGGAATCACCTCAACAGGGCTGGGTGGCTCAAGGGCTCAGCTCTCCAACTCTCAGAACCTCATTCTGCCCTGATTTAGCAAAGCCCAAAGTGTGTGAAGGATTAGGACACTGTTGGAGTCCAGGGCATCCCTTTGGGTGACCTGGGACCTGAGGAAGAGAATTTGAACCCTGGACAGGGGGGTGTGAAGCCGGTCCAGGGGGGTTGGAGACCTTGGCACACAGCCCAGAAAGACACCGAGTTTGATTTTAGTCCATGGGAAAAGCTTCCAGCACTAGGAGAAGAATTGCAAACCTCAAGGGTGTGAAAATAGTAGCTTAGCACAGCACAGGGTGAAAAATTTTTTAGTTTTAGGATTCTTAGTATAGAGGTAAATGGGGGACAAGATGGAGGATTTAGGGTGTTGCCCTAAGTTCTTCTCCTTCTTCCTCGTCCTCCATCTTCTGAGGTAGTGATGACACAAAGTAGTTTGAGGGGATTGGGTTAAGGTACAAGTGACCTTTCTAGTACAGGCACTAGGCATTGGCACAAATTAGTAAATAATGGACACATAGTTATCTGTATAAGAGTAGAGCACCGCCTCACCGAGGGGCAGTCGCCTCGTGTCCCAGCCACTGTCCGGACCTCGGCTGGGTGCAGAGAAAATTCTGAGATATCAAATAATAAACAACACGAGAAACCTGAAAACAAGGCCTTGGAGACTCTGCTTGTTCACACAACGTGGCTCAGGGCTTTTAGAGGGCCAAGGACTCTTAACTCTTAATCTCGGGTGAGAAACCAAACCCGAGAGGACACACTGTAAGGATTCTGTGTGTTCCTGGACTCCAGGACAAAAGCACTAGGGAAGCAATTGAGGTTAAAAAGGAATATTTTTTTGTTTACTCTCAAGTAGCCAGTGGGCAAGAGGTTTATTTATTTTAGAGGACCTGTTAATATTTCTAAGCATGCATGTGCCTGAAGTGATGTAAGACCCACTTTTAAACACTGAGATCTATAAATCTCTGTGACAAAGTTTCAGAAGGTGTTTTCTTGGGGTTTTTTTCCCCAAACAAGAAGAATCCAAAAGATTCAACATGATACTGTACAGATGTTAAAACCCTACCACAGCAAAACTGCCACTTTGTTTTTGTGGTCTATTTTTTTGAGCAACTCTGTGTTAGTTTAGTGTAAACTTGCAGAATGACATCGAGGGCAACTTTTTTTGGTAGACAGACAACCAAATCTGTTTCTTAATATTTCTAGTGGCGGCTCCTAAGTCTATGGACAAGTGAAGCTCCACCAGATTTTCCACTGACCTCCAAATTAATCAAAGTTTTGCTTATTAGTCAATTTGGGCTATATACTCTGCTCTCTGAATATACATAAGGGTATGTAATGAGAGCCACAAAGGTTTTAAAAACAATCTGGCATTACCAGCTTTACCTCAAGCAGGTAAAACTGCTACTTCTGTATCCAGACCTGGACTGCTTTATTGAACAGACCTCCACTGCAGTCAACAGTCACTGAAGTCAAGCAAGGTGCAATGCTGGTAAAAAGTACAAGATATTCAGATTGGGACTTGTAGCTATAAAAAGGCAGCGAAAAGGAAATAAGCAATTCTGTTTCAGTGTTTTAATCATACAGCAATAAAATGTAGAAATTCCAAGTTCAAAGAAACAAACCCCATGTTCTTTTTGACTTAAGTATATGAGTTTCATCTGTTTGAGGCTTGTGGCTGATCCTCCCACAGTTGTTACACGGCCCTTATCTGTGTAAATAACAGTACCAGAATTGGGTCTGTGACAGTTTTTAAAGACCATTCCTTGATCTAATTTACCTTTACCTAGTTTACCCTTGGGAAAGCATCTGAATACTTTTGAGCCGTATGAATCTAAAAAACATTCAGCTAATATCACACAGGAAAAGAAGTGAGAAGGGATCCCAACCACAGACACAAAACCTTGTGTCTTCTGACACTGCTAACTGCATTGACTTTTAACTTGAGTGATCCCCAAAATTCAGTGGACTGAAAAGAGTAATACACTTGCAGTGATGTGAGAAATCAGAAGGACATTCATGCTTGATAAAAAAATAATTCTCTGAGTTTACATTTAAAAAAAATGTTTAACTCTAAATAAGGAGCAATTTGTAAAGATTTAAAATTTGAGTGCTACAACTCATTTTTTTAAAACTCTTTCACCTTTCTTAGGGCAAGTAAGCACGTCAGTCCCACACATTGCTAAGGGCCATTCACTTCTTCCTGGTCTGCACACCTGTGTGTCAGCACAGCCACACCTGTACCATGAAGAACTAGATGCCACCAGCAGTTTGATGGCATGGAAGCATCACTAAAGCATGCCTAAGTTTTTGGGTGAGGGTGGACAGGAACTGCTCCTCATAGTACCTCCTCCTCCAAAGCACTTTCCTTCTGCAAATACTACTGCTGTTGCAAGCAGCAACTTCCACTCTGGACTACAGAGATCCCACATAAAGGCTCCTGAAAACCAAAATGGCCTGGGAAACCACTAGTAGTCAAGCCAAGAAGCAAGTCACGATACCTGCACAAAGGGCAGAATGAGAGAAAATGGCACTGGCACCTTCCTTTATATACCAATTCAAACCACCAGAAGCCATAAAAGCTGACTTGGTGGCTTGGAAATAGCCACAGGTAAAATACAGTTTGAAAACACTGTCCTGCTCCCATCCAAATCCAAAATACCCTGTTACTCTGCTGCTCAGATTGTTGTCCAAAGGGCTGACCTACCTCCTAGCATCAGCAAACAGCCTGACAGGCTACAGCAACCATGGTAACACCAGGGTAAGTGCCTGACAAAGCATTAGGTCAGAAACCCCAAATCAACCAAACCAACCCCTCAAAACAGTTAGTGCTGCAAAATCAGCCACTAGGAAACAGAGAGAAGAATCAGAACCCTCAGCTAGCTGCTGTCTCAGCAACTGAGAAGACATACAAAAAAAAAGAGAATGGGAGAAAGCACAGTTTTCCTGTTGAGGAGAAAACATTAGAATGGCAGCAAGAGTGCCAATGTTTGTCCTGACTTTGCTGTAGATAATGAGATGGGCAAGATGCAGCCTCCATGTAAACACATGCAGGAGGGTCAAGTAAGTTTTCTTAAGCAATCTCCCTTCAGCTGCCTCTCACCTTTTAGAGCACTCAACCCTATGATCCTGAACAAGGGTTCAACTCCTTAAGCAGAGTTAACTAGCAAATAGTTAAAAAGAAAACTCACCTCTGCAATATCTCTCATGTGATCCCTTCCTGTGTGAATGCTCTGTTTAAAAAGATAGAGGACTACTGACTTACACCAGGGTGAAAGAACTGCTCATAAGCCAGCCATGCAATGGGTTCAGTCTCACACTCTGTATTTGGCCCTGTGCAGATCTAAGACAACAACAGTCAAGAGCCTATGGGTCAGTGGGTTGCTATCAGGCCACAGAGAAGCTTCAAGGAAAGTAAGAGACAAACTTGCATCAGCTGTGTTTCCAAAATTTTCTTTGAACATAACAATTCCAAATTTGTAAAGCCACAGTAATGCATGCTCCTGAAGAACATCTGCACTTGGTGAATCCTCAATATATTTTCTTTCTTTTGCTTCTACTCTGTGTGAACTGAAGTAAAAAAACAACCCTCCAAATTGCTACCTTCTTCATTGCATCTCTCTTGCTCAGGATGACTGGCAGGATGAAATGGCTCTTACTGAAAATTCTTGCCAATGTCCACAAGTGCATAAATGCACCATGCATTTTTCTGTATTGACTGTCCTTTTCTTCTGTCCCTCAGGCCTCATCACAAATCTGGACCAGGGGACAGCTTCCATGGGGACAAATCCTGGAAGCCCATCTGAAGCCAAGGGTTTCTGCTTGCTGCAGCTGGTCACCACAACACAGTGTGAGTGCAGACTACTTTGCAGCAGTATGATGTCCACCAATGTGTAACATGAGGAGGCTGATACCAAGCAGTTTACAAGGGGAAAAAGAAAACTCAGCCATGGGTCTGCCTTAAAACTAAACTCCACATATTACTCTGACCCGCTGAAATGTCTCTGTGACTGCTCCTGTGACAGATGTGTTATGGACTTTTCTGTGCTGACCACAATGTGGATTAACTTGCAAGAACATGGCAGTGATGCTCCTGTTCTGCTTTGCAAACTCTTAACACAATGGAAACCTGTCCAGTTCTAGAAAGGTATGTCTGTGGATATTTTCCTGCTGAAAATAAGTTACAAGAGCAACAAACAGAGCTGCTTTTTGATGCAAAAATAAAAACAAGCCCAAGGATCTTGAAACAAATGCACACTCCATCTGTGTCTCTTAACACAGGTATTCTATTTCACAGCACAGCCCTTTTCCCCTTCTCAAACACCTACCCTTGTCACTAACATTTAAGGCAATTAGGATTATCTTGGATGCCTACAATAGGGCACATTTATTGTGTATTTTCAAATAGCATTAATTTTTGGCATTAGAAACTGAGGATAAAAGGTAAAGATCTGAATAGAGATCTTTATTCAGTATGCTTTACCACGGATTATCTCAATTCTTTTCCAGTTCATGCTTGCAGTTTTAGCAACTAAGAAGGCAGGGCTATAACTGATGTAATTAGAAACCAGAGGCTGGAGAAAACATCCTCCTGTTGACTCCCTCACCTCTTATTTTAAATTCTCTTACAGTAATATGTAAACAATCAAATAAGGCTTTCCACTTCTCATCCACTACCAGCTAGACAGACAGGATGCTAAAATGGTACTTGGGAAGCTTAGGCTTTTTACTCAGACTCCAAAACATAGCTTGAAACTAAACCAATCTTCTACAAAGCAACTGCCCTTCATGCTTGCATGAAGGAGGAACTGGAGCAGAGCAGTGCTGATGGACCAATGCTCTCTTATCACCAGCTTTACATTCTGTGGCTAACTTGATGTCATTAAGCTACTGCTGCAGGCTGGGGAAGGCAGAGGATGAACAACTTCAGAAAAACTTCTGAGGTGTGCTGAGATGAGTACCCTTGCTTTGAAAGACTGGAAGGTGATGTGGAATTCAGCTGATAGAGGCTCTCTTTGGCAGATGGGAATGGTTACTTGCCTCTTGTGCAGGTACTCACCCCAAGTGCTCACTCTACCCAGATACATCTCCACAGAAACCTCCCTAGTTTATATTCCACTGCCAGGAACACTAGTACCTAGTTCTCTCAAAAAGAAAACATTATTTTAATAATTTCATTAAGATTTTGTGCTGGAAAATATAAAGCAAAATGTTCTCCAGCATCTCAACATAAAGCAGGCATTTCCCACTGTTGGGTTACAAGGTAAAACAAGCATCTCTGTAGATCATTTCTGAGTCACCTGTAAGTGAAAACATTCTGCATGATTATATGTAAAGCATAACAACCTCAGCCATGAAAGAGCTGGGATTAAGTCACAGATTTGACCTATTTTTAACCTGGTAGTAACACTACAAAGAAAAGTAACACTATTAAAGGCAAAAAGTATCTCCCTTTCCCCTCCCTAGCCTTCTCAGGTCCTTCATTTAATCCCTCGTGTTGTCCTGGGCACACAGCTGCACAGCAACATGAGGAGTTAATAATGAACAGAGGTGTATTGCCAGTACTGCAGAGAGGCACATGCTTCTCCTTGAGGCTGTAACTCCTGACCAGCAGACCTACTTTTGGAGATCCTTATTTCCCTCAGACATTCAGAGTCCACCAGAGGACCCAATGGTTTGCATTGCTGTATTCTACATCAGAGTCCAACAAGAATTTCTGAAAACCAGGCCCCCAACTGTGGCAGTGTGCATTTTGCAATAACCAACAAACCATTTAAAGATCCAAGTTTACAGAACAGCCACAGAAACACAGGAGGAGGCACTGATTTCCAGCAAAGAAAGAATTTAAAAGTGGCTGTGAGGTACAGGGGGCATGTGGACATCTGTCATTAACTGTGGAGCAGCAAGGAATCTCAGAGGAATGAAGCCATTTGCTTCATCATGTAGCAAGACTGTGACAAAGCTGGGACCTTAAATCACTGCATTCCTGGAAGTCAGATATACTACTTCTCTATTCCACACACAACACTAGAGACTGATTCTCCACAAAAAAACCCCACATGTCCCTGGTGTGTTATGCTCAGAAGACTGACAGGAAGCACTGAGAAAAGAAGTGAACTTCAAATACACTCTTTGGATTGTTTTTCTTATTCCTATAGTAATCAAAATCTAACAACAAGATTAAAACAGAAACACATCAATCACTTCCCACAAGAAATATATAACTATCTTACCAGCTGCTGGTGCACGGGCCTAAATTTCTATTTTGAGCAATTCATCCTGCCAGGACTGGTTTTGCACAAAATTGCTGTGCTATGGGGGCCAGAGTCTTGGAACTACAGTCCTTATACTGTAGACTGGGCACAGTAGCAAGGCAGGTCTTAGCACCCTATATGCCACCTCTTGAAGCTAGATCCATGAAATGAACTGTGTTTACAGAAGTTTGTCTTGTTTGGGGTTTTTTCCCCCCCCATGAAAAGAGAAAAAACCATTCACAAATGGTGAGAGAACAAATCAGAATCACCAGAGGCCACACAACCACGTGAAGGGGCAGCAGCCCCTGACTGCAAGGCAAGAACAGCAACGAACTGCCTGCAACTCCACGTCTTTGACAGGAATCACAGAATGGTTTGGCTGGAAGGGATCTTTAGGCCATCCAGTTCAACTCCTTTGCAGTGAGAAGAGACATCTCAAACTGGATCAGGTAGCCCAGAGTCTCATTCAACATGGCCTTGAATGTTTCTGTGAATGTTCCCACCCACGACCTCTCCAGACAACAACCTGTGCTGGTATTTTATCACCATCATTGTAGAAAATTCCTCCCAGTATCTACTCTGAATTCACTCTCCTTTAATTTTAAAATCGTTATTCCTTGTCCTGTCTACAGGCCCTATTAAAAAGTCAGTCATGTCCTTATCAGCCCCCTCTAACCACTGAAAGGCCCCAGTAATGTCTCTGTGGACTCTCTAAAATGGACTCATCATCCATGTCAGACTGTTGAGGAAAGAAGGCCAGCTGAATCCTCTGTTTGTCCTGTTCTAAGTTTGCAGACACACTTGATTTCAGCAAAAACAATCAGTGGGTTAGACTTTTTCAAAGCAGAAGTTTCTCTCAGAACGATTTCCAGCCAGCTCTAAAGAAGAGAACATGGCACTGTCCCCTGGCACCCTAAGAGTTCCCTCAAGCACAGTTAGGTGACTTCATGCTAATTTTGTGCAGACTGATTACTGTCCATCTCCTCTGGGGTCTGCACCTTCTCCTAAGGTGATGACACAGGCTTTTCCATACATCCCAAACACCACCTAACCAGCAGGTAACAGCACACAGAGGTGACTGGATGGGCAAAAGGCTTTTTTGTGGGATGACTGCAAAAAACTGAGGGTGCAGACAGAGGTGGGAACTGCCTCCTGTTTCAAGGGAAGACCTCACAGGCTACATTTGTCTCCTAGAGCAACACAGGAGACAACCAGGTAGTCTGAGACAACCAGGGAGTCCCAACTCCAGGGACATCTGCTTCTGGGCATCACTACAATATAGCTGCCTTTGTTTTTTAAGATAAATGTATTTCAAATCTGTCTATACAAGAAGTTCCTTGTGAATAATTACCTTAGAAGCATCAACTGTCCTACCTAAAAATGCACTGCCATTTGCAACAAGTGAGGCAAAAAGAAGTTTTTTGAAAAACATGGTTGATTTTGAAGGAAAGAGTGTACTTGAGACTCAGGATTAATGTTATCAAGTAGCAGAGTATGTGGAGACACAAAAGGCACAAAATTTCTCCCTTCTGTAGCTGTGCTAAAGAAATGAAACTGGACGCCAACCTTTTAGTATTCAGCACAGAAATCAAAACACAACATTATTTTGGCTGAATGCCTCTCCATTCTTGGGTCAGAAAGGCTGTTAATCCCCACTAGTGTACCAGGAACAAAAAAAATAGTTTGCACAACACCAAGACTAGCCATGTAAATGTAAATGTAAATGTTAATTCTGGTCACTTCTCTTCACTTTTCATTCTTGCCAATGTCAATTTATAAAACAAGGATGAAATCCATGCCCAGGATCATCAGCCCTAATGCTCAAAGCATAATCAAACAGTTAATAATGATGGACTCAGATCTTTCAGGTTTAACAATTTAATTTTTTAAAACACTGTCTCAGTGCAACAGTGGTATATTATACAGCTTAAAAAAATTTTTGGACATAACTTGCAAGCTTTTGGAAGTCAAGAGGTTACTAAATAATCAGTCAAAAATATTAGGTGTAATGCAAGTGATCTGTTATGGTAAATACAATATATTTTCAACTTGCAAATAGGTTTATTTACTTTTTAAATTGTCTTATAATTCAACTGTCTCTGCTGGGAAGGGAGAAGACAAGGATCTGCAACTTGTACCACACTTGCAAAAGGAACAGGAGGTTTGTCACTGATTTCAGCATAAGCAACCCAATATTCACCAATGACTGTGCCCAAAATTGAGTAAGAGGAAAGAAAGAAAAAGCCTTATCATTTACATCTTATAATTTAAATGAATCTGCAATTTAAAAAGCCCAAAAGGCTTTAAAATGACTTAGTATTATCATGGTATTACCATTTTTAATATCAACTTCAATCTGGATGCAAGTTCAGCAGACCTGCAGTAACATGGTTCAACGAGTCTTGATGAAATACACAGCACAAGATGGGTATGTGCAGAGTAAAAATGTTGCTACTTATTTTAAAGTGAGATTCATTCCTCCCAAAGTTGAGGAACCTTGCTGCAGTAAGTCACAATACTTGAGTAAACAGGGACAGAAACAGAACACAAAACATTTTTGAGGTAGTCAAGTAAGTTAAATGAAGTTTCACACAACATTAGGCTTAAGACAGACCTGCTGTGTTGTATTTATATTCATTTCCATGAACACAACACAAGTAATGCTGCGTGTGTGCCATCAGCTGGAGGGCATGGGCTGTGTCTAAGGATGCTGCTGGTGCTGCCAGCTGCATCTCCACAGGCCCAGTGATGTCCTACACCCCACCTGGTGATGCCCACCTGGCGGGAGGGTCGACCCACCAGTAGCCAGCATTTTATTCTGGATTCTGACAGCAGCAGTCTTGCTAAGAAGGACCAAAACTCCTCTGAGATCACAGTGGCTACAGTCTAAAAGCTGTAGGGCCTGCCAGTAGGGCCAAAAACCTTTGGTTGTGTTAGCTTCTCTCAAGGGTACTAGGTCCTCTTGTGCCATCTTTCCTTACTAACATTGGAACGGGGAGCAAGTGTAGCCAACAAGTTTCAACATGCACTTATTTCCCTGCCACTCTCTGAAGTCCAGATAATGACAGTGGCAGGAAAGTTCTAAAATCCTTAAACAGATAAACAGAAAATCAGAATTTTATTACTGTCATCTGTTGTAGACAAAATTTTAAGACAGGTCTCTGGGGCCAATTCAGACCCTGGTGGCAGTATCAAAGACTGCCCGCCTCCAAGAAAATCACTGCAACTCTCCATCTCAGTTAATTTCAACAGTGCTGAAGGCAACTCTGGTGAGTAAGAAGGTGGTTCAACACTCTAAGGGCAAGGCAGGATGAAGGTGAGAAGTGGAGCTCATCCCCTCCTGCATCATACAGCCCTGCTGTACGAAACCCACCACAGACACGGGGCAGGGAAGGGAGTCAAGAGTGTGCTGCAAGGAGCTTGCACTACACAGTAACTCCTACTTGGTGCTGCTCAGGATCAAGGCAGGGGTTTTCCCCTCTCTTGAAAGATAGGAAATGCAATCCTACTCCACACACACACAGTAGTTGAAGGCAGAAAGGAAAGCAGATGAAATGGTCCAAGCTGGAAAGTTAAGAGTCACAGAGGTCAGCTCCAGAGCTGAGAAGGGGCAATTATTTTCAAACCATGGGCCAACCCTATCTGAGCCTTTTTAACTACAATTAGGCAGCTGCATATTCAGTTTGGGTAGACCCAGGAAACATCTGTATCCACCTAACAGGAACACATCAGATGTCTCTTATTGGGCCAATGTTATTTCACTTCAATGTAGACTGTTGGCACAAACCAACGTGCAGAGTTTATGCCTCTGGAAAAACTAGAGACTCAATCCACAAAATTAAATATCCTGAAAGCAACTGTGATTCAGGGAAGCACTGGGGCAAGATGTGCTGGTAGAGACACCTTTATGAACTTGAAGTTCATATTTATCTAAGGGAGGAAACAGCAAAAACTAACATGAGTGAAGTCTTGATTTAGAGTAATTAGGAAAATCTATACTATAGTTAAGGATACACAGCCAGCTCAAATCTGCCTCAAAACTGAAATTTATCAAAATGTTTTCTATAAACTCAAAAGCCAATACAAAAACAATTGCTAACACATCTAGTATAAACAGTTGTTCCAGGGTGGGAAAACAGAACCCTCCTTGCAGCCACTGCAATTGCTTGGAGACAGAACTTGAAAAGCAAAATGATTTATAAACAAATGGGAGAGAGCTCCCATTGATTGTTCTCTCTTTTTTATGTCCAGAAAGGAAACAAAACTACTGGCCAACTGGACTAGGAACATTCTTTTACTTTCAGTAGTTTAATACATGATTAATGCTATGCTTGGAATAAACAAACAACCTACACACAGCATACAGGGTGTGATTCAGACCTTAGACAAACCTTCAACTTGAGAAACTTAACTGATTTAACAGATACTGTGAGATAAACATCCAGCATACAGCTTTGAAACTGGCACTGTAAAATTATTAGAAAGCAGAAAATAAATGCAAATATATAAATGCCAATGTTAAAGAAGAAACAAATCACAATTGTTAGGTTTATTTCAAAACGACCTACAGGGAATACCCTGTACAACATGACTTCCACTCTTTCCTCATCACATAGTAAAGTGAAATCCCTACAGATAAAGTCTTCATTAAGCCTTCTCAACATACTTCAAAACCAATCTCAAGATTTTGTCAGACAACTTTTAACAGAAGTGTATTTCGAAAATACACATTCCCCCCGATCCCTTCAAACATTTTTCCAGGGAGCTGTAACCCACACATAGAGGCTTTCAGCTTTTCTTGCATCAGCCTGTGGGTACCAAGTGCAGAGCCTTTAGTGGCAGAGGTGGGGACACACTGTAGGGAGGGGTAGGGAGCTGCTGCTGGCATTTGCATTGTGGCTGCACCACGGCGGGTGTGCTGTGACACAACAGGAACATACTCAGAAAAAGGGCATTTAGTGGGAAACCACCCTGGCAGAAAATACCAGGTTCTCCTCAGTCTTCTCCTTGGAGCACCAACAGCACAAAAAAGGTAAAACGTGGACACTGCCCTCATCACAGAGAGTAGAGCTGAGTCTCTCTCCTGTTTAACTTATTCACAATCAGCACTGATATTTATATATGATCATAATTTACACGTGTGGAAGCAGTGAGGGGAAGCAAATACTTTTATAGCATGCAAAACAAGTTCACTGGCTTTGCACCAGTATAGCATTACAAGTCTGGTATTTTTCCATTTTTTCAGTGAAGGAGCACTTTGTCTTGCTCTTTGTCTTTTCTCAGTACTGCAGACTACCAAGATGTCACAAGCAGAAAGCAGCTGCAACACTGGCATGTCTGATCTACTTCAACAAGTTTGGAAGAAACGAAATGTAATTTATTACAGCCTATTTATGTCTGCAACAATTACCCTTCAAAAGCTGAAGAACAATGTAATTGAAGGTACATGCCTTCTTCCCTGCAGAAACCTCAAACAGCCTCAGGCAAGAGCCAATACAGATGTAGTACAAGGCATTAAGAGAGTGTTGGATGCTGTAGGCAGCAATTATCCTGGTATTTAAACAAATCTATCGCTCATCAGGAAAGCGTTTAGCGCAGTAGTCGGAGCGAGACAGGCTGACACGGAGCACAGCTACTTAACTGTCCCCTCCAGCGATTACACTTCCTCAGACTGAGAGCCATGTCAAATTAAACAACTACACATTGACTTTTCACTTCTACCAACATTAAGGTATGATTGACAGTTCTTGGATGCTGTAAGGTAGTCATTATAATCAGCCAATATACTGTTAGCTAATTTGTGGTGCAGTTTTTTTTGCCCCCCCCTATTCTGAGCCGTTTCTCTTGGACTATTTTTACAGTGCCCTATAGATAACATCTGCTTTGGCTTTTTGCAGAGCCACCAAAATAAAAGGTCACTGCCACCACGAGACCCCTGTGTGAGAAAACAATACACAATTAAGTGACTTGATCTGGTCTACAAAATGCCATTTTTTTTCAGTACTGGCCCACACCCATTCAACTCAAATTTGGAGATGTCTGGACAGCAACAACTGGATGCTAACACTGCAAGAGATACTGCTGATGTGCCATGTAGAGTATTTTTCCTAATTCCTGCCCTAAGTCATGGAGATCTCTGGTCTATGTAAAGCAGACACTGCAAGAGCAAGCAGTCACCTGGCAGAATGGGAAATTAAATGACAAGCTCTACAGAAGTGGTCTGAGTACATATTGATAGAGACCTCAAGACCCTCCTGAGGCCATTACAGCATCCCTGTGACAGGACACCACTTACTAATACCTGAAGGCTGCAGCTCAGCCAAGTTACTAGAAATTGAGCAGATACATAAAGCAGTCAAAGTTGTGAAGAAATACACCCCTTTGATTTTATATGCAACATTCTGCTCCCAGAAACCACTATGTTGTAAGTGACAGTTTTACTATCTACTCCACTAATTCAAGCCACAAAAGTAATGGTGTCCAAACTTCCCCTTCCCAAAATGAGTAAAAAAAAAATTCATAAATAATATTTAACACTTTTACCACCACTGCTGCCATCTCCTGCCCATCCTTACCTTCTGTCCTCCCTAAGAAACCTCACCAGATTAGTTAAAGCCTCTGGTAAAGAAGTAGGTGAGATTAATACTGTATCATTAAGCTAATTATGAATACAAATAAGACTAGAATGTTACTGGCAAGCCTGGAAGCCTCTATACTTACATGATTAGTGAAACTGAAGCTTTACCTTCATATTGGCCGTAGCAGAACCAAAGATCAACTTTGGCTTTTTTAGATAAACGTAGCAGATCAACAAAACAAAATTAGTACTTAATAAACATATTTGTGAAAACTGTTCTGAGCTAGAAAAGTACAATTTCACTGCAATATTAGCACTTAAAGCAAAAACAAGTGTAGGAACTGAAAACAGGTGAGGAGGACAAATGGAGTATAGTTATCCCTCCTGGCTGCTAGTAACAACTGCAGTCCCATCCCTTTCTCCACTTCTGAACTATATTTAATACTTGAGCACAGGTCTCAGAAATCTAAAATTAAATGTAAGAGTATTTCAAATATATCTCCGCCTCTGGTTGGAAAGTCAGGCAATAATAAAACCAAAAGACTTCAGTGAAGATTCCAGAAAATGACAGCTTTGTTTAAAACTCAGAAGATAAAGCGTCACAGCACTTAAAGACAGTGAAATATAGCTGAATTCACAGGCTTTGCAGAACAGCACTGAAATAAAACCACACAAAATCACAGGAAGCATTAAAAACTTCGCTGGTCTGTCTCAAATATCTTCTTTCTTTTTAAACCGTTAACTACTACCAAAGTACCTTAACTTTTACTGAAGCAAGTTATTGTCCTTGTAGGCCAACCAGCATAAAGTGCTTTCCACTTTATGCAGCTATTATTGCTTAACTCCAGAGGTGTTTCTCAGACCACCAGATGCCCAAGACAGCACATTTATCTCCAAACACTCAGTCTCAGCTTACTGATACATGACGTGTCTTGGCTGTATTTTGCACTGACTTCCCACGTATGTAATTACAAAAAGGCACATACTATTTTATCCAATTCTCAATGACCTTGTGTCCACACTGCAATTGAAAGGACCAACACAAGCAGGGAGAACACGTCCAATCCCAGCACACAGCCAGGTGCACAGTAACTTCTGTAGTTTCTGTATTTTAAAGCTTCTGCCTAAGTTTTCCCCACATCTTCTGGCCCAGTGCTTCATCTTCCAAGCTCTAGGAGACATTTACACATAAAAACCCCCACAGAAACCAAACCTGTTCAGCTCTGTTTCGGTGGTTACCAACCAACTGCATCATCTCTACCATAGATAAAAAACTCTTTGAAAAAAAGAACTGTTCGAAAACAAATGGCTACTTCACAGGAGAGATAATGCTATAATGCAACACATTAACAAAATACTGAAATACTTACTAAGAAACAGCACAAACATAAGACAGGGTCCCATCAGAGAAATCTGTGAGCCTATACAGAATGTGAGCATAGTGTATGTGTATCTGTATATCCACGTATATCGATATAGGCACCCACACACAAGTGCAGGTATGTGTAGATTATATATATTATATATATAAAGCTAACTTTCAGTCCTCAGAAAACAAAAGCTATCCCCATATAACAGCCAAATTCCTACATAACTCAATTTGGACATCTCATCTGGTGTGAACTGCACTCATTCCCAGTGTAAACCCCAGCGCGCTCTGCAATGATATACTGTAATGTCACATCGCAATCTGGATTTACTATAAAGGGCTGCTGACGAGTTTCAGAGCAGTAAACATTGCTGCGAGGTGTATTTCACACTGAGCTGGTTTTTATGAAGAACACTTCACTGCCCAGCCACGGCACCCAGATGATGAATGGTGAAAGATGCATGACAAGCTTCATCATTGTTTGTAAATCTTAACTGTTCCTGCTCACTAACTCTGCAGGCAATTTTCAAAGACAGCGGCCGACAGAAGGACAGCACAGCTTTCCTGAAGGTTATTCAACTTGTACTTGGCCTGAGCTATGCCTGTGAGGAGCACTGGAAATAAACTCGTGGGCTACACTGAATCATAGAATTAAAAATGTCTGATGGGCAGGCACGCTGATGGTTGCCAAATTAAGAAAGCCCATTAAGTAGCCTTGGTACCTCTGCCCTACCCTGCCCTGCAGGGTTACATATATCAAGTGTAGGGGACATACTTCAGTATTATTTACACATGCAATATAAATATGTGTATTTATAAACAGGCAGAATTAATTATGTGCTGTCTGGTCCTGCTCCCACATTCCCTGTTATCCTGAGCAGTTACACACAGCACTCCAACATCCCCCAGAAACTTTGCCCACTGAGTGTAGGAAAGCTACTTCTCTTCTGTCATAAGTTTGCTTTTCGGACAGGGGAAAGGAAAAGACACAAAACTTACAGCATGCAAGCATGGCAGTGGGAACAGATGCTACCTTTCTTTGTTTCCCCTGAGATTACTCTGGAGCAGCATTATGGATTCCAAAAACCACTTTCAAAGAATCACAATTCAGCTCCCTGAAAGAGTCAAGGCTAGCCTATACTACAAAGACTTAGTTGTTCTTTTTCTTTTACCTTTTTGTTTTAGAACTCAGTAACAACACCTCTTTTGCTAGAGGCTTTTTTTTTTTTTTTTTTTTTTTTTTTTTTTTTTGTTTTGTTTTGTTTTGTTTTGTTTTGGTTTTTTTTGGTTAGAGTTTCACAGTCTGCATAGGGTTATTTTATAAGCACACGAAGCTGTAAGAAGAACTAGCTCAGATGCAGACTCTCACCTGAGCTGCAAAACTGACATGATGGCATGAACTGCATGGTGGTCTAGACAGGCTTTCACACATTGAAAAGATTAGAGCTGAATATGGAGTTCTCTCTTCTTTTAACCAGAAGAATTACAAGGATGAAACTACACATTAAAGCAAAGCAAAGCAAAGAGGCCAGTGGTTATCACTGTTACAACTACAAATCATGCCTGGGTAATCACTACTGTCCTGACAAGATGGCTTCATTTGTTCTATCACTTTATGGAAAAGTCTGATGGTTGATTTCTACCAATTTCTGTCACAGTGGGAAAAATTCTGTATCCAGAGGTAATAAATTTAGAGCATCAATGCCATACCAGATGTGAAAGAAAGCAGCTCAACTGGTAAGTGTTGATTTTTCTCAGTGAAGGACCCAACATCCTTTAAAGCATGAAGAAAAACCCCACACAGCCTCACCAGCTACAGCAACATCCACCATCTGACATAAAGAGCAGCTCACACATGCACAAAGTTAAGCCCAGAGGTGCAGTGGGTATAAACCACTGTTCTCTCAACATATGGCCCTAAAATGTTTTTAACTGCAGGAGGCACTGAGAAACCTCCCTCTGCTAAGAGAATGCAAAGCAGAAGAGGGAAGGTGTCCAAGGAAAGCTAACAGAGCCATTATGTGTTACAGGACAGCACACTGGCAGGTGCACAGAGAGATGCTGAGGCCCTGGGCAGGACCGAGGTGGCACCACTCTCCCACTGCCAGCTCCCTGCTGCACCCTCACTGAGGCTTTCCCAGCTGGAATTGATGGGATACTGCAAAATTCTTTTCATAGAAGGAAACTGAAGAAGTAGAGATTTTGGCAGTACACATAAACGCATTGCTTTGGATGTGGCACCCACCTGGGCCAACTCTACCACTGATTTAAGTTTCCTCAGAATAGAAGGGCTCTCCTCAAACCCTTGTTTTAGCAACTCAAAGCCTGAAACTCATAATAAAATGAAGGCCTCAATTTCTAAAACGCTGCATCATTTGATCCACACAAAATACTGAACAATGGAGAAATACATCCCATGAAGAAAAACTCTTTCACTGATAACTATGGATGTGGTTTTGCACATGTGGGGGGATGAGGTGCCACTGGGAAATGCTGAAGGTTCAGGCTGTCCCACTCTCTCCTGCTGGGATGATGAAAAATGCAGGTATTCCCACACAGTTTCCATGAGAGCTTAAAATTCCTGCTAGGGGCTGCTACAGCCTCAGTCCAGAAATATCTATGTTTCTACAAAAACAGGTGGAAAGCCTTCCAAAACAGAGTTTTTTCTGCTACTCTTGAGGCAGGACCACTGGCTGCTCCCAGATCCAACAGCAAGGGTTTGTCAGTCATCCTGACACGAATCAGCAAAACCTGTGAACCAGTAATTCTGCCAGTATTTCTGCAATCCAATGCAAAGCTGCTCTGTGTGCTTTTCAGTGAGCATAACATAAATGCTGCATTTAGAGAAGAAGCTACTAAAACGAGCCTTTTAATCAGGACTGAACTAAAGAAGAATGAAAAAAAAAAAAGCTCATATTATTTTATTTCTAGGAATTCCCATCAGACCTTATTAAGTTATTTTAATATTGCTCACATCTTCACTAATACAACCTCATTTAGAACACAGACCAGTAATTTGTAAAAAGACTTCCACACACAGAAAAATGAGCTTATACTGAATATGCCTTACACTCTCAAATGTATTTTGACAGCTGCTGTTACAACTATTGAAATTATCAAGTATGATTAACGCTGTCATTAATCAGGGTTGACAACCTGATTAGTTTAAAAGATAAAAAAAGGCCATGCTCAAAAACTGTCTGTTCAGCTACACCCAAAATTCAAATTTTTTATGAAAATAACATGCTAAAAAGTCATTTGCCTGAAGAGATCTTTAAAACATTGCCATGCGCATGCAACATAATTAAAGGCATGCAAACATAATACAAAATCTGCTCACCATCCTTGTAATCAGTGCCAAAGGGAAGCTGCATACAGCACAGCCATTGAGGACTGACATTTCTGTAAGAAACAGAAATGAGAATGCACAAAAAAATAAACAGTTGCCCCAAGGTCAAGTGACCCACTTGAATTAACTGTTGAAGATCTACAGATTTAGATCTCAACCCCTTTCCTCTTCTTTGGTGTTACTTCAAAACCTATTGCTAAGAGTTTGATGTAAAATGATAGTGGATATTAGAGTCCTGAATTTTCAGCAAACACTGCTTGCTCTTTCATCATTAAGGACAAATATTCTTGAGTAGAGGCCACTTTTTATGCAAAACATGCACAGACAGACACACATACCTAACACACGAGCTAAACACCGATGAACTTTGGGGTGCAAAATTTTATCCTCCCCGTGCTGTGCTGCTGAAACCCTTCCAAACTCCAGGTGATTTCTGGTAATGCTCTC
The DNA here is from genome assembly GCA_024734555.1 of Trochalopteron elliotii. Taxonomy (NCBI): domain Eukaryota; kingdom Metazoa; phylum Chordata; class Aves; order Passeriformes; family Leiothrichidae; genus Trochalopteron; species Trochalopteron elliotii. The sequence goes on from JANPWX010019792.1 coordinate 714,373, forward strand.
CACAGAGGTGCACAGAAAAGGAGTAGAAGGGAGTATGTGCCACACCTGACAACACTTGGACTGCCTGGGACTGAAGCAGCTACTCTTAACCTTATGCAGATTGTGGTCAGGCAGCTGACAGAAGAGAATTTGGGCTATTAGCTACAATTTTGCTACAACCTTCTCCCAGTTCCTAAGAACTTTATTAGCACAGCTTTGTCAGTGCATCTCCCCACTGGCTGCTAATTAAGAGCAGACACAGGCAAGGCTTTTTGCTGTTCTTTGGGGTAGTTTCTCAGCCATATCAAACCAGCCTGCTCTGTCTGCAGTGCCATCTTTCTAACTTCAATGCTTGCAGAAAGCAGGTCAGGTTCAAGCAAATGGTCTCAATGACCTTTTGCTTACCAGGACTTCTTGACCTCTCTCAGGTCAAGATGTCCTGGTAGAAGGTGCCACGTGTGTCTCTGAAGTGTTTCTTGTTTGTCAATGGCATTCACTTCTAGGACATAAGTTCATGCAAAATTACAACACACAGGAAGCCGCAACAAAAGGGAATAACTTTGGTGCACAAAAACTCATTGGGGAAAAAAAACATCCAATCTTTCCATCTCTTATGCATGTTTCTGGGGCACACAGCATTCCTTGCATTCCAGCAATGTTTCTGTCAAAGTGAAACTTTTTATCTTAAACGGGGAGACTGCTTCCAACATGCCCTTTCTTGTGGAACTACTGGAAGAGCCTTTTTACAGGGCTTTTGCCATGGTTCAGCACTGCTGTTGATACAGCATCCAAGCACAGAAGCAAGGGTGAGTCTCTCAATGCAGATTCTGGAAATGTCTGTGTCACTTTCACTTCCACAGCTGTAAAACTGGGATACCTGCTATTTGAGCTCTAGAAAGGACTGTGAAAAAGTATTTTAGTGCTGGAAGCTGCTATGCTGACACAGAAAACCTGTTACCAGAAATGTTCTTCTTCATAAAATGATGTTTGCTTATTTACACAAAACTGCTGATGTTTCCTTCATCAAACTACCATCTTTTCTTACAAATCTCTGGGAGAACTTTCAGACTTCTGCTTAATGTTTAGCTGCAAACACAGCACTGCTCCCATGCTTCATTCCTTGTATTTCCAACACTTACGACACTTAAGACAGGAAAATAAAAAATTCAAATCTGTCCAGCAGCTGGAACAGAATTTTAAATGCAAGACATCTTTTTTACCACAGCCAGACATGTGGTGTAATTATCCCAACATTTCACACGATGATAGAGAGGAGGTTTTACTCCATGCCAACTTTAAGAACAGGTAGCTACTCTAAAATCTGAAGAGTCTGCAGATACAGGGATGTTTATTCTTTGCATCTTTCTGTTTGAACACTGAATTTTTCTGCCACTTTCCCAGACCTGGAAAATATTTTCATACAGATAAGCAAATCCTGAACTTTCATGCAGTGGCAACAGGAGCCAGAGTGAGGCATGTACCTTGCATGTGCTTTCTTGCTCTCTCAAACCAAGGTCTTGTGTGGGTTATTTCACAAATATAAATGCTGGAGAGGCTGACTGAAAATCACTGGAAGGTGTTAGACTACTCTGGGTAGTGAGTCAAACCCAAGAAGCCTCATTATTAAAAAAAAAAAGACAACAAAAAACAAGCATGCAACTGTCCCATAGAAATCAATGGGAACAAAGTATTTTTGGCTTTTGGAAATGAAATACCTTGTTGTGTCCCACTCTCACTTCCCCACTTCTCAACTTGTCTTCCAAAACCATGCTTTTGCATGCACATGCACAAGATTTGACAACCTTCTCATACGAATTTTCTTCCCACTGCTTTTGCAGGAAAAAGGAAAAGGAAATTATTTTGCAATACTGAGTAAAAAATCCCCCTCCTACCTAGAAATTACTGGCTAAAACTTACAACTTGGTGACCTAAGGAAGCCCTCTAAAAACATCCTTTTGCTGTTTATCATTGGTTCATCAACTTCTTCTCCCCTTCTTCCCCAGTTTCTGCTGAAAGGGCAGCAGCTGTGCTTAGCTGGAAGCAAAACATTTTACTTGGAAACACTTCAGACTGCAAGGAGGTTGACTGATGGTATTTTGCCACACAAAAGATGTCAGTTATGTTTATTATTATTACTATATGCAAGACAGTGTAAGATGTCATGACAGTCCTGTACAGGTGCTAGAAGCTTCCAGGGATCTTCACATCATTGGCAAAAAGAAAGTGTAACTCTGTTAGTGCATCTCTCATCCCTTCTACTGTAACTGGTCTAAGCAAGCAGTTAACTCACCAGACCAAAACTAGTTAAAAGGTCTCATCCAAACACCAAGACCACACGTGAACTGGCAAAGCCTCTATAATCCTGAATTTGCAGCTGACTTGTGGGTAACAGACTGTATGTGTGTAAGGCCACTGCAGATTTGTGCCTGGGAATTTAACAGCCACTTTTGCTAAAGATGCATATTTAGGATATTTTGAAAATTTGGCTAAAAAATCAGGTTTTTTATTTTGACCTGCAGCTCTTCTAAGCACACTGTTACCCTCCTGCAAAATTTCTGGGTAAGAAATAGGTAAGTCTTTATAGAGATCTTAAAAATATAGTCACAGGTTTGCTGAAGGAGTTTAGGTGAAGTTTTACAGTCTACATTATATAGCAAATTAGATCTGATGGTCCTAATGTTCCCTTCTGGATCTAAAATCCATCAATACATATTGTTAAAAAGAAAGGAAGCCTCTGAATATGATTACCACTTCAAACATACAAAAGGAATGAATAAAGTATGATTTGCTTCTTTAAAACACACACTAGAGTTGTATTCAGCAAGTAGCAACCACTAACCCTGCAGAAACATCTCATTTAGGCTTCATAACAAAGGAGTCAGGCACTGGACAGAAAGCTCAGCCTGAAAATCAACAGAGAAATACTTAAGAATGTGTCTTTTGTAGGAGACAGCAACTGCAACATGTGCAGCCAATATACTGGGGAAATGACCCACCCTCTTGAATACACAGCATCTACTCAGCACTCACACAGGTGACAACAAACAGGCAACAAGCTTCCAACCCTCTAAGGTCTGTGAAAAGCACCAGAAGAAAAATGTCATGGAAGAGTAAATCATATGCTTCCTGAGGATATATTTTGTCTGTAGGCAGAGTAAGCAAAAATACCTCCTCCAAGAACATGCCTAAGAAAGAAGATGTTTCTAAGAAGCATGATCCTGGTATGGATCATGGCTATGGTCCTGCTCACATGTTCAAATTTCTTCCAAAAACATTCGTGCCTCTTTCACCTACTAGCTCCCTGCTATGGAAAAACACTTCTTCAGAGTCTAGAAAATGCTGTTTGATCTCAGTAAATTACATCTCACTGCTTGTCGGTTTCTGATTGATGGTGTAACTTAGGGAACAATATCTGTGTGTGGAATAGTGTCTGGAGAAGCAGTCAGGGATTATTGAAAATACAGTATTTATGCAGTTTAAAAATCAGTGGAACATTACGTATGATTTTTTTTCTACAGTGATGAAAAATTACTGAAGTGCATTTGGGAACAAAGGGTGTAAGGTCTTTTGTCTATTTTTAAAAACACTTGGCTGGTAAGACTTCTTAGTGAGTTAGTAGTGATGGATGCAAGAAAAAGTGTCAACTGCAGTTGAGCATAAAACCAACTGCTTCTCCAACCAATGGGCAGAGAGGAAGATGTCACTGTTCAGTGGTGGTTAAAAAAGAGGGAATAAAACAAAGTTGAAGAAAAGAGAAGGAAAATGAACCAAGGATCACTGATTTCTCTAAGCCATTTAAAATTACTGGAGAAGGAGGAAAAGTCTAAGGTTTCATCACACCATGTATTGTTTCTTCACCTATCTAACATGTCATAGTTAGTTGGGAGACTTTCAGAAACAGCCACTATGAAAGAACAGCTACCACCTGAACAGAAATTATTCTGGAGTTAGTGAATACAAGGGCTCAGTGCTGACTGACACGAGCCACAGGTATGATTTCATACACACCTCACCTTCCAAACCATCATTTGAATCCTTAAGGTCCTGTCATCACAAAACCACATGACACAAACAAAACAGACACCAGGACTTCAGCCAAGACTGAGAAAAATTATGGAACCTACACAACATACATCCTTCCACCAGACAGAAAGGGGAGAAGACTAATTACAATGCAGAAGGAAAGAGAAGCAAATGAGGATGGACGCTGTTATCAGTGCTGTGACTCTGTGAAATGAAAAGCCAAACAAAAACAACCCACTGAAACTTGGCAGGTGTAAAGTAAATGAAAAAATAATAATTCCCATGGACCATTCAAAATTAAACTGCCAAGTTCACTGATTGGTACAGATAAACAAAATGAGTGAAAAGCTTATTGTCCTGGCTCAGGATCCTTTTGCATGCTGGAGAGTGTGAAGATTTTGCTCTCTGTTTCTCTTACTTCTCCAGCAACAGTTACTGACCTGATCCAGGGATGGAGAGGCAGCTCAGTGGAGTTGGATTACTCCAGCAGAGCCATGCTAATACCTGTGTTAGCACTGTCTGCTATGGGAGTAAGAGAACAAGGAAGGGTGAGAAACACTGTCAAAACCACAGGATAAATTCACCAATGCTGGAAATTACTGCAGATTAGAGTCAGTAATCCTTAGGAGAGCCTGAAACACAATATGAAAATAAAGATTTATCTGCAGTAGTTTTAAATTAAGTAACATGGTATTATGAGTTTGAAAAAAAAAAACAACAAAAAAATCAGAAGAAGCAAGTCTACAAAGGGCTTCATTTTATGGTTGAGATGCAGGATAGTTCCTACATGTGGTTCAGAAAGGACGGCAAAGGCTGAGTGGGAGGCCTGCAGAAAAAAGATCACAGCATTTCTGAGAAAAAAGGTTATTCTGAGTTTGGAGCAAAGAACATTACTTACTCCTGTGAGGGATCCATGTGGCAAACACCAAAGACAGCACCTCAAGTGCTGTACAACTGAAGAGACATACTAAGTGTAGAAGGTACAGCTAGCTAACTGGACTCCTGAACCATGAGGCTTTCTAAAGTGCAAGACTGCATGACCCTACACCATCAGCCTTACTCTGCCACCACACCATGAGCCTTCCAGAAACCAGCCACTGTCTTCAAAATAGCTATTTTATGATGCTCAGCTTCCCTCCCAGCAGCAACCCCACACCTCCTGGGTGCAGCTCAAAGGCAGGGTGGTGGCACACACCCCAGTGGGTGCACTTACCTCTTGCTTTTGACTCCGAGGAGGAGGGGATATCCTCAGAGGTCAGGATTTGGGGGAGGCACATGGGAGCTCCTACGCCCTGTCCCAGGTAGGAAGCAGGTGGGTAGTAGGAACACATGCGGTACTGGGAGCTGACAGCGTGGTGTCTCTCCATGCCTTTCACCTGTCAGGACAGAGAAATGCAACAGCAACCTGTGAAAGCCAAGCCCCAGTGGCACGGGGCACCCTGCTATCCCTGCCCCCCACCCCTCCATGGCTTTGAAGGAGGTCACAGTGGGTGCATGGGGGTAAAATTCTGACACGCCAGCCTTGGGTTTTTGATTTGGTGCCTTCACAGTCTGCCCACACTGACCAGCTAGAGGTGGTGTGGTATGAGATGTCAGCCAGCAGCAGCAGCAGATCTATGGCTGTTTTATCTTACTACAGATGGAGGTGCATCTGCACACAAACAAGTACCTTCACAGCAAGCAGCCTCCTGCCAAGTCCCCAGATTATGGCACAGACAAGTGTATACACCTGGCCAGTGTCAGAGGTGAGGTGTCCATCCAGCTCCTACTCCTCCCCAAGGACTAACCCATCCCAGACTGGTGGTCACTGCTCTGCCAGGGACCTGCTGGGTGGCTAAGCAGGACAGTCTTATTGACCAACTCCCACAGGATATGTTCCAAGGCATTCAGCAGTGACATACACAAAAACAAACACACTGTTTTTCTTACAACACTGAAAAAAGAAAGCTGTGTTTAGACTACACAGGAGGCCAGTTGTGAAGCCACAACTGGACACCAGCCATCAGGTCTGCCATGTCAGCACAGCATCCACCAGATACCCCTTCTCCCCTCCCCAGACTGCAGCAAAGTGACAACACTCAGAAATCAAAGTTTATCCTACCCCAACGCCCTGATATCATCCAAACTGATTTCCTCAAAGAATGCTTTCCTAAATTTGTGTTTTATGAAAGAACTACCCACTACTATTATTTCTTACAAACCCCTACAATGCAACGTGGCCTCTGTGCTCCAAGAATGCAGCCAAAACCCTTCACAAGACTCACATTTTCAACAGGAAAGGTAACACTAGCTGGGTTTCCTTAAGTATGCTGGGAAGTGAATGACTGAAAGATGGAAATCTTCTGGGCAGAGACAAAACATCAAGAGTTTTGTACTGGTTATGGTAGTAGCAGTGCCAACAATAATGCACATCCAGCTATGCCATTACACAGTGTCTGTGTAAGCAGACATGCTTGACAGCCTTTTCAGCTACATCCCACCTCAGGTCTGCCTGCTCCACACTGTGGGTCCCTTGGGTCCCAGCCAGCTGTGCCTGGAGCACTGACCCTCAGCCCTTCCCAGGCTGCAAAGCTCAGGGAGCAGGGGAGGCTGTGTGTGAACCTGCTGTTCCAGATGGCTGCCCCATGCCAGCAGAACTACAGGGTCTGGTCCTGGCAGTAGGAGCCACCAGCACCTCCCAGAACCATGCCAGAATGCAGTCACCCCCTTGTCTTCCAAGGGTCCCTGAAAGAATTCCATACTTATTTTCATATGCCTAGCTGCAAATAATGTGGCCTGAGCCACATAAAATCATATTTGTGCTCTCTGAGGCATATTTGCAGAGAGATTAGGTGCAGAAAGAGAGAATGGTGGCTGTTCACAGGAAGCAAAGGGCACCTCTGCCTGATTTCTGACAGCAGCATAGTTGCATGTACTTGCACATGTAGTGAGGGACTTGCTTTTACCCTATAAAAGTTAAGAGTTTTTCTACTATAAATTAAAGCAATACTTAAAATTTTTGTTTTTCTACCTTCATGTGCAGAAACAGTTCAACATGCACTGAAGTTTCATCAAGAACAAATAGTAAACAGCTCTTCAAAAATTTAATGAGTCATCCTGAAGAAATCTGAACTCAAAAGAACCACTGACATTTCTTCTCATCTTCTGACAAAGGGCACTCTCCGTTTTGGAAACAAGACCTCCCTCAACAAAAACCTTGCCTCTGTGCAATACAAACTGCTCAAAAGCACTGTCCAAAGGGCATTTTGAATCTGCTCATCTGCAAAGCTCAACAACTCTGGAAGTATTGGGGAAAAAAAAAAAGTTAGCAAACTCCTCTCTGTCTGCTGTGTTGCACACAGTCTTCCTTCCCTTAGTGGGGCAGGGCAGCATCCACAGACCTCACATCTCCACTTTTCCTTTGTGTAAGGCCATGTGTCCACGTGTACAACTGAGAAAAGGCTGCCTGCAGGAGACAGCAGTATTTCAGCTGTAACAAAATGGAGGGATCAGTCCCTGGCACACTTCCCCTCCCCGTAGACTGGATGCACTGATCTGCCTCCATTCAACACTTCTTCCAGGGGTTTCCTCCATTCCTTAAAAAAACAACTCACCTAAAATCCCTAGATGCAATGAATTATTACTACTATTATTATTAGTGTGTGGTAGCTGGCTAGCAAGAGACATGTTTTATAATCTTATTACCCACACCAAGTCTATGAACCACAGTTCAACCAACAGCCAGAGGCTTGGCTCTGCAAAGAATATGCTGTGTATTAACCACTGAAGAAAATCTGAAAGCTTTTGGTTTTGTTTTATTAATCTGTTTAGAATCCACACCACAGTAAATATGAGCCATAAGGTTTCCTTTTTATAGTGCTTAGCAATCCTATTTTACAGTAACAATAAAAAAACAACCAGCTGTAAAAATTCTTGACCTTAGTGCTGCATTAAAAAGAGGGCTTAGGAGACCTCATGAGAAGGGACACATTAACTCCTGCAGTTCTGCAGAATCCTTGCAGGTTTTTGGGTGCCGAAAAGGGAGATCAAGACAGCCTTGGGGAGGAATATTCAGATTGTTTTCAATGTGTGGCAGTTCAGCTTTCCAAATGTTACAGTGAGGTACCAGGTTTGGGATGCTGTCCTAGATCCTGTCCAGGGGGAATGCTGGGATCATGCAGGGATCACAGGGTGAGAATGCCTGGCCTTCTGGTGTCTCCTGGCTGCCTTGCCCCTTCCACCTCCTCCAAGAAAGCTGAGACAGGCATGACCTGGGACAGCCACACAAACCACTCTGGTCTGCATCACTGCAGGCTACATGCCAAAAAAACAAGCCATATTTTAGGTGAGCAAGAGCTGCAGAAGGGAAGGACATGCAATACTCTTTGCAGAGGGCAATTTGAGCACCTCAGCTGCTTCCCTTACAGCCACCCACTGCTTGTGCCCTGCTCCAGCTGCAGGATTCACCAAATACCTCACAGATTTTAGTGGGAGACACATATCACTGGAGCAGTAGTTGGCCTGTGCAACATTTTACAGGTTCCCCTAAACTGTACAACACAGCACACACTCAGTAATGTTTTAAAAGATGTACTGCAAGCAATGGTGGGGTGCTTACAGTTCATGAATAAATATGGCCTGATTGGAAGGCCATGAGTGCATTGGAAGCTCTTTCCCTGTGCCTTGAAAAGCCACTGTGAGGAACTGAGAGGCAGCTGCAGTTTGCCCCTGCACAGATGAGCTGGAAACAGAACTTGCTCATCACTGAGCAAAATGGTCAGTGCAGCCCTCCTGCTATGTCCAACAGTGACAGAATACGTAGCAAAATCCAGGGAAAACATGAGGAAAATGCTCTTGCATCAGACCATTCCTGTAAAAAACCTTTCTCAACAGCTGGTGGAGAGTATATAGAGCCCAGTTCCTCTTCCCAAGACTCTGGCAGCCTCTGCATAATCTCTACATACCTTCCTCATAGAGAAAAAACTGAGGAGAGAAGGTGGCCACACCAGAAACAGGAAGGTGTTAAAGCAGGCACCAAGTGGTGACTCACCCCTCTAGCCTCAGAGGTTAGAAAATGGTCCTGCTCTTCCCACATACTTATTTAGCTGAAACATCACCTGTGTAATTTGTTTATTTGCAGAAGCTGCCACACACAATCTCCTTGTGAGCACACCAGTGTTATTTTAGCAGTATCTTCACACTTTGCAGTTGGTCCTGACTATGGGGCTTGTTTCCAAGAAAGACAAACAGGAGGAGGTCATGGATGCTACTCCTGGGTGACAAAGGCTGAAAAAATTTCAAAGCAACACAGAAGATCAAGGTGCAATCCTTCAGCTCTGACACTGGTGTGCCATATGATCTTGGCCAAATCACTTCACCCAGGATTTCCATCCTTTTATTTCACTCATGACTCAACAACGAATTTACCAAACTCAGTAATTATGGCAACACCAGAGCAACTTAGAAGTTCAACACAGCCTCCTCCTCCTGTCTTGATCTTAAAGTCAATTTTAGTGGGAATAAAACTGCATTTGTGCCATTGCTTGCAAATAACAGAATTCACAGGTTGGTTTTTGGCACGGGCAATAAGGCAATGAAATGGAAATTCAGGCAACAGTAATGTCCCCTCTGTCACCTGTGAGCTGTGTGACTGTGGCAAGTTATTTAACACTTCCCTGCCTCAGTTTCTGCAATTATAAACCAGGTTTCCTGCAACTCTCCCACCCTGCAATATCACTGCCCATGTGCTGACCCCTCACAACTACTGCTGCACTCATGCTGCCCAAGGTGTTTCATTCCTAAAACCAGCTAAGCATGTTTTCCAGCACCAGGAAAAAATGAGTCTATGATACCCTGCCTTGACTTACTTTGATTCTAGCACAGAAAATACAAGACACATCTATATCTGTCCCCCCTTGATAGACAAACTTAATTAACCTTTGCTATTCTGTTCCAACCTATTCTTTTAGACAAAGGCAGTGACCCATAAACAATATGTTACCATCAGAATCTCAACTGCAGTGACACCTAGAGATATAGCCCTATCAGCAGTATTGGAAAATAAACCACTTAGATTAGCTCCTCCAAGAAATATGGATTGCATTCATGTCACACATGAGCTGTCAGAAACATTAGGATACTTTTAGCATAAATCTGTAGTGTGAAGGGTATGTTATGAATACAGTATATAATTCACTGCTTACACATAAAATTGGGACTGTCTTGGGTGACTTGCACAATGTGTATATATTTACACACACATGCACACATTTTACACTGACTTCTGGAAAGTAAGACTGCAATTTCTGTAAGAGAGACAGGTTTTTTGGAGGAAAAACTGGGCCAGAAAGCAGAAGCAGGTGGCAGAAGTTGGAAAGAGCCATCTTTCTTTACTAGCAAGTGGCTATTCTTCAAACTCCTAGCTGTCCTATCACAGCCACATTCTTCTGGATTTAGTAAAAGAGAATTTTTCCAAGCTCAGTACTTCTAAGAAATCCTTTAAAAAGTTTCCTCCATCAGCAATACCAAATATTTCATTTCCAGACGATAAATGTAAATCCCACATTAGAAAATAAGTCAGAATTTCCCAGTTTATCACAAGTATTTATTTTTGCTCTGAAGTGGTGTAAGGAAAGAACAAGAAAGTTGAGGTTCTGAAAGTGAGAATACTGGTTTGCCAAGAGAGAAGAGGAAGAGGAAGAGAGGGGAGGGGAGGGGAGGAGAGGAGAGAGGAGAGAGGAGAGAGGAGAGAGGAGAGAGGAGAGAGGAAGAGAAGAATGAAATTCTGAATTCTGAAATGTGTCCAAAACCTCCACACCAACCTTAACCTTTCCCAGGAGCAGGATCCCTGGAGCTACCAGAATACCAAAGAAAAAGCAGACAGTGGTCCCCAGGTGTGGGGGCACATTCTGCATCTTGATGATTTTTAATGATTTAGCTGTGTGAACCAGGAGTTTTAACATTTTTGGGGATGATGTTGACTCACAATGAGTCCAGATTAGACTTGTGCTGTGGATCACACACCAGCAATTTGTGAGCTTAAAAAATCAAGTCTGATTAGATTCAGGTGTGTCCATCAAGGTTTTACTTTTGCTTTGACAGGAAAGACTGCTATCACCCCATCTTCTCCTACTGCAGTGAGACCAGTTTCAGAAGCACCAACTCCCAAGTACACCAACCCACTTATGCTGGCAAACTGATTTTTCTGTTAATTGGATGGAATGCACACAAATTCCTGTTGTAAGGAGTCATTACAAGAGCTTCAAGGGAGACTCCAGATTCTCACACAGGACTGGAGTGAAAGGAGAGGTACAGTAACCAAGAAATCTGCTACATTTCCTACCAACCTAGGCTTGTCTCTTCCTCAGGTGCAACACCAGACATATCTGATTATCTGCCTTAGAGCTGCAGGAGCAGCAGAATATAAATGACCAAAGGAGTCTCAGGCAAAACAATAATCTTCATTACACTTATCAAATCATGATGGATACAGCTTCTGGTGTGACTGTATATAGATGAGGAAAACCTACAGAGAAATATATAAAATATTTGCACCTTTATGAATCCACTCGAGCAGGCCAGCCTCTGCAAAGAACAAAGACTAATGAAATCTGACATTAATCTACATTAAAGATTCAGTGATTCAGTTTATTTGCCAATGCTCAATGATGCATTAATCCTCATCTCATCCCACGCACACTCACATGTTTCCTCCCTGGCTATTCTCTCCCCTGCTCCCTAAATTCTGAACCAGCAGACAGCTGGGCTGCTCAAGGCCTTGTCTGTGTCCAGAAGTTAGCTTTCCTTACATATGCAATTCTCCCTGTGTGGTTAATGTAGGATCTCTGAGCCTTCACCAAGTGAGCCTGGAACAGCCAGGTGTCTTGCCCACCCAGCTTAAACTAGAATGCCTTCCAGTGAGCACACTGGTGACTTCTGCCATCAAAGAAACCCTCCTGTGAGCTCACACCTTAGCAAGTTGCCCTAATTTGGTTACAGCAGGCACTGCCCAGCTGTGATTCTGGCAAAGAAACTAAGATCAAAAACTTTGATCAAAACAGTTATAGCAATACAAGTCAGATGAGAAGATGCACTCCTACTGGAGTCTGATTTAAGAAAGCCTGTACAAGTAAAAAAATAAATTCAGTCAGTACAAGCAGCCCAGCAGAAGTTCCTGTGTACAGCTACGTGTTTCCTCTGAGGAGGACAAGCATGCACAGGTTTGCCAGCAAAAAAAAAAAAAAAAAACAAAAACAAAACCAAAAAAAAAACAAAAACAAAAACAAAAACAAACCAAAAAAAAACCCCAAACTCCTGAAGGTATAAGCAAGGTCTGATTCCTCTTTGAGGATCATGTTTTGAATGAAACTCTCCTTTAATTCCTTACTGTGCTTGACAGAAAAGCTCATTAGTTATCCATCCTTCATTTAATGCTATTTCTGTGATCTTCCCTTGCTGGTAACCCACATGAGCAGAATCAATATTTAACCATGGTGCAGCAACTGAGACCTTGTTCCCCTTATAACAAACCATCCTCTGTGCCACACAGGGTTTTACAACCTCAGCATCACTGCAGCCACTGCTGTCAAATGTTTCCTAGCCTCTCACTAAAACTTTTTATGATTATTTGTGCAATGTTATGCTCTTGTAAGAGTATGCAAACCCTGTGACTCAGAACTCTTCCAGCAATAACAAACCTACTTGTTTGATCAGTCTGGGAAGAAGCTTGTAAGTTATAGAACATTGACCTTGAACTATACCCTGCCCTACTGCAGAGAGGTGGGTCCTGGTTTTAGGACATTTAGAAGCTGGGGAGACATCAATTCTGCAGGCAAAAAGCAGCACCTTCATTCTCTCTGCTCAGACAGCTAACCAAAACAGCACTGAGGGATAAAAGGTCTGCTCTGGAGAAATTAACATCTTAGATGTGACAGATAATTAAATTCACATAAAAGTGAATGGAATCATGTGATATATCCCAAAAGAGCCATCCACAGCTTTGAGCCTGCAGGTGGAAGGAAAACTGTCCTTTCTGACGACAACCATGTTGTTTTTTCCTTACTTACATCTTCAAGATCTCACTAATTTGAATGGCACTTAAGCAGAAGTTAGTTTCTGCAGGGCCTGAAGAGAAGAATTCTGGAAACTCTGCAGTTGTTTTTATTTATTTAAGGGGTATCAAAGGTTCCACAAGGGTGATCTCACAAGTGAGACACAGATTCTCTAAGCCAAGACTTTTTATATAAACTACAGTACACGACAGAAGAACCATGGGGGACACCCCATCTTCACTCCAAGGTTTAACATGTTTTATTTTTCACATACTCACGTATGCTCTTCCTCAAATACTCTGTTCTAGATGAAGTGTAGGACTAGCAGCCTTACAGAACATTATTTTCACAAGGCAAACGTTGCCACCCTTCATTTGTGTTGTGATGGTGTCTCCATGTACCAGCAAGCTAAGTGCAGCAGATTCTTGAGAAGTAACCTTCTATCTGAAATATTCTGCTGTACTAGGCTAACTCAATCAACCAAAATGGAAGAGTTGAAAAAGCACTTGGCACCTCACCCCATCACCATGCACAAAATTCTGTAACTCAACTGGATTTTCCCCTTGGCCTGGTGATTGAATTGATCAGCTGGAGATGATGCCACCAGCTGGAAAGGTGTATCTTCATGTATCAACACACTGAGAGAAGAAAGCTCTCGAGCCATGGGCTTGCACAGCAGAGAGCTCTTTATCCCATACACTCCTGGCAGAAAAAGAGACATGGAACAGTGATAAATGTTACAGTAATTGTAATCACCCTGGCGTTAGTTTCAGCTCCTCAGTATCAAAAAATGAAAACATTTTGGAGCTGGTCCCTGTGCCAGAGAGACCTGGCTAGAGAAACTCTGTGTCAGCAAACAGGATGACCTATCTGTTCACTTACAGAAGGAGGTTTTGGTGGACATTTCATTGTTGAGTGGTTTCACAACACAGCCTCTAAAGAGGTCTGCCCTCTCCTGTCCTTACACAAGGGACACAGGCATACACAGACTTGGAGAGTACAGCCTTACCAGTTCAGTCTCAGACAGGAAAAGCATCTCTGCAGTCCAAAACCAAACAGTCCCAGAGTCACTGAAATGTTTCCACTTTGCCAAGAATCCCCCCACATTGCTAGATTTCTCCTTTTTTCCACCTTCTGACTGGTACTGAGTTGGAGGCTACAATTATCAAGTCCTAGCATGAGAGGGCTTGATTTGCTTTATATCCTAACGAAGTACAAGGAGCTTACACCCCTCAGGTACTGCACATAACCTGAATTACACAAGTCAAAATCACAAGCTCTGGAGCTGCCATTGCCAGAACACACAACTAGCAATACCCAACATCACATTTAACTGACTGCAACCAAACTGCTGCACAGCAGCATGGTCTCCTGGGTCACCCCAGCACCTCAGATGTGAAACACAGGAAAAAAACCATGTTTCTGAAGAGCAAAGCCTCCCAGAAATTACACCTGAGGCTCTCAGGATGTTATGCTGGGCAACTGAGTTGGACTTTTATCTGGAAAAAAAAAAGATTCATAATCTACTGTCATATAATAGGGAAGATAAAACCAACTTAGCACCCTTCGTGCTTGTGGCAATTTATCCATACCATTACCACCATCCAGCTATGTAATTGCTTTTGTTGTGCTGCACTGCAAGCACCCATTTTGTCTAACTTCCTTAAAATGGGTCCCAATGCCACCCTGGGATACGATTATTCTGGTTTTGCACTGCCATGAAACCAGCAAAGAGGAGACCATACCTGCCACTGTTTTCCTGACTGGCTTGGCATGTATGTGGCTGGGAGACTTCGAAGGCTGTTCTTCATGGCTGACCCCACAATCGTGCCCCCTGTCTCACTTGAGGAAGGCTCACTGGCCACTGCCATCTGGTACTGGGAGTAATTGTACAGGTTGTTGTAACAAGGATACAGGGAGGGCTGGTAAAAACTGCTGTAGTAGGCGGAGTCCACGACCAACTCAGACGTGCTCTCCAAGGGCCCTCTGCTGGGGATGGAAGGGATGTCCTGAATGAGCATCCGCCCCTCTGGAAAAGAAAAAGAAAAGACATTATCTTTCACCTTCTAATGAGCTACTACTCCTCCCAAAGGCCGGACAGAGAGTGGAAAATTCAGCTTGAAAGCAAAACACGGCTGAGTGTTGGTGGAAACTCAAGTGGACCAGCAGCTACTCAGAGTCCAAGACTGTCACCTACACACATCACAGACTGCAAAACAGCAGACAAAACCAAGTGCAGGTTAAGACAATGCTCTGAATCCTCAATTAGTATCAGCTGATGAGGATAATGATTTACATCACCTGACTTTGCAGTCCCCTACTATTTTTTAACCTGTAACAGTGTGCCAAGTCCCTTGTAACTCTCTAGAAGCAGAAAGGATCTAGCTACAGAATGACTCCCAAAGGTGAGAGAACACTTTCTGAACATGCCTCTAGGAAGGGCAAACACCCACAAGACAAGAGAAGATGCAGTAGGGAAAGTACCACAGGAACAGGCAAGGTCTCTCAGAAACCCACACGCTACCTGTGAGCAGTAAGGTCCTCAATCCTTGCTGAGTCTTCACATCCAAATTTATCTCCTGTACAGGGCAGAGCAAGATCCCCCACCACTGGCAAAAGTGGAGGAGGAGAAAGGTATTGCTCATGACTTGCTGCATCCACTCTGAGTGCCTCCAGACCAGGGCTTAGCTGGCTGCACTCCCCACAGGCAAGGTCTGCCTCCCTGTTCATTCCCTAAGATGGGGATGCTTCTCATCCCCCACTCCACTGTCAACCAGTGCCTTGCAATATTTGCAAAAATGAAAAATAGAAGGTGCTTGTTGGTATTATTGCACACCCAAGCTCTCTCTCCTTCCTGGCATCAGTTACATTGCTAAGCCAGACACAACAAAAACCTGCCACAATCTTGTATCTACATTTAAAGGGAAAAAAATCAAACATCCAAATCCCTCCATATCTGCAGCTCTGGCTCTAGTTTGCATGTCTGTGACCCTGCCTTGTACCAGTTCTCTGTAAGGAGGTCCTCTTCTCCCCATGATGTTGTCCAACTGTCTCGTGGAGAAAAAAACAATGTGGCTTAAAGCATATGGACGAGCTGCCAAGAGCTATTGAAGCAGCATGGGCAATAGGCATACAGGAAATAACAGCCCTAGGAGACATTTCAGGCAGGCCTAGTTTGTTCTGGATCTTCCTCTTGGGTGTATCTGTATCTTGGTTACTTACCTGTAGAAGGAATATGGTGGCATACTAGCCTGTCAGTCATGTAAACAAGGTCCACAGTCCTATGCATTAGCTGCATACTAGATCCAATCATCAGTTTTACCCAATTATTGCTATTTACAATGCAATTCTGTTTCACTTCTTCAGCTATAATGAAAGCTTTCTGCAATCATGGATCATCTCCTTCCAGGTCACCAAATTACACAGTGCCCCCATTCAGTTCTTGCTGACATTCTGTTGACATCAGTGAACTATTTATTAGCAAAGACTGCTTTATGCCTCCTGCACCTGATTTTTCAGGTGAACCAAGTCAGCTGGCCTTGTTTATCTGGAGTATTCTCAAATTTGCACACAAAACAGAAGTGCCTGCAATGCCACAGACGACTTTACATAGTTTCTGCACTCTCTTTTTCTTTTTTTTTTTTATTGTTATTATTCTCTTTCTGGGCAAGACTCTCAGATCCTTTTTGTCTGCATCTGATAACATCAGAACTCAGATCACAGGCACAGCACAAGTTTGACTTCCCTCCCCAAATCTACCTCTCAAATAAAGCTGCATTCCAATTTCTCCACTTTAAATATTGCAAAGTAGAAATCAAAAGGAAACTCCCCCAACACATTCCTTGCTGGGATGCAGATTCCACATGACAGAGACATGCAACACAGTCACCTGCTGAACTCCTCACAAGGCTACATTAGGCTGCACAAATGTGTGATTTCTTCTAAAATCTCTGCATTGTCTTTCAATTTACAGTGCACCATCAGAACGGCTACTGCTCCCCATTAAAAATATTAATGCCAGGAAGATGAGATCTTTTTACACCTACATGACCTGGATGAGGGGATCAAGATTATCCTCAGTTGGTTCACAGACAACACTGTGAGTGTTGATCTCACTGTTATAGGGGAGTGTTGATCTGCTGGAGGGCAGGAGGGCTCCATGGAGGGATCTGGATCATGGGCTGAGGCCAATGGTGGGAGGTCCAACAAGGCCCAGGGCTGGTCCTGCCCTTGGCTCACAACAGCCCCAGGCAGGGCCACAGGCTGGGGCAGAGTGTGTGGAAAGCTGCCCACAGGAAAAGGAGCTGGGGGTGCTGGTGACAGTGACTGGACAGGAGACAGCAGTGCCCAGGTGGCCAAGAAGGCCAAAGGCATCCTGGCCTGGACCAGCAATGGTGTGGCCAGCAGGGCCAGGGCAGGGATTGTCCCCCTGTGCTGGGCACTGGTGAGGCCACACCTCAAACCCTGTGTTCAGTTTTGTGTCCCTCACTCCAAGAAAGACATTGCAGTGCTGGAGGGAGACCAGAGAAGGGCAATGGAGCAGAGAAAGGTCTGGAACACAAGTCCTATGAGGAGTGACTGGGGGAGCTGGGGTTGTTTAGGCTGGAGAAAAGGAGGCTCAGGGGACCTCATCGCTCTCTACAACCACCTGAAAGTAGGCTGTAGCCAGGTGGGGTTTGAACTCTTCTCCCAGGTACAAAGTGGCAGAATGACAGGAGACTCAAGTTATGTCAGTGAAGGTTCAGGTTGGCCATCAGAATGAACTTTACAGAGAGGGTTGTTAAGCACTGGAATGGGCTGCCCAGGGAGGTGAAGAACCACCATCCCTGGAGGGTTTCAAAGAGTGACTGGATGTGGCACTCAGTGCTATGGTCAAGTTGACAAAGACAGTGATAGGTCAAAGACTGGACTCAATGGTCTTAACAAGTCTTTTCCAATCTAAATGATTCTGTGATTCTGAATCTCTAATACACAGGCGAGATCAGTGACCCCAGGTGCCAACAGCTAAAAGGAAGAGGGGGAGAAAGCAGCAGGTTTTGCTGCAGCTTCTGGAAAGGCACTACACTTCCTACACCATGGGAAAAGATGGACTAGCCTACAACAGAAACCCACCTGCTACCCACTAAATCACACAAGCATTCCTGATATTCCCGATGCCTCTGTGACATTTTAGTGCCTGTAAGTGCTACAGTTCCCTCTTGAAAAGCTGCAGTGACAGTATTCTGCTGGATTAAGAGGGAGGAAAAAACAAAACTCTTTTTGATCCTTCTTTTCTCTATCTCCTATCTGTGGTTTGGGCTGCCATCATCTGGCACCAGTGGTGCAAAAGGTTTGACCTGTCATGCATCTTCCTTTATGTAGCTGCACAACACCCACCAGTGGTTCAGAGTTCAGGGCTGTTACAAAACCACCAGAACTGTCCCTCTGCTTTTTTTTGGCCATCACTCCCATGCTCCAACAGCCTTTACACTACTATCAGCTGCTATCTCCAAAGCTGGTCTGCAGAGCTGGCTCATTCAGCCACCCATATGCATAAATCCCCAAGCATCAGCAACCTGGGACATTTTTCTCATATAAACACAGAGTTATGAAATCCATGGTCCTTGGAACATCTCTGGCACACAGCCCTTCTGAGCTGCAGGGCCACACCACAGAGATGTGCCCCAGCAGATTAACATCAAAAATAGGAGCAAAGGGAAAGGGGAAAAGTTCAAATCAAGGTAAAGACAGATCCAGTTCCTTGAAGAACTACGACTCCTGTGACAGCACAGGAAATATGGTCAAAGACTCAGTTTTCTTTAAATCCCACGAGACACCACACTTCTAAATGTGGAAGGGCAGCTCTACAGGAATCAACATCTGTAATTATCTAGCTGGGGCTCCTCCGGTTGGTTCTTGGCCCATACCTCTAAGGGTAAACTTCTACCTACTGCCTGAACTTTCCTACAGCCATGCCTCCAGTAGCTGAAACAGCTAAGCATTCTCCTCAAGGGAGGCCGTCAGCCTGTGACTGTTTTCTGCCAGCAAGTAGAGAACACCAAGGTTAAGAAAACAGCTTTCAGCTGATTTTTTTTCTTTCTTCCAAATGTAATTCAACACAGCTGAATGGCTCTGCTGGCAAGAAGAGGGTCCTCCCCTGCCTTAGAGCTTGCAACATTACAACACCTGCACAGCAGGGTGCAATTTTTGAGAGGAATTAAGCTCCCAAGAAGGCAACCCCTGCCACACTGTCAAGCTCCCACTCTGCCCCTCCACCTGCACTTTAAAATATGAGACCTGCTGCAGGAAATGGGCTTATGCCTTGACTGTTTTCACTCTCTAGATGGGAAAAGTAGGAAGGGCTCCTGGGCCTTTCCCTTGCTGTTACACACAAATTTTAATATTTTTGTTATAAATGACTCAAAACCCAGGTGGAAATGAGTAAATAAAATTTAATTAGAATCCATTAAAATTGCAAAGCAAAGAAGGGAAACAGCACTGGGAGCTTGATGGGATTCCTTCTGCCCACCAGAGCCTCCACTCACAAAATGGCATCGCTGCCTTTTAAACTCTGAGACTGCATCACCCTCATTAATATTCATGAGCAGTCCTTATATGTCCTTCTGGCTCCTCCCACAGCCCATAGCTTTGCCCATATATGGATCCTTGGCTCCTCCCAAGGCCTGTCAGTCAATCCTTCCAGGCCTTTCATTGGTGGAGGCCTTCTCCTCCCTTGACTGCTGGCGCCATGTTACCCTGCCAGGCCTCCACCAACAAACGTCCCCTACTCTTTGCCAACTCTTACAAGGGACAAATAAACTCCTTCCCCTACATGTTTTACAGCCCTGCCAGCCAGAGCTGCCAGGCAGGAACCACAGAAGGGGAGGGGAGTGTTGAAGGGAGAACAGAAAAGGGTTCAAAACTATACTGGAACAACAAAAGTACATGTCAGAATAACTGTAAGCCCCAAAAAAACTTCTCCCCATCACATTCAACAACTCTTCCTCATTTGCACGAGCCAGTCACCACACCTGAATCAAAACATTCTGGAAGCTGCAAATACATGATCAAAAATGGGACTGAGCCTGTACAAGGAGGCACAGAAATCAGAGTAACAAAAAAAGAAAGCAGTTTAAATTGTCACTCAGATTTTGGAACAGCAAGTCTACTTTGTAGGGCCATCACAGGCTCTCCATCCATGAGCAACACTCTTGCAGTGAAGACAATAGTACCTCTTCATGCAGCTGTGCCCTTGGATCTCTAAATTCTTTTCTATGTCTTTACTAATTCCCATAGAGAACCGATGCTACTTTTTTTGCACTATGTACACAGTGTGAAATATGGCCCACTCTTTCATAGAAGATCAATATGATGCACAATAAATATTGGTATTGATCTTCCAGCGTTGTAGACGACTCTCCAGCTCTATGGCATATTAATAGTAGTTAACCAGTAATTCATTTCAGGATGGCTGGTATTTTCTTTTAAAGAAGGTGAGTACTAGGGGTCAGTTACACATATATGTCTTTTACATTCAGTAACCTATGATGGGCTCCTGCCTTCGCTTAGCAGAGCATGGTGAAAAACACTGGTCCAGTCCTTAGGTAATGTAAACCAGTCTCAGACCATTTACTTCAATAAAGCTATGGCGATTTACACAAATTGCGGATATGCATGGCAAAATCAACGCAGAGGCCAGTATATAGATCATTTGGGAGGAGAAAGGAGAAAGGCCAGGTAATTTACAAGAATTTCCATCATCATCTCTTTCTCACAGATGCAAATGTGTTTTTAAGGATATATACTGAGAAGTGCAAACACTGAAATTTGAAGGCTGCATAAAAGCATGGAGTGTTTTCTACTCCTACTGGTACTGTACAGGGCCAGTTTTACATCTTAGTATATGCTAGCAATGGTAATTTAAGTATGTCTGGGTAAGCCTCTGATATGAGGTCAAATGACATGGAGTCCACACTATTAGACTTTCTTGCATGTAAAACAGGGTGGTAGCACCCAAGTGCCTACTAGGAATGGTTACTGGCCCACACAGAAATCTGGCGGAGATGATCAGTCATCTTATTTGTGACAGATGCACACCTGTAACTGTTTTATAAATCAGGATAGCAGAGCCACATTTCAATGTCTGGGAGCATGCTGCAGCGTGGTTCAATTCAGTCATGTGGCATTAGACCGGATTAGTCTCCATCTGATTGTGCATTTCAGAAAAGGGATTTGTATATGCATTGTGGCAATTTAGAGAATTTCACTGCCCCCATTTACTGACATGTGTTCTTACATAAACCAATGGTTAACAGTTTTTTATTTTCTCTATGCCTACAGAGACTGTGCACATACACAGCTCTGCTGTTGAAAATACAGAACTGTGACTACTCAAGTGACACAGTCACTCAAGGAGCAGATAAACACTGCCAAGTAAGCAAAGCTCAGCTACTGGTGAATTTACATTTCCTGTAGTTTTCAAATTAGAGTGACTGTTTTCACCAGTTTTAATACTTCCTGCAACCCAGCTTCTGCAGCAGGGACAGCTATACCAAAACACGCAGAAAAAAATATTCAGTCAGGAAACTGCCTTCACACCTCTGATGAATCTTCTATCTGCACCTGACAATTTCTCCTTGCTCCGTACATAAAGCATTGATACACTCCTATTAGCTGGTTTAGCAATATTAAGTCTTGCAATGCATTAGTTTACTTCAATTTGTATCTGCCTTTGAGGTTGGACAGTAGCCTTGAACAAGGCCAGTGTGCAATCACTCCCTAACATCATAATCAGAAACTCTGGTACAATGTGTTTCTCCCACCAGACAATCATGACAGAGCTATTTCAGATGTCAAAGAAAGCTGGCACTATTACTTTCTGCTGAGAAATGCTGCCTCCCAAGGAACAAAACACACACGTTTGCTCTGTCTTTGAGAGGAGTATTTCTGTTCTCTTCCCATTAGAAGTTGAGGATTATCTTTGGTTCCAGCATTGAATTTTTAGCTTGATATAAAGTTAATGTGCTAGACAATGTTCATTTCAAGCAAGGCTGTGGGGTTGTGTAATTTTCTGCCACCCCCAAAAAAGGCCATTATCTGTAATTACCCATTACCATGCATAATTATTTCTTCTATTCTGGTCTATGGCCCCCAGGACTTCATGATGTTACAGCTCACTGCATTACCTTATCAAATTTGTTAAGGAAGCTTTTTTGACCTTTTGAGCACTTGTCACAGCATATACAAAAGCTGGCAGTAAATTGTCTAAGCATGTAGCATGTGATTTACCATTTGTACCTTGCACAGAGATACTGTACAAAATATTACACATGAACACCTTCCCTATTCCCACTCCCTAATTTAGACAAAGTAAGAAAAGGAAAGGAAACCCCTTCACTAACAGAAAAGAAGGGAATGGGAAAAGGTTGAAGTCTCTCAGTGGGAATTTAAGGAGCATGACAGCAACAAGCAGCTAAACTGGAACATCAAGCTCTGAAGAAGATCCTAGTTGCTCTCCTCTCCAATACCAACATTTCTCTTTCTCCTTTTCCTCCACAGAGTCTATTTCATCTTGTTTTCACAGCTTTGTTTTCCTGTTTGTTTTTACCTGCTCATCCCTGCACTTTCACACTAAGTCCATTTACTGTTCCTTCATTATGCAGAACACAAACCACCTCACCCTTCATTCACAGCTTTGGTTAATGCAGTATAGGTTCCTGAGAGACAAATTTGGTCCAATATGACATTCACAGGGATTTTCCTTCATGGATACTGATGCGAATGTGCAAAGAACCAGGATTTTGTCTTCATTATTCTCAAAGCTTCCAGAAAAATACCAGGCAGTGATCAGCACCCCAGCACTATCTATTTCATTTAACAGCTTCACTGCACTACAAGTCCACATACAACGACCCTCTTCTTCCTAAAGTCACTAGAACTGGAGATAACAGAGAAGCAGGGCACTCAAGAAAACAGGAGACAATGCCTGCCCAAGTTATCCCAACTTTTGTCTTCCCCTTAGTGCCCTATTTCTCAATACACTCCAGAGGGTGCTTTATCTTAAAACCTCTCTTTTAGTTGTTTCTATGTACAAAACTCTCGACTCGCATGCCCACCTGCAAAGACGTATTGAAGAAATTATGACTTGGGAAACTGTAGTACAAAAAAGAGGTTTTGGTGTTTTTGAACTGTGTACTTAAATAAACAAACTTCCCAGGAATCAGAAAATCTGTGACACTTTTCTAACACCATGACAAATAAAATGAAACATCAGGGATTAGGTATTTACTTTGGACTAAAAGAGCACAGTATGAATTGCTGTAGCATAAGGTATGCAGAATTATGCCTTTCAACCTGTCAGTGAAAGCCTTCTCCCTTAAAAGAAGACTGAACCAGGAGACCCTGGACTCCAAAAAGCAACCCTGAATTCAAAGGCTAAGAGGCAGCTACTCAAGGCACTGCTGTAAAGATAAAACCCTTCTCTGTGCTTCTCCACAGTTTGCAGATCTCTGGCCACTACTCTGTGCTGCCTCTCAGGCAGATTGGATGTGGAGACCACTCTGCAACCAAGATGAGGCAGCAAACACAGGAAACAAGCAGGGTCCACAGAGCAGGAGGGGAGATGTGCTCGTAACCCTGCCCTGGAACCTGGTTTCTGAGATCTACAGGGCTCTTTTACTCTCATTCTCCTATGGAAAGCCACATCTGCAGCACTCCCAATTGTTTTGACCAGAAGGCTTTTCAGAAAATTCTCTCTTCCTTCCTCCATCAATTGCCAATGTTATGGCCTTATGTTGAGCTCAAACAAGGAATTTGGTGGTTCTTTTTCCTTTTTGCTCAGATTACTTTCCCAGACACCCCTGAGTATGGAGCTATGCTCTAACATTTCGTAGGGACAGATATGGAAAAATATCAAGTACCAGCCATATCAGACATGAGGGCTAACAGCAGCTATGTCTCCAGGTTAGGAATATTTAGCACAGCCAAAACACCTTACTGACACCACAGTACTTCTCCAACCCTAACCAGAAACATGTATTGCTCTTCTCAAAGCAGGACTACACATTTAAAACAAACAAACCAACCCCCAAAGTGTGTGGTCTAACGATTCCTGACCCTCTTGTGGGCCTCTGGCCTCCTCCTTGGAACGGAAGTGTACAAGGACCAATCTATTCCACCTTTCTATCAAGGCTATACCTCATAACCTGCCAACTCCTACCACGCTTTTCACCTCCTCCCACCACAGCAAGACAAAACAACCAGTCACTGCAGCTTTCCTGTCAATTGACAGGAAAGTTTCCCTGACAACTGAGGCTGTATGTATCATCAAAAATTCCTTGCTAGGTGCAGCTGCTGGACTGTTGAGCTCAGCCAGAATTATCAGTGAGGAGCTGGCAGAATGGCACCAGTGTCTGTGGGCATAGGGCATGCTTCTCAAAGGACACTTGACTGGAAGAACTCAATCTCACCTGGAAGGAAATCAGTATTATTTTTTTTTCTCCCCTCTATGAATAACTCCAGAGTGGTCTCTGAGCAAAATGGCATTTACCTAGCTCTACTTCTGAGGGGCTAAACCAGCTCTGAGTGGGACAACAGATTTTAGCAAGAACGAAACTTGCCAGAAAGAGGCACTCCAGGATAAATGTTATGCAATGGGGACAACACATTTCAGGGAAAGCTGGGAGACCTCAGAACAAAGGTTATCTCCTATAGATCTTCTGAGCCTTGTGGTGAATTCACAGGACTTTGCCTCCCCAATGCTGTTGCTGCTCAGAACACCAAACTTACCCCATGAAATAACACAGAAAACTTTAACTGGAGCTGGCATAGTCTGGCAAAGGCATAAACAATCAGAACAATCATACTGGAGATCAAATAAAGGTTGTCTAAAGGGATCACTAAAGTGTAAAATAAGCTGCTGACTTTCACACCAGTACATGTTCTCTTGGTCTTTTCAGCATTCCTTTGTCTCCTGCCTGAGCTCTTCCAAGTTCAAGTTTAGGCATGTGGGCGTGTGGGTCTAGACCATCGCTACATTCCTATCGCTAGCTACAAAGAGAAATCTAGGGATCAGTATGACCAGGGAAAGAGATGTACTTCCCTTGTCCCCTCTCCAAACCTTCCACTGGTTTTTGTTCAGTGATGCCCTCCCAGCATTTATTTTAAGCCCACTTTCTGGTATGTACCATGCTCCCAGGGAAGGAGTCCCACTAGCACCGATACCATGACCATCCCTCCAGCTTCCCCAAACACACACTGTCGGAGGCCAGGGCATCCCTTTGGGTGACCTGAGACCTGAGGAAGAGAATTTGAGCCCTGGACAGGGGGGTGTGAAGCCGGTCCAGGGGGGTTGGAGACCTTGGCACACAGCCCAGAAAGACACCGAGTTTGATTTTAGTCCATGGGAAAAGCTTCCAGCACTAAGAGAAGAATTGCAAACCTCAAGGGTGTGAAAATAGTAGCTTAGCACAGCACAGGGTGAAAAATTTTGTAGTTTTAGGATTCTTAGTATAGAGGTAAATGGGGGACAAGATGGAGGATTTAGGGTGTTGCCCTAAGTTCTTCTCCTTCCTCCTCGTCCTCCATCTTCTGAGGTAGTGATGACACAAAGTAGTTTGAGGAGATTGGGTTAAGGTACAAGTGACCTTTCTAGTATAGGCACTAGGCATTGGCACAAATTAGTAAATAATGGACATGTAGTTATCTGTATAAGAGTAGAGCACCGCCTCACCGAGGGGCAGTCGCCTCGTGTCCCAGCCGCTGTCCGGACCTCGGCTGGGTGCAGAGAAAACTTTAAGATATCAAATAATAAACAACACGAGAAACCTGAAAACAAGGCCTTGGAGACTCTGCTTTCTTACGCGACGCGGCTCAGGGCTGTTAGAGGGCCAAGGACTCCTAACAGCCGGAATCTCGGGTGAGAAAACCAAACCCGAGAACACACCTGCCTAGAAAGGCTGTGCCAGTTTTTGCTCATCCTCTTCCACCAGGAACCACTAACATTCAGCAGTTACCCCCAGCATCACCAGCTGTGCAGTGACAATGTTTCTTTGGGATGAATTTCTCAGTTTTTCACTTCTGGTACGGGTTAAAATGGCTTTTGCTTGCATGTGACCAATCATCTAACCAAACCTCCCTGCAGTGCACTTTAGTCTTCTGCAGAGCCTGCCAGGACATGCACCTTTCCATCACCTACCAACACAACCTGTGATGATGCCAGATTTCCTTCCAAGACACCAATGGGATGATTACAGCAAAGGGCAAGTCCCTGTGAGATGCCTCCAGAAACACTACTGGGTTAAAATTCCCCACTCAGACACACAAATGAATAGGATCATTTTCCTTAAAACCACGTAACACATACAATACTGATTTCCTGTCAGTTCGTGTTCCTAATCAAGATGCCAGGGGATATACAAAAATCAAATGCCTTGCAGGATTTGTGATTGCATCAGTATGTCACTTCATCAAACAATTTTGCAACGATAAAAGATCACCAACTTGACATAACCTTTACCCATAAACTTCTGTTAATTCATTTTGTGTGAACACCATTTAACAGCTGCATCTCTCCCCTGGAACTAGAATATCACCATCTCTATCTCCTACTTGTCTTTTTTCAAAGCAAGGACCAGAAAAAAAATCATTGAACATTTCTTCCTATCTTCCATATGTAGAGTTATCGTTCCATAATGGGTGAAATTATTGGTAACTCTGTGTGTTTCTAACACAATTCAAAAACCCTTTCAATTTCAAGATTTTTGCTTGATTTTAAGCTTCACACAAACCTGTATTTTTAAAAACAAAATGTGATTTGTACAAAAGAAAACCCAAAAAACAAGGAGAGAGCAATTTCATCCAGAAGACTGCAGCTTGGCATAGTAAGTTTCTCAGTCCCAGACAAAGCTCCAGTCCAGATCCATGTAACAGAAACTGAAATACCTCTGATTTCAGCAGAACTGGAGAAGGCACATTTTGTTCACATTTAGTGTACACTCAATAAAAATGATCTGCTGCAAACATTTACTGTGCAACAACAACAACAATCCTCCTAATATGGCAGTAGAAATAAAACCTACAGAAAAATAATATTTTATTTCCACAATTAATTTAAGCTCCAGGCCTTCAATAAGACATCTACAGCAGCAAATTCAACTTTCAGTGTCTCTGTCACTGACTACAGCAGAGTGGCTGATCTTTTTATGTGAGGTGGGGGGTAATGCTTGTTCATTTTTTCCTTGCACTTTTGGTCATTATAACACAGATAATAGTGTTTTTATTCAAATCTTTAACAAAAAAAAAAAAGTCTTTGGTAAAGAAAATATGTTCAAATTTTTTGAATATGGTTTTGACTCCATGAAGGTGGTAGGCACTATTTTAATGCTCCAGCATATGTTTGTCCACACTGAGACAACAGGATTATTTACATATCTGAAGTTATTAGCATGTGTGACAGCTACCAGGATCAGGACCAATAAAATCAGTGCTTCAGAAAATTAAGAGCATGAGAAACAAGGAGCATTTTCAACCCTCAGTATAAAAGATGGGAGTATGACTACTGTGTGTGCATATCTGTGTATACATGTTATTTTTCACCTTGAGATACCCGACTGGAGAAGGAAATTTACAAATAGCTCACTCTTTGTGTTCATGCTACCAAATCCAACCTGCTACTAAAGTAAGTAATGGAGACAAAAGTCAGAACACAACTTTAAAACCGAGGAAGAATTTTAAAATTATAGAAAATTAGGACAGAAAAACAGATTTCTGGACAGTGATGGAAAACAGCCCAGACACCTGCAGGGGCAAAGAAGCAAATTCAGAGGAGGAGAAAGAAACTCGGTGCGGATTAAATCTGAAGGGGTTTAAGTCATTAACCAGAGATCAAAGAAAACATTAGAAGGGAGGGAAAGCTTCACAAGTGTCTGAGATAGAAGACCTTGGAGGAAATATGACTAGGATAAAATCACTATGGCTCACAGTAAAAATAATAAAGGGAGTAGGACAATGGCTGGAATTAGCTGGAGCCCATGCTTGGTTATAAGCTATTATGATGACAGAAACCCAAAAGTTTCTACAACAGACCAACTAGGAGTAACAGGACGGCTTTTTAATTCCACCCAATATGTGATGCAAAAACTAAAACCAGTAGTAGTGAAAAAAACACTGGAGACATCCAGCAGGCCTGAGTGAGCAAGCAGGAATCACACAGATGTGCATAACTTTTGTATATGATTGCCAGTGTTGCATGGGTGCAACATTTGCACTCACAAAATCAGCTTCAATGCAAATGCAAATTGATCACTAATGGATGCTGTTCATCCATAACTGACAGAAATGCACAATGACTGGACCTACAGTGGTCTAGCATCTGCTGAGGTTCAGTTGTGCCCATTACTAAGGACACCCAAATAACCAAATAGTGGCTTATTCTGTAAGCAATAAAATAGTATGAATAAAGACTGGAGACAAGAATTAAAAAAAAAAAATCAGACATCCAATCTCACTGCAAAGAAAGTCAAGCCCAGTATTTAACTGACTCTGCAAAGTCTTCAAGAAAACACAGGACAGGTGTGCATGAACAGTGCTTGTTATTTAAGCAAAGGAGCTCTTCACAATTCTGATTAAGACTAGCAGGTACTCGGACTCAGAAGAAAGTTTAGTAAAGTTCAATAAAACAGAGGAATGAGAAGAGGCATATGAAAAAGCGTTTCTACAAAAGAAAAGCATTCCTACAAAAAAAAATGCAAAAAGAAGCACTTTAGTTCCCGTGTTATTACGTGACAAATCTACTGTAAATGGAAAACGGTTGAACAGGCTGAAATAGGAAGTTATTTGATAAATTAAGCAAATGAAAGCAGTCTTCAAGGTACAAGAAAGCATGTGAAACAAAAGGAGAAGCAAGAAATCAAATCAGTGCTCAGCTAGGGAAGCATGCAGTACTCCTTCACTCCTCACTCATATCTCTTCTTTAAAACAAAGAGCCCCACACATTCAGAGAAGTTATAACAACTGTTTCAAGGACACAGAAAGGAACAAGAGGTTAGCTGCAGATAGTGAATAACGTGCCCAGGGATAGTAAATTCTTAGAAATTCTTAGTACATTTTCTGCCCCTGCTCCATTCCTCATCTCAGCGTTCATATTAACAAATGGAAAGCACAATCTGGCACAGATAACTCTCTAAATCTGAATGCACATATGCAAACACCCATGTTAGAGAGGAAGAGCTTCCAAGGCACAAAGAACAACTGGATGAGCTCACTAGCCCTGTTACCTTAGTTGGGAAGAGAATCTGGTGCTTGGACTCTGTACATGGCTAAGTCTCTGTCCATCACACAGCAAAGACCACTCAGCAGCTATCTTGGCTGTAACCACAGATCTGTGTCTGGAAACCTCATGTGATGTGAAAAAACTTGGACAGCAAGATGTTGAAAACACATAAAGCCCTATGGTGAAGTATTTTTGAAAATGACAAAAAAACCCAAAACCCTAAAAAAACCCAAGTCGTCTTGGGGAAAAAAAATCTCTTCCAAAATGTGAAAGAAGGATAGAAATAACTGCTGAGGTTCCTGTGCTTTATCTCAGGGCTGAGCAGCCTTTCTATCTCAAAGGAAGGGAGTGGGGGTAGGTCATGACTGGTCCCTGGCACCCTTGCTTCCCTGGCACACTGCAGAAACCTCTCCCCACCCCCTGCCTCTGGTGGGGACAGCCCTAGACAAGGTTCAGAATACCACTTGCACAGAAAAAGAAAAGCAATCTTCTCTGAGGTTTTTCCAAATCTGTTTACAATTCTGTTTGTTTTCACACTTCCAGTGAAGCATCACACAGGACTGAAAGCCCGACAAGAAAAAATAAAACTTCTTAATTCAGACACTTTGAGAACTGCTTCTAGTTCTACCTTGTTTCACCAACATGAGGGAAATACCAAAGTCTCTTGACCAAAGTCAGTCCCTCGCTGAATGAACATGTACAGCACTTCAAACATTAGCTCAGTTAAAACACAGGCACCTACACACATGCATGCATGCATGCAAAGCTGCAATAATGAATACTGCTTGAACAGAGGAGCAGGAAAAGTGCAAGCTTTGCAAGAGAACCGGAGAATTAACTGGAAACAACTAATCAGGGATGCAGAACCCTATAACATTATGATTTATTTAACACAGTCAAACAATGGTTAGAGGCAGTAAATCATATAAGAGATGACAAAGCTGCAGATTTCCGTCATCTACTTTAACCTGCACATTGATCAGAGTTTACCCCCATATTAATCACTTGAGATCATAATCTAACACACTCTTAAACACCTCTCCTGATTATGCTTCACTTACCCCCTTGTCCTTATGCAGGTCACTCCACTGCTAATTGCACTACTAGTTAGGAAAAGAAGTGTCTAGTGTCTAATTTAATTTTGCCTTTTTTAGTTTCAAGCCGTTGCTCCTTGTTATGCTGTCTCAAGCACTGTAAATAATCCCTCCCCCTCCTCCATATTATTACCTCTCAAATATTTATAGACTGTTTATATCCACCCTTAGTCTCCTTTTCTACAAGCAATACATCATTTTTGTCACCCTTCCCTCTATCCTTTCAGATTTATCTATGTCCTTTTATAATGAGATGCTCAAAACTCCTCTGCTGTTCTCCCAAGTACAGTGAACCCAAAGCAGCAGAAAGAAGCTGAAATGCCCACCCCTTCTTGCTTCACAAGCAACTCCTTTTTGCACAACTCTGAGAAAAACACATTATTTTGACAGGAATTGAAAATTACAAAGCCACAGCCACCACACTGTGGAGTGCTTTGTTCACTGCATACTTGTATCAGTCTGGAATTTCAAAAGCCTATGAAGCATAAATTTTATCCTAAATCAAGGGAAGATTGTTCAAAGCTCCTGTAATATTTACTTAGTCCAGCTTGAAAGAGATTTAGTAACTAAAAAAACTACTATACAGGCAGAAGACCACTTCCAGCAACTGCTTCCCAAGACAAAATCTAACTTGTGCTGTGGAAAGAGAGATAAGCCCAAGAGAGGTAAGACAGTCCAGAAACTCTTGCAAGAGACACATGCAAATGTGATTCTTTTTCCCTCATCTGAACTGCAATGAACTGGAGAAAACCAGATGATGATGATGATGATGATGATGATGATGATGATGATGGATTAGTTATTCACAGGTGAAGGACACAAAACTTCTCTCTTTGCTAGCTGTTGCAATCCAATAAAGACAGGTCATGTTTAACTGTACTCCTCACTATTGAAGAGAGGTTTGTTTATTCTGGGAGAAGCCAGGGGAAAGCACCAGGAAGCAATGGAAGGAGGTTGGCAGGACCAGGACGCAGCCAGCAACTAAAACTGGTAAAGAAGCAGCCATGGGTGCAGCAGGAGAAAATCATCCTTAGAAAGCAGTGAGGTGACCAAGAGAAAAGCAAAGAGCAGGAGGATGGACTGGTGACCAGTGCAGACCCACGAAGATCTCTCAGGGAATGCAGCCATCATTTTAGTCCTGGCACAGGCAGGCAAATCAGCTAATGCTGCCTTCTTACTGCCCAGCCTTGTGGAGGCTGCTGCCACCTGAACTATCAACCCCCTCCACCACCTGTCAATCCCCACACAGCTAATTCTTTGATAAAACAAAACTACCATCGAGTATTATTACTAGGTCAAAACAGTTAAGATTTCTTTCACAGGCTTGCAAATGCTTATCAGTATTGAGGCTGGCTGAGCTACAAATTTAAGTGTGTTGACTTGATGTCAATGCAAGCAAGTAGACATTTCAGATATTCACAGAACAGTCTGGTTTGGAAAGGGTCTTTAGAGACCAAGTGACTCAAAGTTTACTCAAACCAGAGCCAGCTTCCCAGTTGGATCATGTTGCTTATACACCACCCAGCCAAGTTCTGAGCCTCTCCAAGACTTGAGGCTCCAGAAGCTCTCTGGATAACCTGTTTCAACCTCTAAACACTCTCACAGTGAAATGGCCACAGCAGCTTTCACATAAGTTGACTAAAATGAGGCTTTTTTGATGAAGCTGAAATTCTGACAACACACGACACTACACTATAAATACTGTTACAGAGCTTTCAAAAAGAAAATGTCTCACTTTTTTAAAACCAGGCTATGATATTTTTCAATTACAACAACTAATTTTTTTAACTCATCACCTATGCAGCACAACAGCTGCAAGATCACGGCATCATTTTTTGAAATCACAATACAGTGATCTAGAAAGTACAGGAAGAGTAAAGAAGGCATGGTAGGGTTTTTGCAGACAGCTAGGGCACTACAAGTTCAGAGGGATCTCAGCACCATCGTACATTAGGCATTGTATTACTGCTGACTCCAGTATGGTCTGTATTAATGAGCAGAAAAAACTCTTTCTATTGGTCAAAGAGTTTCAAAGTGAAGGCAGCACCTACTTAGAGGAAAAAAAGAATACTATTTTATTTCTGTCAAACATAACAAATGTAACAAAGGGAAATAACAAATACAAGCTTACTATCCACAACTGCTGAAAACTATGTTTGCCGACCAGTGATACTAGGAAGGCACCTGAATACTGCCATCATTGGAA
The DNA here is from genome assembly GCA_024734555.1 of Trochalopteron elliotii. Taxonomy (NCBI): domain Eukaryota; kingdom Metazoa; phylum Chordata; class Aves; order Passeriformes; family Leiothrichidae; genus Trochalopteron; species Trochalopteron elliotii. The sequence continues at coordinate 746,953 of JANPWX010019792.1, forward strand.
AGAAAACAGGAAAATGACCACAACACAGCACAGGACCAGGAGCTGGCATTTTGCATCACACAGTAATCCCACCTATACTGGGCCAACAACAGTGCAGAGCAGCAGAAAGAAGGGGTGCTTTCCAGCATCTTCCAGTCATCTGGTGATGTATCTTGAAGCCACTCCACTGGGCAAATGCTAAACATGACCCTTAGTCTGTGACAAGGACGAAACATAATGAAGCAAAGGTGAAATGCATTCTCCTTCCTTCAGTGTGAGCAGCTTTCTTTTTTTTCAGTAAACTCTAAGGTGTTTAGTGACCTCATCTGCCTCCGTTTGACTTCTAAATATCAAAATGGCAGAGGCTCTGAATTGAGACAAACCAGTGAAGAACACAGGTGCTGTAAAATGAGAATGTCTGAAAAGCATACTCTACATGCTTCACCATAATCTTTCCTAAATTTTGCATATCTGTTAATCTGGCAAGAAATACCCATCCTACAGAAGGAAGGACAATTATGCCAAATGCCCTGGGATAATGACTTTTGCTGCTCTTTACAATTAAATGGCCTTTTCTTTCAGCAATCTACAACTTTTGAAGGGAAAATGCACAGAAACAACAAATTCAGACTGTAAGACACTCTATTAAATGCCCTGAGACCATGGTCTGTTCCCTTCCCACTACCCTGCAAATTCCCAGTTTGCTTTTGAGTGGGAACATACACTCCATCCAAAGTAAACATGCCTGACATGGTTAATGTTCAAACACCTATGCTATGACCATGATAACTCATTTTTTCCCTCTTCAAAAACAGTGTGTCACAACGGGATCTAAAAAACTGCCTCTGGTCTGCAGGTGCCATACTATTTCTGATCTGCTAATAAAATGGATACAGCAAGCAATGACTCTCTCCCTGGCACTATGTCTGATTTGTGTGACTCCTTCACACATAACTCCTCCGCTGGCAAACAATGTTCCATGTGATGGGAGTCCAAAAGAAGAACTGCTCTCATAAGCCAAAAAACCTCAGAGGAGGAACAGAATTACCGCTGTCAAAATCACCTCTTGCCCAATCTAATGTGAGTCATACAGGAGTCGCTGCACTCCCAGGAGAAACTGCTTCCCCTGGGGCTTGCAGGGAACTGCTGACTCCCCTTACCATGAAGGGTTTCACTTTCTCTGCTTGCTTTAGTAATTACTCTAAGTTCTTGACAAATCAGCACCTCAGCCTTACCAACCTCAGACAGTGACACCTGCTCTGATGGAGTTTCTCATTTTGCTTACAGTTTAGGGTTGTAATAAAATCATAAGACAGCAAAACAAGAATCCATCAAGTACCTGGTCCTGAAACAACCCAACATCTAAAGCCAGAACTTATGCCACATAGCAACTTCTCATCTAAAAAAAAAAGCAGACTGTTATATGCTAAAAAGCAAAGCATGAGTGTATTTAGGCTATATTCCTCACCAAAGCCTGTACTCAGACACCTGAGAAAGCTACCCTACAGGTCTGGATAAATGCAGAGCACCTTCTCCAGCTTCAGAGCCAGCACACAGTCAATGGTATCAAGTCAAAACCCACGAGTACTTACACTGCTTTTGGCAGATGAACCTACCAAAATTATTGGGGATGTAACTTCATTTATACAGGGCCATCATCTCTGAGCTAAGCACAAATGTCTGCTGCTACACAGGTGCCCAAAAGCAAAACTATGAACCTAATTTCCTATTCATTTGCAGATGGTTCCATTTCTGGTGAACAAGGTTGACCCTGTCTTGATTCTTGGCTGTAATCTCATCTGGAGATGAAGCTGTATATTTCAAATGTTGTCACTCATAAACAGTTATTTATTTGGACACAAATAATAACAGTTGCATATTTAGCAAAATACTCGAGAAACAATGTATTTAAAATGCTCAAATTCTATTGTAAGAAAGATGACTGCTCTGATGAAAAATAGTCAAACAATTCAAATTAGGCATTTTTATGTTTTCAAGTATTTATACAAGCATGTGAGTTGCCTTAAGCTTGTTTGGTCAATGTTTTCCATTAAAAGACCATAACTTAATTCAATTAATTAGCAATTATTAAAATGGGATTAATAAATTAAATACTATCATTTCAAAAACATTAAGATCAAAGCTTATATCAGTTTTGTCAACAGTAAAAGGATTTCATTCTTTGGCCTTTCTGTATAAGCAAGGATCTTCTTGTTCTCCTGAGGAACACACAATCTCTATATATTACTGAATATACTACTTTAATCTTCAGCCAGCTTTTTCCATGTCTATAGACAAAGCATGCAGTAATGCAAATATGAAAGGAGTAACTGCATCAATTCAAAGGTGACACTAACATAATGAAAACAAAAAAGCTAATAAAAAGCTATTTATTGCTTTATTAAGCAGTTCTTTCAAAAGCTTCCCAACAAAATTCCTCTACAATGGTCTGAAACTGCCTGTCTGCACTAGATCCAACAAATCCATCTGACACACTTTTAATGGCCTGCAAAACAGAATAGCATCATTTGACAGACACATGCATTGTCCTTTGATTAATTAATGCAAGGCACTGCCCACTTTAGAATCATCTTTCTGTCTGGCAAGCATATTCACCTGTATTACTGGCATGTGTATAGATGACAAAAAAGAATGAAATTTCCTTTTCCTGTATTTGTTTGCTTTTTTCTCCACATACACAATAAATCAATTACACCAGCTCCTTTCTTCTTTCTTATACATGTTCAATCACTGTGTCTGTCAAGCATAGTTAGGAAAGGGAAAAGGCAATTTGCATAGGAAAAAACATTTTGCCTAGAGTCTTCACTTGCCTAGCATCTTCAAATCCCATCTTTGCTTAGCTATGCTTTCAACGAATACACAGACAAACACTGGTTTTTGTTGCTGGGTTTTTTTGGGCTTTGTTTTACATGGGTTAAATGCAATACAGTAAGCTGTAGTAAAAGAGAAGGATTAGATCACTCTTTCATAGTTCAACACACCACCACACCACACAGAACCAATGTGCCACCACATCAAGTCATTTAATGCTGGCAGATCTCTGCTGCTGGGGTCAATAACATTACCTATGTACTTGGATTTTATACAGTTGTGGAAACTCTCATATTTATAAGAAGCTACACATGCAGCTAAAACCCGCTTACTATGACTGTAGCAGAAGTACATATTTTGGCACAAAAGCACAAAAGCTTCCCATAATTCTCTACTTGCAGTCACACACCCTATCGATTTTTTTTACATCTCCAGTCTGTGTAAAAGAAATCTTGATTGTTCAAGTAAAAATAATAAAATAAAATATTAAAGACTGATGCTGGATCCTTCCCTTTGGCTAACTGTACCAAAAGCACAATGCTGTTGCTGGGGAGAGGACTCTCCATAATAACCCAGTCACTGCAAAGAGGGGAACAGTGTCAACAGCAGTGTTTGCCATCACCCCTAGGTGTGAGCACGGCTCTCCAGCACTTTACCTGGTGGTGTACTGGCTGCTGTCATGGCTGTGCTTGTCGAGTGCATTGGGCTGCTGCTTTCCAGAGAGAGGCAAGAGCTGCCACCACTGTTCTTCTTAACAAACGTCTCAGGGACACTGGGCAGGGGCACTGGGTGGCTGATTCCCAGCTCCTCTTCCTGAGCTTGCTGTCTTCTGAGCGCAACCTAGGAACAAGAGACAAGACGTAGGGCATGCTCTGTGGTTTTCAGCACAATTCATACTGGCAACAATGAACAGCTCAGATTCAAAGCTGGTTTTTCACTCTTTGTACTGTAGAGTAGTGCTGACCATAGAATCATTAAGGTTAGAAAAGACCTCCACGACTACCAAGTCCAGTTTTCAACCAAACACGATCAACTAAACTACAGCACTGCCAGGTCTAGTTGTTTCCTGAATACCTCCAGAAATGGTTCCTGTGCAGCCTGTTTCAGTACTTGACAATCCTTTCTATTCTTCCTGATGCCAACTTGAACCACCCCTGGCCCAGCCTGAGTCCATTTCCTCTCTTCCTGTCACTACTGGCTGCCTGGAAGCAGAGGCTGACCCTCACCTGGCTACAACCTCCTTCCAAGGAGTTGCAGAAGGTCCCTCCTGAGCCCCCTTTTCTCCAGGCTAAACAAACACAGCTCCCTCAGCCACTCCTCACATGGCTTACTCTCCAGGCCCTTCACACAATCCAGCCAGAGAAGCATTTAAAGCTATCAAACACCAGCTCCTTTTTTGTGTCCAAGCACATGTGAACAAACCTATGAAATGCTGGTGACAAAGACATATCTTCCTCCAACAAGGAAGATGACTACAGCTGACTACACTCCCCCAACACAGCTGCTCTTGGGACAAGCACACTTTAAAAAGTGTAGCCACTACCCTCCACTCTGCTGATACACAGCTGCTGGGGTTTTAGAAGTTAGTCTGCTTGCAGGGCTCTGCTGTGCCTCTTTTCAATATAAAGCAGGTCTTCATCAGGGCTTGTACCTGCAATCTGCAGCTAGGTTCCATGCTGGCTCTTTGCTGGAAATGTTGTCCTTCAAGGAAATTTCAGCACACCTGTACTCACTGTACACAGTGAACCATTATGGAAGGAGCATGGCAAATGCAGGGTACCATCCTGCAAGCATCTCATTAAAGACAGCTGGGCAGGTCTGGAGAAGCTGGAGCTTCCCATTTCTTTCCCAATGCTGACAATGTTCCAAAGCCCAGCTGGCACTGGCCAAGCCTATAGGCACTACACAGTCTGGACATGGGTGCAAACAAACCACATTCACTGCTTACAGACAGCCTCTTCTGCCTCATCTCAACTAGCAGACCAATTTAACACATCTGTCCACCCATGCCTTACGTGTCTGGGGAGTGTGTATGACACTGCTACAGCTACTTGTCAGGTGACTGAGTCACATCTTTACTTGAACCTTGGAAATCTGCTCCAGATTACAGACTGGGATCATGGGCTTTTTCTTGTTGGAAATTCTCCTGAGTATCTGGACAGGACTTCCCTACATTTTCATGTCCAACAGCCATACTTTTTCCTAGTGCAGATGTATAATTCTGTTAACACAAATCAGTATTAGCCCTTGCAATAAGAAACATCCCATACAGAAGGTGCAGACTTGCAAACACCACTGTAACTTTGACTTCACAAGCCAGTAACCTTGACCTGTAAAATTCCACCAGCATCAAGGGGCTTACTGCAGAAATATATCAAGAGGGGGAAAGACAGACTTTCAATGTGTAACTCCCACACAGATAAGGTTTAGCTAGGGAGGCTTTCAAAGCTGCCTTCAAATACTGGGCAGAGGAGAGACTACCCCCAGCGAGGACCATCATCAGAGCCTGCTAGCAGGAGGCACCCACTGAGTGGGTGCAAAGAAGCAGCTGAGTAGCAAAAAAACCTGTGTCGATGGGGACACTTTGCACTTTGTGCTCCCTTCCCCGAGGCAGACAGCAAAAAGGGATTCACATTTATTTTTCCACGGTTTACACCAGGCAGAGAAAGTGCGTGTTACTTGGGCATAACAACAATTTCGGGACTGCCACACCACCAAACAAGGAGGTATTGTTTAAATGAACGAAAACTTACTCACATTGAGTTCTGAGGACCTTTTAAACACCTGCACTGAATAACGGAATAAAAAAAGCGGGGACGGATTTAATCCAGGGCTGCTTACGTGTTGAAAACCTGTCAGCCCGGCACACATTTTACGCGGGATCGCGAAGCTCTGAGCACACTGACGGATGGGTCCGATATCACTGTTTCCCTCCCATCAGCAGCTTTAACCTGTCAATTATTTGCCGGCAGGGGATCATTTGCGCTAACGAGAGCATGCATCGCCCCTCCCAGAGCTCAGCTACTCCAAAAGCCGCTCCAATTACACGGCCAGGATGCTGTTTAGTGAAGTTTAGCTTTGTATACCAAAATATAAAATTCCTCCCTGAATGAAAAAACCAATTGAGATCTTCTCAAGTCACATGGGCATTGACCAATTTCCAAAACTTTGTCTAGGAGCAAGCCTCGAAGTAAAGGTCGCAGGGGTTAATAGCGCCCAACGTTTACACTGACAGAATTATCACTTCGGCTAGTCCGCACCACGAAAAAGTTATTCCTACCTCGAACTGGATACCGTTTGTTTTCTCAGCCTTAGAATACCGAGACCCCGTTCAGATTTAAGATGATCCACCTACACAGCTATATAAGAAGCTGCTACCTACAAAATTTCGAACAACGCCATCAAAACAAAAACAAAAACAAACAAAACCAAAACAACCCCGAAACCATTAAAAAGTTAGACACGCACACAACCTGACGCCACCAGCGCCAGGAAACGCAATTTACACCGCGTCTGAAACCACCAGCGCAAAACATTCTCTATCAGCAATTTTTTGGCTAGATCATTCATTTTTTTCTAGTTAAAAGCAAGCTGGAAAAGAGCTACGGACGGTGTCTTAGGTCCCGACGGGCCCGACGGCGCTGGGCGCGGAGCGCGGCGCGAACCCGCCCGGGCACAGCTCACCTGCGCTGCCATGACGCGCTGCCGCTCGGCGATCAGGCTGCACTTGTTGCACTGGCAGTCCCGCCACATGCAGAAGCGCTTGTGCCCCTTCAGCGGCGAGGAGTAGCCGTGGTTGCGGCAGCGGG
>JANPWX010019792.1:753906-899582 GCA_024734555.1 Trochalopteron elliotii
TGGGTCGCGCTGCCCGCAGGTCCGCACGACAGGATGCCCAGGCCCCGGTCGGGGGCGGCTCCGCGGCCGTCCCGCGGCCTCTGCCCACCCTCCCTGCCCCGCAGCGGCTGGCGCAGGCCGTGTCCGTGGTGGTGACGTCCGTGACAGCGGGGCGGAATCGATGGGGAGAGGCCGTGTTTGAGCACAGTGGTCCCCCCCTGGGTTGGGCAGGTCAGGTTTGGGTACGCGGCCAGCAACGGCCTGGCCCGGGGAGAGGAGCTGTGACACCCGAATTGAACACTCAAAGTGCCGCAGCTCGGCTGCTCTGTCGTCCTGCTGGACTGCATCCTCCTCTCTTCACGGGTTACGTCGCATTGCTGTCCTGCAATGTGTATAAAGACGCCTTGATCAATATCTGTGTGGGCAGGTGATTCCGGCAGGTATAAGGGCGAGTGAGAGCACGGTGGTAACATCACCTCTGGAGCTGGTGTGGGTGGCTGAACTCTGCAGGGGAAGAAGACAAGCGAAGATGCTTTTTTTCTTCTTTACATAGGCCACCTTTCCAACTTGGCACTGTGTGATTTATAAATGCATGCAGCTCTACAGATATTATTTACAGTATTAATATTTCCTCTGTTACACCTTTAAATCTTTTTGGGCTCAACTTTAGATGACGCTATCTTCATGCTGAAATGAAACTATTAAATTACATCTCAATCTAAGATGAATGACAACTGTCAAATGAGTGACTCAACAGAGATGAAGCAGAAAGCACCTGAGATTATGTGAGGCTGATTTATAAAGATTGCATAAAGATTTCTATAACCCCAGCTTCATGACTCAGCATATCAGATGGCAGTAAGTTACAGTAGGTAGAAATTTATTTCTGCTAGAAGAAGCCAAGAAAGGCATCTCTCTCTTTGTGATCAGTTAACTCCGAGCTAATTCTGCTCAGACTGAGCCTCCGTGCTGGAAACAGTGAGTGCCTGTCTTAGTCTGAAGAAAGCCCCAGATCCTTGCTGCCCAATGCTTTGCATTAGCCTTTAATAAATGACATTTAAACAACTTTTTCCTTCATGGTGCAGCATTGGAGACATTTTATGGTACTTTTCATCCTCCAGAGAGAGACCTCATTCAAACACTCCTGTTAAGCCCCAAGTGGTCAGATGGTCCACAAGTGAAGGCTGTGCACGAGATGTGTGGGCTTGGTTGTATGACCATCATTCACAGAAAATGAAACTTTTCCCTTGCATCACTTTGCTGGGATTGACATTTCTGGTGTCAGTAACTGCATGTTTTCCCACAAGACAGGAGAAGATGAACACAATGTTTAGAGGAACAAAATTATGATTTGCCTTTACATGTGGTGTGCGTATCACTAATATTTAAGGGGGTGAACAATGTAGGCATACTTAGCTTTGTATATCAAAATATAAAATTCCTCCCTGAATGAAACCATTTTGAGATCTTCTCAAGTCATATGGGCATTGACCAGTTTCCAAAATTTTGTGCAGGAACAAGCCTTGAATATCCAGTTTGTGAAGTTCAGTGCATGGTGGAGGACAAACACAGGAATGTTTTCAGGTGCTCCCCTACAAATAATCTTAAAGCCAATTAAAAATGCAAATTAAGAAGTAGATGAAAGGAGGCTAAATCGAAAGAGCAAGAAAGGCAAAACAAAATAAAATCCAGAAGAGGCAGGAGAAGAAAGTCAGAAATTACATCAGGGGAGGAAAAGGAGAAAAGATAAGAGAAGAACAGTGCATAAAGCAGGCAAAGACAAAGGAAAAATAATAGCAGTCTCCAGGTGCTTATATATATGACTTTTCACTAGAAGCTAAGTGGGACAGCCAATCTCAGAGATGAAGTACAGGATGCAAAAAATGCAACAGTTCCAATAAGAACATTCATTTTTCACTTTTTCACGTAATCAGTATTTTCTACTACTGCTTTTCAGGTTAACTGCACAGACTAATCTGTATTATCCATAATGTTACATAACCTACTGTACAGAACAAAATATTTATGTGTTGTTAGTACCTATCTGGTATTTTGTGTTCTGGATGAATACTACCAAAATATCTAGATGCCTGATAAATACAAGTACATGATCAATCATTTAATAATGAATTGCTTTAGTTTTGCTAGCTCAAATCACACTTGGAGTATGGTTTAGAGTGCAATGTTTTTCTCCAGTGTTTTTAATGGTTATATGGTGAGGTTGACAACACTTGGATTTGTCATCTGTGGAGTAGTGAAGCAACAGGAGATGGTCATAAACTGCCATTAGTCCTAAGACAAATCACAATAACCTCACTGCAAGTCTTCAGGAAATTTAGTCATTTAATGCATGTTTGGGAATCTCTGGTTCAAGTCTGTCTAGTGATGATGTCAATGACTTAAGATTACTGCAGTTTGCCATCACGTTTGGAAATAACTGCAATTAATATTTCTGATGACAAAAATAAGAATCAAAAAAGACATTTTTGCTTTTCTTTTTTTCTTTTGTCTTAACAGATATCTGATAGTTGTCCTTTAGCTTTAACTTTTTCTTTAAGTCAAAAATATCATCTGTTAGTGATGATCTGTCCTTTGCATGCATTTGGCTGATCCCTTGAACCTGGCAAAAATATTTTATTTGCTAACAAGATTATAATTTTTAGGGACAGATTGTGAGCAAGACATGATCCCACCACCACATTTGGTATGACTCAGCAAGCCAGTGGAGAGACAACAAATTAAAAAGTTTAATTCTAACACTGTTGCCTGGAAAGTGAAGACCTTCAGTCTCCACTACAGAAGTCAGTGGAGTTGTCTGCATTTCATTTTAGAGATCTGTTAGACCTAATTCTGTTTAAATTTTGTTTTGTGCTTTTGTTTTTTTTTCTGTCAGTGAGTCAAATCAGAGAGTTTTTGAGATATTTTTTGACTCTTTAACAGATCATTTTGCAGACTGTATCCCCAGGGCTGGTTGTGGATTCCCAAAAGAGCCTCAGCTGCAGGAGCAGTGAGGGACAGAAGATAAAAGCATGCACACTTCCAGTCTGCATTGTCTTAAAACACTGACGTGTCCATAAACACTCTGGAAGTTTTGAACAAAATATCAAAGACAGCCAGAGGGAGTCGAGCAAAGGAGGGAAAACATGCCAGCACATTCCCTGAGGCACTGATAGGAGCTGGGAAGCTCCTCAGTGTTCAGCCTCAGTGCTTGCCTGCAGCTCTGGGTGTCTGGGCTGCCCTAGAGCCACCAGCTTAGCAGAATAAACAGGTTTAGAGCTAAACTTATCTGTGCTCCTTCAGCTATTTATCATATTTATCGTATTTATCATTGTGTCAGTCTGCACAAGCCTTTGGGTCATCAGCTGGATTTCAGCTGGCTTACTTGTGTGAGCAGTTTCCCATGCAAGTGTATTTGCTGGAGTAATTTGCTGTATTTACCTCATCACAAGTAAAACACTTGAAAAGATACTTCAAGAACAGTCCAGTAGGTGGCATAAATAAGCCGTGCGTTTTTTATTTATTCTTTTTTTTTTTTACTTTCATTTGTACACGTGTGCCGTTCCCTTTCCTTCATTCCTTATTGTAAACCTCTTTTACCTTAAAGGGAAGCTGAATTTTTGTCACTTGGCTCTTAAAACACAATCCCCCAGGCAAAGTTTTGTATTCGAAGCAGAGGATTTTCTTGATGCTTTCTGGCAGCATATAGGTTTTTGGGTTGTTTTTTTTTCCTCCGACCTCTATATTTATGTTTCTAACAGTTTCTATTTTCAGGGTTATACTACCTGCAGGTCTCAAACTGCCTACACCTCAACAGAAGGAGAGGTTTTCTTATTGGACATATATCTGCACCCAAACCTTGCCTTGAAATGCTCAGTATTTACAAGGTTTTAAAGTCAGCCCTACAGCTGCTCTCTCAGACACTTCTCTGTGATGACATATAGAGTATTGGCACGAGGAGCATTACTCCAGATCAGTGAAATCTGATAAACCACTGATGGCTTTTGTTAAAAGTAATTTCAGTCAAGCTGAATCTTTCATTCAGACTTAAGATTTTACGCACTTCAGAGTCTTCCTTGCTCCAAAAAATGCTTCTATGGCATGGGCATTTAGGGAAAGATAAGGAGTTTCAGTGTGCTGCTTGGTTCTCTTCTCCTCAAACTCCTTTTTCCCTTGCCGTTGGTGTTTTGTTTTTATTTTGGGTGGGTTTTGTGTTTATTTTGGCGGGTTTTGTGTTTGTTTTGGTGGGTTTTGTGTTGGTTTTGGTGTGGTTTTTTGTTTTGTTTTTTTTTTCCGCCCTCTGGTGCCCAGGGCTCCACTCTTAGTGAGTGAACAACTAAAGCAATTTTATAGTGCTGCCACCGTTTGGCTATTTTCTGCCTTTCCTGAGTGAAAGTAAGGAGAGTGCTTGGGGTGATGGTCCACAGCTTGCCAGCAGTGAAAAAGCTGCTGTGCCCATCTCCACTTACAAAGAGAGGTTGTTAGCCAGGCAGGACAAAGTGTGTGCACTCTTCAGCACCCTCAGTTCACCTTCTTTTCTCTGGGTACAAATCCATACCCACTGGGAAGATAACCCACTGGAAAATAAGATACCCAACCTTCTCCAAAGGGTGCAAGAAGGAGTGTTACCAGGGGCAGGGAAGAGCATCATGTGTGTCCCAAGGTGGAGAACAGGCCTGCCATAAAAGGTGACATGCCTTAAAGGCCACTGGAGCAGTGTGTTTATTTACACTCTGCTTATTGGTATTCTCCCAGTAAGAGTGGGGAAAGAGGAACCTTCACATCAATAACTTCAGGTGAGCCACAGCTGAGAAGAGCCACCAGCAGTGGGTGCCCAAGCAGAAACGTTTGTTTGCAAGATACACACTAACCAGAATCTAGAGTTTAATGGTACAAATAACAGGGCTATGGTAAAAATTACTAAAGTGAAAATAAAGAAAACCCTGCGTGTTACAACCAATGGCTCTTCCCCTTCGTGGCTGTGAGCCCAGCCAAGGGGATTGGCCCAGACTGCTCAATAAAAACAGGATCCGCTGGAAACAAAATTCATGTTGTTACATTATGCCAAATATAATACAAAACCAAGGCAGTTTTCAAGTTCAGTGGAGCAAACAGAATGGAGATACTTTAAAAATGTATATGTTTATCATGTTTCCCCCCTCTGACTACTTTTATTTATAACATGCATAAAGAAGGGGAAAAATTACCATTTTTTGCACTAACACCTACATTCTTCCTTTCCTCATTTGTTCATGCAAATTGGAATAATTTTGTTGCAGACATAAGGGCTGAAGAAAAAACAGTGTCAGCTCCTTGGAAATTTCAATCATTGTTAATAATTGACTTGGATAGCTACTTGAAAGCATTATTAGGTCCAACGTATAAAAGAGAAGTTAAAAAGTGAGTATGGAGAAAACCACTGAACTGCTTCTTCTCAGTATTCATTGTTCATTTTAGGCACAGTTGAAAATTAATTGGATCCAGTGACTTAGAACATTGAAGACTGTTGCATGACTCATTAAGCTGACATTTCTAACATTCCTAATTCACACAGTAAGAATGATAGAGTCACATAAGCCATCTATACATTTGAGATCCTTCATCAGGGTAGGACTACTGAAGAGAATGCCCTTAGTTCTGAATACCATCATCAATTCAGCTCCAAGACATCTGTAATGGAGCTGAGTTTGATAGACTGCCAGAATATGAAAAACTAAGCTCCAACATCTTAAAAATAGGCAACACAATTAATTGCTAATTTTTTATTTATGGTCTTCAATGTTTTAATGGATACAGTTAAATTTCCACTTCACTGAGCAAACTAATTGGTATTTAAAGGAAGAAATAGATCATTTCAAATTATAAAGCACTTGCTTTATTATCTATGCCTTCTGTAAATGGTGCAAGTTTTTATTATTTTGCATTCTTAGTCTTCGGAAACTTAAAGCTGTTGAAACTGTGTAATTTTGAAGGGTGGTTACAGCTGAGGTAAGGGAAGGAGTAGGTTTTGGTTTGTCAATTTACTATCCATCCAGTTTTAAAATTATTTATTCATTATTATTAATTATTACTAATTATTAATTCTTGTTGTTTATTATGTATTAATGTTATTATTATTTGTTGCTCCTAATTCTGATGCTCAGTAGAAGCAAAGTCATTCTTACAATATCTCCTTCTGATTTATTTTCATCTTTTTTTCCTCAAGCCTAAATAAATACATTTTTCACATAATACACTGCTCTCAGGGGAGCATTCTGTGAGACTTCCCATTAAAATCAGTGAGTGTAGCATGAGAGTATGTATGTATCTTGCAGTGAATGTAACATGCTTGAGAGCAAAGTGTCCTGCTGCTCGTTCCCCATGTCTTGCCCTTTCCTGTAGGAAGCCTTTCAGATCCACTGAGTGGGTGCAGGGGTCTCAGAATTGCCTCTGATGCCTTGAGAGGTTGCCTAGAATAGAGTCTAGACACTGTTAAAGTAGTTATTTATTAAAAGGCCTTCAAAGGACACACCTTGGGCAGTACAAGAGCCTGGCCAAAGCTACACCCAAGATGGACAACAGGTCAGGAGGTTTTTCACACTTTCATAAGTTTTGGTCCATTTACACATTGGAGTCAATTGCCCAATTACAGGTTTCAGGTTAAGAAGTCCCATCCTCCCAGATTGCTCTCCTCAATTCACTGTTGTTTATACTTTTAGGGCCTGAAGCTGCAAAGGTGTTCTTGGTCCTAGGGCTGAAAAAAGATTGTTTTGTCTGACTACACTATGAAAAGAACTTGCTAACACTTTATAGGAAGTTCAGAGTTATATAACAATGCAGTACAGAATCTGGAAAATATGAAAGCTGAAACTGAAGGCATCACCTCCAGAAACAGCTGAGCTCTTCCAAATACTTTAATCAAAGTCAAATGACTGTTACTTAATCAGCCGTGCTGTGAAGTGACTTGATGTGAGCTGCTGACCTTTTGCATCTCCTAGCATGGAAAGAGGCTTTTTCTTTACTGTCAGACAGCCTCCCTTCCCCTAGAGCCTCTCTCATTCCATGCCCCAGAGCCCCCAGAGCAATTGGGCAGTCCAGGGGTGGTCCCCAAATGCCATGGACAGTGCATTGGGTCTCTCCACCTCCAAGGATTTGTGTGTCTGTCCCACCTCCAGGAGTCCAGTTCAGAGAAAGGACCTGGGAGATCCGGGTCCCAGGAAAGGTTTGCCTGTCAAGTAAAGCTTTACTGAGTGCTATCAAGGTACAGATAATCAGAGCACTTAGTTGGCTTCCTTAGGCAAGAGTTTTCTTCTGTCAGGTGTGTGTTGGTCAGCAGTGTTGGGGTTGATGATCTCTGTACATCATAAATGCACATTGGGTAATTAAGAGTAATTGAGTTCCTGTTACACCATTGGTGAGAAGCTAGTAAGGAAGATCACACACGGTTAAAAGTTATTTCAGCTGTCAACTGCTTTTTATTAGGCTGGCTTTGTCTAGACACTGACCTTTTAAGCTATCTTTTAAGACACCTTAGAAGCTGAAGGAAACATTGTATAAAAACTTATTAGACTCCTTCATTTTCTATAATTCGTCTGCAAACAGGGCCATTTTCAGGTGCCAGAATAAAGGTGTTCTGAGCCCAGCTCAGTCATCACAGCTAAGTGCATGAAAACATTCACAGTGTCTGAGTAAAAGATTGTTAAATATCTTCAGAGTTTGAAATTGTAACGGATAGCACATGATGAGGTTGAGAACAAAGGGTTTCTCTGCATGGTTGTTTAAGTCATTATTTTCTCTTACCTGTTTTCAAGAAACCAAGGCATGGAGATTGCCTTTTCACTGGAAGGCAGTTTCTGTGAATTCACAATAATGACATCTTGGAAGATTGTTCATTAGGCACCTCAGGTAAGTAGGGTAGGCCTCTAGTGTTGCATGAATCTCTATTATAAACATAATAGTCCATAATTCCTCTCTGCAGGACTCACTGTGTTCTACTGTCTGAATGATACATACCTTAAATGCCTGCCTGGATACTCACTTTGCTTTATGGCCCATCAGCTTGCTGATGTTTTGGTCCTCTGGGTGAAGAACACATACCAACTTTGCATAGCTGTTTATTCTTGTGTGCTGCAGTGAGATCCCTCCTATCTTTTTTCAAAACAAATTTGAGGAATAAAATGAGAATTACACATACACAGACACACATATACATTCTTTTTTTTTCCTTTTTTTTTCTCCAGAAGAATACTCACTTGGTTACAATCATGATATTGTTAAGGTGGGAGCTGTTATCAAGGGTGGCAATGTTATTAACAAAGAGTATCTTGTACTTATCTTTTTTTGCCATTCAAAAAGATATCTAAAATAATTGTTATTATCCATATTAACTTCTAGGGGGCACCAGTTAACTTCCTAAGATGGTCAAAATAATTGATGTCCCAAACCAAGTCATATGAGATTGCACTGTAAATCATACTTTAGAAGTGATGTTGGTAAAGGGCAACAGTGGAATACTGAAATTCAGAAGTGGTCTCAAAATACTAGTTAATACAACCCTTTTCTTAGCAGGGGACAGAAGGAGTGGCTTCTGCACACATAGTTGTTTGGATGCTCTTAGAGTAGTGGGAAACACAACCTCATTATGATGTGAGACTCATTAGTTTCCTTACTTCAGATACTTTCAGGCAGTCTGTATTACATTTCAGGATGGATTGTTTGGAATAGCTAGTTCCTCAGCTCAAGTATTTATGTGTTGGAGTAGCATGTCCAGCTCAGCTTGTTTCCATGTTTCTCAGTGCATTCCAGCAGCTGACCATTGGAACCCCTGTTCATGTCCATGGTAGATGATAGCCTGTTTGTCAAGGTTTGAATATATGAAGAATATATCTTCTATTGAACAACAACAATACAGAAACCTTTCTGCAGTTGGAGCAGAGTTTCAGCCATCATCTTTGCTACTGTAAGTTAGGGCAAGTCCCCTTTAGATCTGCCCTCTGGTGAGGGCAGGGGATGACCTGTTTTGTGTGAAAGATGTCTCCTACACCAGATTCCATGGAAGGTGATTTTGTTAGCATCCTCAAGAAAATCATCCTGTATTTTGAAGAGAGCTTTAATTTCTAGAGCAGAGGTAGATCTCAGTAGATCTGGGTAGCCGTCCTGTACCTCTTGGGCAGACTAGTTCTGTACAAGTGAAAGAATTCCACCCTCAGAGATTTCTCAGAAGGTAAAATCAGGCTCCTGAACTTCTCCCACGTTGACTTGGTTGAAGAGCTGTAGAAGTCTTGTGGTTTAGCACAGGGTTGCATGGCAAGGTTTCTTACATTTCTGTTAGCAGTTGTTTTACAATGCTCATCCCTCCTTCCAAAGGTAGTTCTGGGCTACAGGGCACAGCGTTTTTCCATCTCCTGGCACCAGATCTTAGGAGAATACTGCTTGGTCTCTTTGCACAAAATTTGGGTAGAAAGCAGTGAGCTACTAAGTCAATGTTAAATTAGAGAAAATAGTTCAGAACAAGATTGTGTATGTCAGGTCATACATGGAGCCCTGATGTGTCAGCAGTTGAAAGGGGATTATTAAAGAGGAAGAATGGATGAAACAATACCAGAATACTAAAACAAACAAACAAAACCCCAACTCAACCAATCAGAAAGCCCAAACCCAAACCCAAAAAGAAATGCATAAACACAAACCACAAACACCTCTGCAACTGACTGGTCTGTCAGAGAATCTCGTTGTCTCCCTCTGCACGCCTGCAGCAATGTTGGATTTATCCCGTCTGCAGAGGTCTCCCCACTCCACAGAAAAGTCACGGGGGAGGCTGAGGCAGACGAGGGAGGGGGAACAGCATCTGCTGGGTTGCAGCTGGGCTCTCCAGATCTACAGGGCACAGTGGGAAGGCACTGGGTTTTGTCCACCCAGCTTAAAGGAGGCACTCACAGTTGTATCTATTGTGTGTTTTCAGAAACTCACACACATCCCCATTTTCATATGAATATGTCTCTTCTTTGTTTTCAGTTCTTGACCATATTCTGACCAAATGTGAGTTGTGTGAAGGCCAGAACAGGCAGTTACCATACAAAGATGGAAACAAACTCAATATTCATTTAAAAACTCACCCAGATTTCCCAACAACTAAAACCTGTTTTGGCAGAACTAACCTAGAGAACTTTCTGTATCTCTCTGCTATCTCTTTGCAAACCACCTGTATGGCTTATTTCAGCACTCACATAGTGTGAGATGTTCTGTATTCCTTATTTACAAGATTTATCTCTTACCAAAACAAAACTACCCTTTTAAACTTCTTCCTTATTTTCAGCTCCCCACTTTTTAGCAGCTGTTGTTTGTTCTGTTGAGAGTGGCAGACTTTGGACCTGTCTGCTGGGAAACTGTGACTGTAAATGGTGTCAAGTTGCATTACATCTTCTAGTGTCAGGTGCCTCTGCTCCATTTGAAATGGACAAATAATGCACAGACCTTTTTTTGTTGTTGTTCTCATCACACTGCCAATTCTTGTTTCAGCAGCTCTCTGGCAAGTTCTCTTTCAGCATTACAGATTTCTAACTTTCAAAAGAAAGAGAGAGAAAGAGAAAGAAAGAAAAAGAAAGAGAAAGAAAGGAAGAAAAAGAAAAAGAAAAAAAGAAAGAAAGAAAAGAAAAGAAAGAAAGAAAGAGAGAGAAGGAAAAACTTTCTATCACTCACAAATTCATAATCTTTTTTCCTCAGTTGCTTCAGTCTGGTTTTGCTGAAATGAGCCTCATTTTGTTATACTGTGTTCCTAACCTCTCCCAGTCACTTTGTACAGCTGTTCTGCTCACAATTCTCCCAAATCAGCTTCCACTGCAGAAGGCATTAACATGCTTCTTGCTCCTCCTGCTAGGCTAGTGATGCAGATTAGGCCACCACAATAAAGGGCCTCTGAACAGATGTATCTGGTTGGACTGGAAAATTCTCATGATAAATTTGCAAGAATGAGTGCATGGTGGTGGAGTGGGGGCAAGCCATTTCCAGGGCCAGCCCCTGCCTGCTCAGTAGCAAGGGGACTGTAACTGTCTGACTCCAGGTCTCACTCAGGCTTGGGACTGGAGAAAAGTTGCCTTTCCAGCCCCAGAAAATGCCCCAGAGCAATGCAGGGGTGCTGCAGGATGACTGCCAGACACGGCAGGTGGTTTTTTTATGCCTGAAAGAAAGGTGTGATACCATAGCCAGAAGTAGAGCAGGATCTTTCCTAATCTACCTGTTCTGCCATGACAAATGAAATCTCATGCAAATGGAAAAATGAAATCTCATGTCTTCATCTTGGTGAAGATAATGTGGCTCAGTGAGGAAGGACAGCATTGCTGGGGAAGCATGAGCTACCCTTCCAGCTCTGCAGCTAGCCAAGGCTTTAGAGAACACAGCAAGGGCTGTTCCTGCAGCAGTGAAAGGCTGAAAAAAAATTACCTGTACATCTCCTAGAAATACCCCTTTGCTGCTTACATTCAGATCAGCACTTAGAGATTTCAAAGCACAGCTTAAAAAAAAAATGTTACCCCTCATGTTATCTAAATAATAATGCTGCAAATGAGTGTAATGGTGTTTGGAGCACATGGACATTGAGGTTTGTCATTCATGGCTGAATGTATTTGATCACACTCTGCTTAAGTAAAATGAGGCCCTTATTTACAGATCTCTGCATAGAAGTCCTTGAAGGGCAGTTTTGTATTGCAAGAAGTATTTTAAAAAGCAGTTTATTTTTTCTGGTGTTGGCTAACCAAACATGCAGAGACATGGTTCCCAAGAGGAATGGATACCACTCACCCAGTGGCACAGGGTGAAGCAGCAAAGCGCTGGTGTATAAAATGATAAAGGTCAATCAAGAGTGCCTGCAGTGCCCCCACTTGCTTTAAAGCCCCAGGTGAAGTGCTCACAGCAGGTACCAACTACCTACACACTCCTGTTTTCCCTAATGACCCTCTCATTCCTGAGATCTCCTCAGGGATGATGCATAGGGTGGGGGTTTTGGTGTGTAGAAACATGCTGCTTTTTTTTTTTTTTTTCTTTCAACTGGAATAACTGAAAATAGTTAAGGAAACAGAACACTTACAACAGAAATTTTGAGAATTCATTAATCACCTATAGTAAGGAGCCATCTGATATATTGACAAAAGGTTTGTTGTACTGTTGGTTGTGCAGGTGGGTACATGAAGGAGGCTGTGACACTGTTGGAAATCCACTATGGAGCAGTCTCCTGGCAGGACCCATGTGTCATGGAACATGCTGGAGCAGGTTTCTTGGCAGAATTTGTGACCCTGTGGGAGACCCACACTGGAGTGAAGAACTGCAGCTTATTGGAAGGATTCATGGAT
The DNA here is from genome assembly GCA_024734555.1 of Trochalopteron elliotii. Classification (NCBI taxonomy): domain Eukaryota; kingdom Metazoa; phylum Chordata; class Aves; order Passeriformes; family Leiothrichidae; genus Trochalopteron; species Trochalopteron elliotii. Next base: position 766,206 of record JANPWX010019792.1, read on the forward strand.
GAGTTGTTTTTGGTGGGCATCTGGCATTTAGACAGGATCAAGCCACCACAGATGTATACAGCTCTAAGACAATACTACTTTGAGCATGACTTACTTATGTGCTTTGTTTTTGTTGCCTAACAACCCAGCAGGTAAACAGATGTACTCTTTTACAAACAGCTTTAAGGAGTTGTTAGAATTGTCTTTGAAAAAGCAAAAAAACACCAACAAAATCTTGTTAGTGTTTCCTGATTGGTTTCTTAGAGAGGGGGTCCCAAATATTTGTGCAGGTAGCATGCAATTCTGCACCTCCTTCAACAGCACTTTGCTGTCCAGTGGTATTCAAGGTACTGATACACTGGATGATGTTACAGGAACTAAAACCAACCTGGTGGCTCAGCTTTAACCAGGCACTTCTATTTGGATGTGTGCACAAAGACACTACAGCCAAAGTGAAGTAAGGCAGGAATTTTTAAATTGACTTCCCCAGGCATTGCATTTAGTTGTGAATAGTAAAGGCTAATACTTCCACTAATACTTCCACTAATGATTCCAACTGAAATGCAAAACAAAACTGAAACTGGGTACCCCTTTAGTCTAATCTCACTGTGGCCATTTCTAAAAACATTTAATGCAAAATCCTTCTTGCAGGTTTTCCAACACTGCTTCTTGGCCCCTTTCTTCTGTCCCTTGTCCCACATCAGGCCTTCAGAGACAGCCCCAAGCATCACCATGTGAACTGAACAGATGAAAGCATCTCTTTTGAGTGAGGAGATGTTTGTAGTTGACACACCTGGGTGCCCACAGAAGAGCAGGAAGGGATGAAGTTTACAGACCTCTGCACGCAGGCACAGAGTTCACTGAGGAGAGCTGCCTGCAGCTGCAGTAAGAGCATGAATGCTGTTTTGGCCAGCTTTGCTGGTGCCTTTCAAAGGCAGGAAGATGCCTGTAATGTTTGGGCTGCTTCCCTTCCAGGAAACAGCAAGTCCTGTGTGTCAGGGATTGAGGCCAAGGCTTGCACTCATTCACACCATGGTTGAACTGGACTTCTAACAGACTTCTCAGCCAGAAGTATGAGACACCAGGAGAAATGGACTAAAAAGTATTTCTAGAATAACTTGAGCTCTTCCAGCTGTATCAAGAAGATAAAACCTCTGAAAGCATGTCTTGCAAAAAATGTTTTTTCAGTTGTTGAATTTGGATGAGTATTTTGTTGGCTAATTTCCATAATGTAAAACTCCATACCAGTAACTCCCACCTTTTAAGTGACAGACTCACTTAATGCATGACAATGTAACTGGAAAAAAGAAGAGTGACATATTTTAAAATCTTGAAAAAGTGCCAATCTCTTATATATTCACTGACAGTCAGAACTCAAAGGTGATGACAACATCATACTTGGATATCCTGGGAGTCAATCATCATCTGACCTGAAAAACAAATGCCAGAGAGAGTGTGCAGGGGAAGCTCAGGCCAGGGCTGGTAAACCCCTTAATCCCAGCACCAGTGATAAATGCCATCCAGCATTAGTAGGTGCAATTAAACTTGGCTTGCAGAAGATACAAACACTTTTGGGAACCTCTTGACTATTTCCTGGGGAAGGGTCCAACTTCCACACTATGAACTGCTTCAGGTGTCACTTCCTGGAGCTGGGAGAGCCATTTAAGAAAATTCTAAAGGAAGTGATTATTCTTATTTTGTACTTCTTATTGTTTTAAAGTGCTTAATTCATTAAGTCTACCCTAATAGGATTTTAAGCCAGAAATGACATCCACTGACTTTAGTAAAAATAGTCAAGTTAATTTTTTTTTAGTTTTCACCTATATTCACTAACACATCCAAAATTTTGGTTCCTTTTGGCAGTCTCCCTGATATGGCATACCACAATAGCCTACTTCACCATTCAACTAAAACTGGGGTTACTTTTCTTTAACAAGGCATTTTAGCCCAGGAAAATGAGCTTTTGGGGCAAAACTGAACTTTGCACAGAAATGCAGAGTCTACAGCTTCATCTAACATTTTCAGAATCTCTGGGCAGTTAGTTTCTTTTGCTTACCAGGAAAATGGCACCTAAATAAATCCAGACACTCCAAGTTTATAGCATAGTCTGACATTTGTATGGTGTTAGGGTGGTCAGATTCCTCCACAGATTTCTGTCAGTTAGAGAATGTTTTAGTTTCTGAAATACCAGTTGTATTCAGGATTGGGGGAAGCAAACAAAAGAAAAAAAGGAAGAAATGTTTATTCCACATTATTCTCCTTATGCTTTTGTTGCAGGTAAAAAAGAAGTATTAAAGTGCATTTGGTTGTTCTCCCTGTGTCATTAGTCACCTAAACTACTTGACTAATTGTTTTAAACTCTTCTATGATAGCTGCACATCCAGGAATCCCATCATGCCCAGGACTCCCACTGATTTGTGGAGGGAGAGACAGAAATCTGTTCCAACATGGAAAATAACAGTCATGGCCCTCTGCTCTGGAAAGCTGTTATTCATGGGCATTTCACATTCTTTTTTTAGCTCCAATATGTACAAAGAGGGGGGTTTGGCTACAGTATGTATAAACAGCATGTGCAAATGAAGCTCAGTAGCACAGCAACAGAGATCATAGTTTAAAAACTATTTTTGGGGCAAAGACCTATTAGACATGTTACTAATTAACCTATTTCCTACAGCAATACAGAGGCACTACTGAAGAGGACATTATCAAATGGCTCAGCATACTCTTTATCAAAGTCAGACTTTGGAGCATAATCTACATGCTTTGAAACTGCCATCATAGTGCCACAGAATCACAGCATGTCTCAAGTTAGAACAGACACATGAAGTCCAACTCCCTGCTCCTCTAAATATTACCTAAAACTACTGTCATGAGATAAAAGCCAGAGTTAAATGTATGATCATTTAACTCCCTTAAAAAAACCACAAGTAGTCTAGTTTTGGTCAACTCAATGCTAAATAAAAATTACATTATTGGTAAAACTGAAATTAGAAACCTCCTTGTTCTCCAAATTCTGTCCTGGAAGTATCTCTCCCTGCTAGACAAGAATTTAATCCATGAGATACAGGCAAGCATGTATTAAGTAAGTGAACTGGATTTTCTGTAAAATTAGATTAAGTTCTGGAGAAATATTAAAGCAGTCATCCATTTTCTCCACTTCTTCACCTTGATTTGTTTATCTCTAGCCCCGTGTGTACTTTAAACTCATGAAGACAGGAACAGATTATCTGGACCTTGCTTTCCAGACAGTTGTTCAACCTGGGGCAGGAGATGGCAGATCAACAGATCTGAAAAATACTCAAAAGCAACTCTTTTCATGCCCAAGGCAGGGAGCTCCAACTTGCACTAATTCTGTTTAATGATAAAACCACCCAGATCCTAAGTGAATGAGGAATTCATTGGGAAGCTTGCACTGCTGTTGTGTACTCTGTGTGATACAACCTCATGTTATTGGGTGGATTCCTGTGTGCAGCTCCCTGCTACACAGCACAGCCTGCACCCACTGACTCTTGACAGATGGCAAAGTGAGGGACATTTTTCTAGTGGTGGTTTATTAAAATTATTTTTGATTTTTTTTGTTTAATTTTATTTTGGTTTTGCTTCATTTTTTTGTTTGGTTGGTTGGTTTTTGTTTTGTTTTTTTTTTTCAGCTGCTGCTGCTGCTCTTTGCTGTCAGTCTTGTGTCAGAGGGAAGAGGTTATTTTGACAGTAATTTGGCTTGCTGGGTGCCATGCCTCTATACCTAGCATGCAGGATCCAGGTGAGAGAGCACCCACACATTAACAGAGGCTGAGTGAAGAGTGAGAAGAAAAGTTGGGCAGAGAGGTGCAAGAATAAAAACTGACTGATGCCAAGGGGTGGGGAGGCTTGTTTGGGACCACTGTGCTATGTCAATGTCAGCCAGGTGAGAATGGCTTCAGTGGGTCCCTGTTTCAAAGGGACTCTGTAGGAAAAGCTGTCTGGTAAGGACTTAGGCAGAGAAGGAGAAAGGACAGAGAGTAACAGAACTGCTCAGATCCCTTGAAGGAAGGCACTGGGGTGTGTTTCTGTCTCATCAGGTAGGTCAGAACTGACAAGGATACGCAGGCACTAGCTTAGGACTTGCTTCCATGCCATCTAAAAAGCATCCCCTTCACCAGGTTGCCAGGATTGTTTGTAAGATAAAGCTCAGAGGCTTTTATTTCAGTTAACTACTTCTCAGTTCAAGTGAACTGCCTGAGCACAGTCCTTTGACACCTCCTCAGGATGCTCCACGTGGCTGAGAGAGGTCACTTCTTAACCCAACAGCAAAGGGTGCAGCCTGTGCACGACAAGCAAAGGCAGATCACCTTGGGCAAAGCTCTCCCAGTCAGCAGGGAAAACCTAATGTGGGCACTGTCCAGTCCTCCCTGCCTTTTTACCAATTTATTTTGTTTTCCTGCTGCAGTTGTAACCTGCAGCATTTCTGGAGGATGACAAATCACAAGTAAAACGGGAGAGGAGTAAAACAGCATAATGAAATTTTATTCTGAAAATATGGCAAGAGTCTAAGGCACTTCAAACATTTCAATACACCTGACTAAAGTGAATGTGACAAGGTAATAGCATTCCATAAATACACACCAAGAACTACACTCAATTCCACGCAAGGGGAATATACAGCTGGTACCTCTAATTTTATTCTCCAATAAACATGTATGGAGCTTATAGACTGAAACACTTAATCAAAATATGGTAACAGGACATGTAATTCTTCATGTAGGTTTTAATTATTAAGGAATATAAAATGTTGAAAATACTGTGTGAGTTAATTTTATAGATACTAGTATCTTTTATATAAAAAGTTATACATTATCCCCAATTAGCAACAACTTACTTAGTGAACTTCAGACCTGACAAGAGGCTCTATCCCCAATACCTACCCACTCACCCACCAGCTCAAGATCCACGGAGCTGACTACACAAGCAACTGCAACTTCTGAATTTCAAAGTAATTAAAAACATGAAAATCATGTTGGAATGAAATTTATGAAAAGTTTACTGTGATGAAGTCTAGGCACAGTAAATATGTTTTAGAATGACTAAAAACAAGCCACTGCATGGATAGCTTTAGAAGTCTTAGCTTGCACATAAAATAAGAAAGGATAATCTACAACAAAGAGAAATGTGATTTATGCCAGTGTACAGAAAGATGAGTATGTGAGCAAAAGAACACTTCTGGCCAAGATTCTTCACTGAGCACTACTTAACTATATGCTTGCTTCAAGTTTACAGTTTTCTACCTTTAGCACTAGATCTCTGCTTTCACTTTGCTGGTGAGTTCAGGCACAAGACAATTACATTCAGTATCTGTCTCAGTAAAACAGTAACATTTAGCAGCTTAAAGATGGCATAGAGATTTTTTTACAGATATTTATACACTACTACTCAAATGTGGCTCTGTGGGTGGGACCAGGAGATGTCCTTCTGCTAAGCCTAGGAGTGCCCTAAAAAAGAGGAAAAAACAGTTAATCAAATAGAAATTGCTGATAGGAAACACAACACTCAGTTACTCTGTTCTTTACTTATAATTGTACAGATAATGATTTTTTTTTTAATTTTAGGAAGAAAAGTCCCAGCTATCATACAGCCTGCTAACTGTGAGTGCATATTGTTTAGACAGTGAGGTGTTCAGCAGCAGTTTATCAGGAGAGCCAGTCAGGGCTAGAGGAGAGGTAGACAGCTGCCAAAACACCTAGAACAGCTATGTTTTCATTTCCAGATCAATAGTTACCATTAAAATGATACAACAGCACCTCTGCACACTAGCCAGAATCAGTGAACCTTGCCAGTGAGTTATCTGCACCCCTTGGTAATTAGGAGGAGAAAGAGGAAATATCCCTCAGCCAGGCTTCAACCTTCAACATGTATTTTAAAAGGTACATTGCACTTAACTTTGCAAAAATTGTCCTGCAAATAAACTCAGAATTTCAAGTGCTGTACAGCTGTCAGGGAGTAAATTTCTTGTTTACATCTCAGTGTTATGTTCAACAGCAGTGAGTTAAAAGATAACCTACAGGAGGAGGTCGTGCACTAACCGGTGACTGGGTTTTGGAAAAGTTGACATGGGCATAGAGGAGAACTGCTATGTCCTTATGTCCAGCTTCCAGGGCTATTGAAAGTGCTGTGCTGCCATCCTGAGAGAAGAAAGGAAGAAACAAGAGAATTAGTGCTTGTATGCTTTAACAGACCTCTTAAAAGCCCCGTCAGCCCACTGAGAAGTGAAGTTATTAAGTGGAGGCCCTACTGTTCATACAGACAGGTTAATTTAATTTAGAGTCTTGTTTAATTTCTTTTGTTTTAAGCCTTGCACTGCTGTTTTATGAGGCAGTCCAACTGTCAAAGCCTCGTAATTTCTCTAAACGAGGAGTCTGGATTATTGCTGTGGAAGAATGAGCACACTATTATCACAGTGATGTTACATGCAGTGCTGTGTCAGACCAGAAGATTGGGCTGTCCCAGAGAAACTACAGTCAGTCAGTCAGTAACAAGCAGAAGAGATGATAAGGGAGGGAAAAATGCTAGTCAAATATAATGATAATTGCTGTGTTAAAATGATAATTGTTGTGGTATAGCTACCATCAACATGAAGAGAAATTGCACTCATAATTCCAAATGCACCTTGATAGAAGTCTAAATACAAACAAATGGACTTTCCTAGTCAAATACTGCCACCTCAGTTTCACAGAAGATACCACTGCTTTCAGAAATTTGCCCTCACAAATCCCAAACCCAGGCTCCGTTTCAGTGTTCAGTGGGCAAAACAATATGAAGAAAGGAAAAGTATGCAACAAATGTTGTTAACAAGAACAGAGTGGTGGCAAGAAACAAGCTAAATCAATGTTTTCAAGCTTGAGAAATCCAAAGATCAAACTGTCTGCTGACAGTGTAGGCTGCAATGATCCCTGCAAACAAGAAATATACAGGTGTCTCACTTGGCACTAAAGTCACAGTCTGTGTCCATTTATTGTCAGGACAGTGCAGCTTCATGACTAAGACTGAACCTAAAGTCTCAAAAAGTCATGGTGTAGGAACAGTGTGAATGTCCTTTGAGGAGAATTGTAGGGCTGATGTTTGCCACGGGCACAGAAAAGCAACACCGTGAGGCCCTAAGTCACCAGAGAAGGTCCTAACTGAAAACTGGAAAACCCCTTTGAAAGGGGGAAGGAATATGAGAGGGAAAGATGTTTTACTATGAGCTAACAAATGTTTTCTTCTGTTCTGGCCACTGCTAACCACAGAAATTGCTACCAGGTATGTCTGTTAGAAAAGTAAAAATATTAGCCAAATAGTCACAGCACTTGCTACCAATTAGGCAGAAGATTCATGTGGTTGGTACTCTGGCACTCTGAGTCAGACATTCACCCAAGCAGATTCCAGAAGCACTGAAAGGAAACTCACATTGTCCTCCAGGGTGCTGTTACACCCAGGCTGAGCCAGCAGAAGCTTGACAATCTCCACGTGCCCGTGCTCACTAGCACACATCAGAGCTGTGGAGCCCTCATCATCCTGGATATTGACATCTGCACCACAGGCCAGCAGAGCTTTAACCATGTCTATCCGCCCATGGCTCACAGCTAGCATCAGTGCAGTCTGACCAGCCTGCATGGAGACAAGAGGAAAACCCAAATAACTGAAAACACAACCAGTGACAAAGCATGAATGCTTTTTTTTTTTTTTTTGGACACTGTGTTTCTTCTGGGGGAAAAAAAGTTGTTATTTTAAACAGTACTCTCAAGGCTTTGATTACCATTATTTAAATACCTTTTGTGGATCATATATCCCACGTTCACGTAGCTATTTATTGAATTAATGGAAGACATCCAATCTGTTTTCAGACATGTAGTTTTTTCAAATGATCTAATTGCTGCAGAATTTGTAAATGCTGCCCAAAATTCAGTAATAGTTCTTTCACTCAATGATCAACCTTCATTTTTTAGAAGAGGTTCCAGAGCTGAGGCTCAACTGTTCTTCCATAGCTTCATTTTATATATAGTAATCAAAAACATGCATAAAAAACCCAGAGATGATGAAAGCAAACGAGAGCAACATTTGAACTGATAAGAGCAGGGATGGGAGCATGGAAGGAACAACAAAAATGCACAGGAGTACAGCAGTAAGAACTGTGCCTCATGAACCATTTGACTGACCTGGCTGGCTTTGGCATTCACGTCCCCACAGCTGAACAGTTCCTCCACTATCCTCATGTCCTTCTCTGCTTCCACAGCTGCAAGTGCAGCGAGCATGATGGGGGTATAACCAGCCTTGTTCTGATGATTTACATTACAGACATCTGCAGAGGGATGACATAATTTCTTCAGAAAGCAAGAACCCAAAAAAAGCACTAATTGTGCTAATCAACTGAATAAACTGTCAGTAGAGCAGCCTATAAAAAGAAAAAGTAGCAACTGCTTTCATAATGGACGCAATTCAAGGGAAGGTGGAGAAGAAAAAAATTAACAGTGGAGCTCTTCAGCCAGAGAAAGAAAATAATTCTTTTCTACTATGTGTAAAATACAAAGGAGAGCACAAAGACATTTTTATGTTATCATTTAGGGCTTTATTTGTGCACTATTTTTTCCTTTTGTAAAAGCAAGTGGTCTGGATTTAGCATGATATTCAGAAACACTGTCAGGAGAGTCCTTAAGCTCTTCTCCCAAGGGCATCCATACTGCTGAATTAAAGTGGTCTGGCAACAAGTGGAAAATATATTTCTCTTCAGCAGAAATATTTTCCTGCAATTGGTGTTACTTTAAAAATCTGCAAGTATATTTCAACATGTTTTGAAGCTGCCAAAAAACCACCTCTTTAAATTAAAGACTGCTGCCAGTTCTACAGTGAATCTGACCACAAACAAAACTGCTCTGGGAACAAATAGAGGCAAGTCCTCTGACCAGTGCCAGCAACCACCAAGAGGTCTCCTTTTTGTTCAAACCTTGCCTCCAGTCTGTCTGTGTTCCTAAAATCCTGCAGAAATTCAGCAGTGCTTATTGGTTTGCTAGGCAGCAGGGTTTCAGTGTGCTCATTGAATTGGAAAGCAGGGACTAAGATTTACATAAACATTATGTGCAGACTAGAGGTTAAACTGCACCACAGATACCTTAACAAGCAAAAAATGGTTTAGGGAATTCTTCAGTCTTATGGACAAAGGATCTTTTTTTCAGTCAAAAGAACATTCCAGAAGTAATTCAAGTGCAGATGTAAGATGTTACACATTTTTTTCACGTTACATAGACATCAGTGATGATACCTTTCAACCAGTAGACCTGAAAGATGTACTTCCAGACATCACTTCTGTGAGGCCACTGAAGCCAGAGAACACAACACTCTGCTACATGCACTATTACATCCTGAGTAATGAGTAACTTTTAGAAATGGTGTGCTCCCACTCTGACTAGACTACTTCAGCAGAGTGTTTTCTGAGGTCACATTTAGCTCCTTTTGGAGATATATTAGCTCCTATATGAGTAATAATAGGGAAACTGCTCTCCTCTTTGTCCTCTTGGTGACAACTCTTCTTCATGGTGTGGAGGATTCCCTCGTCTCATCTAATCTGCTTTTCTCACCAAACAGACACAGAGCTCTTGGTCCAAGAACCTACCAGTGATATAACCCCAGGTATATCACAGGCTGACCACAGTGACCATTCAGACACAATCCAGAGAAAGACTGTTGAAACCTGAGGGAATCTGCCTATTTGCAAACATATTCCTGGATGAGCAGTGTTCTCCTGCAGAGAGAACTACCTGGGACTAGTCATGGTTGTTACATTTTACAGGTAACACCCCTGGTGTTTACAGGCATACACAACTGCCATAACCTACAGGAGTCCTGTAGTCCTTCCAGCAGGAGATGAGCATGTTCCTGCTCTTCTGAGACACCTGGGGAAGCAGAGGGGCAGCTCCCTCCCACCACACTGTGCTGCAGAGCCAGCCTGCCCCTTTCACCACGCTCCTGACATTCCCTGCATTCCCCTGCTGTGACTCACTCTGCCCTAACACAGACTGCCTTCAAAAGGACCAGGGATTTCAAAGTGCTCACTTCCCTCTTGAGGAAGTCTCTGCAAGTGTGACACATGTGCTAGGTTATCAAAGCTGAGATTTGTATCATTCATATCCTTGTTTATCTGATGCTGCCCTTCTGGATTTATGAATATTGCTTGGCTGACACTTCAGGCATGTCATTGGCCTAGTTAAGCTTTCACAACCAACTGTGACAGGTTTTTTAACTAGTTTAGAGAAACAAACTTCACTCAGGGAACAAAACTAGGATTAAACAGATTAAACATCCAGCCTGGGAGCAATTCCAATGTGTGACACCTTCTTCTGGATGCCATCTGCCACACTGAATGTGGGGAGCAGATACTCCAGTGTCTCCCCTTTGCCACGACCCTGTCTGCACGTGTGTTGCAAGAGATCAAGAAAAGGAAGCTACAAAAGCAACCACATGAAGCAGCATCAGATTGCTTATGGACCAGGAAAATGGTCTTTGTGACAGAATGCCTCATTGCTCCAGTTTCTCAGGAAAGTAGTATAGATGAGTCAATGTGGTGGCCAGAAAAAACTTCTGCACTGCTCTAGACAAAGCTAGACTAGTTTGCAGGTTCAAGATGGCATTTATACCTCAATGTATCTTCCTCCATCAGCAGCCTACAGGGTGTTGAGCAGCAGCTGTGCTGCCTCCAGGGAAAACTGCTGGAGACTGCTGCTGCTGAACTTGGGACTACAGTCCAGGAGTCAGGAATCTATCTCAACTCGGTATGTAATTTACTTAGGTAGTCTAGAATCTTTGTTTCTAGTACTAGCTTGGGAGGTGATGCTTCTTGAAGTTAAAAAAAACACTTAAGTGAGCCACCATATGACTGTTAACAAGTTAAAACACCTGCTGGAAGAAGACCAAACTTGGCCTCTAGTCCATCAAGAATTTCACCCATGAGAATTACAAAACCAAGAATAATTTAAAAAAAAAAAAAAAGGCAAACTTACTTGCATCCAGAAGAAGCTTTACAATTTCAAAGTTAGAATGTGAGACACTGTAATGGAGAGCTGTGTTTCCATTTCCATCTGCCATATTGATGATATGTCTGAGGACAGCAGGAGAAATCTCTTCAAAAGCAGTTATGTAGTCTCCAACCATTTCAGGGACAGCTGACTTCTGACTTGAGACACGAAACCACTCATGCTGGATGGTATTTAAACAAAACCTCTGCCGAAACCAAGACAGAAAAAATTTACATATGGACAATCTATTTAAAGGATTTTCCATCCCATAAGTCAGCAATGCAAGTCAAGTCTTTTTTAGTCCTATGTGGGAAGAAAGTATTCAGCTCACAAACAAAATGAAGCTTCCCCTCTGAATAAAGCCTGCTTTAAAATACCTTTTACTTCCTCTCACTTCACCTGACTGTCACCTCTGAGGGCACAGAATTTTAGGATCTTAACAGTTATCAAATGCTGGTGAACAGAAAAAAAGACCTGCATAACGTTCTCCATCAAATACTTAACTACTTTTATAAATCACTGATAAAATGAAGAGTTTCTCACTGGACTTAAAACAACAGCATGCTAAGTCAGTTAGGTCCAGTTCTGAGGCAAATTATCAAATGCACAAAGTATATGAGAAGAAGAAGAGCTGAGCATTACAGATGATTACAAACTGAACCCAACATCACACTGTAATACAAAAGGTAAATACTGTTTTGGGGTGAATAAACAGATTTATAGCTTTAATGGCATATGATGAAGTCTCTTCTTTCTGCCTAATACTATGAAGACAACACCTGGACTGCCTTGCCTGGTCTGATCACAAAATATTTGGTTGAAACAGTTTCAAAGATAAGCAGCAAGAATGAAGAGAAGTCAAGGAAATCTGTCCTTCCTGGACAGACAGGAAGGACTGGAGATGCTCTGCTGGAAAGAACCACTGGGGAAAGAAACCATGTAAGATTTGTTGCAGAAAAAAGGAAAAAAAGGAAGAACCTGTTCTTCACCTGAAGGCTGGCTGGCTGTAGTAATAAGAGATTTTAGTTGCAATGAGAAGATGCAGGCTACATGTTCAGGATAAACTTTCCCATGGATATGGACTGAGAGTGGGGGAATGGGAGTCCCTTAGGCCAGGTGACTTGTCTGGTAGAAGAGATCTCACTGAGCCAAGAAGGCTTCCACAGTCACCACCAGCTCTGACTCACTTCCTCTAACCTGGAAGGACCACCACATTTTTCTCATAAACCCTCATCTCCAAGGTGGCCAGTGAATTCAAGGGCAGTTTTGCAGAGAAGACACTCAGAAATTTTATCTACCCTCTAGGGAAAACACACCAGTAGCTCTAGAGGTACTCTGTGTCTGGTAAAGAGAAAATATTCTACATACACCAGTGCTACCTATGTATCTGTACTACATGAACACACCAACAGAATATTTTACATCAGTGCTACTATAAAGTGATGTATGTATTCTGTGAACACAGACAGTTGAAATGCAAAAGTGGCCATAAACTGACATAGTAGAACTTTTTTATTTATTTCAGGCAGTACTGAGTGCAAAATACCACTAAGAAACTATTTTTAGTCACAATATTGCACACGTTATTAAAGAAACAACACACATTTTAAATTCAATTAATCCATCACATTCAAAAAGGTGCAGTCCACAGCTCTTTCTGGTGTAAACTGCAGCTACAACAGCTGGGTATGCTGGAAGAGGCTGGGACAACTTACACAGATCCTTAGCTATACTGACATTTAGCCTGTTTGGACAAGACTCCTTTATCAGCAGACAGAGGACAAGAGCTGATTAGTCTGCAACTTCCACCTACAAAGCACTGCTTGTGCTGGAAAACACTTTAGGCACAAGAAAGAAAAACATAAATTCAAATTATGCTTCCAAGGCAGAGATCATCATCTGACCTTGCAATTTTTAACACTTTCAACTCCAAGAGAGCCTAAAGCATTTTTTGTTTGAATGCCTAAACTACTCCTGAAGAACAAACACAGAATTAAAAACTATGTGTCATAACTGCATGAAAACAACCCTTCAAAACATTCCCTGGACCACAGATGTCAGAACTGGACACAGACAGTATTACTGTGTCATACAGACAACATTATTGTCTTTAAGAAGCTGCAGATGCTCTAGAGTAGAGGAGAGAACGACACTGAATTTCTGCCTTTTCTATCACTGCACAAGTGTAACAAATGTGAAATTCAGTTTCATATCATTAAGCAGTGTTCCTTTGCTTTCAGACTGCCCTCAAAGAGTATCACAGGCAATCCCTATGTGAGGCATTTCCAAAAAGGCAAATACAATTTTATTTCTTGAGACTTGAGTATTTCTCAAGTATTAACAATGAATCCTCCTTGCTCTCTGCAGCACTGATAAAAACCACCAGTGCAGTAAACAAGACAAACAGAATCCCTGTGCTTCAGAGAAGGCAGGTCACCTTCTAGTGTTTCAGAACAGACTCTGAGGTTTTTTCATAGGAAGCAACAGGATATTCACCCACTGCAGTCTCCTAACATGTGGCTGAAAGCTGCCCACAGCAGTGCTAAACCAAAAAAACCCACAGGAATAACACAGGAAGGCAAGGGTGTGTTGAAACTGTACTTTCATGTTGCTGTTTTTGTGTCTGTGCCTTGGGACAACAATATTGAAGGACACAAAGCACAAGTATATTCTCTGGATGAAGGTGTCATGACAGAAAGACCTCTGTGACTCTTGCAGGAAAGGTGAAATCCTCTTCTGCCTAGCCACTGCAGTGCTGGTCCTGTAAAACCAGAAGTTACCTCTCCCTGAAGTTTTTCTATTGCATCTCAAGAGAAAATTTTCACCTGCATTGCTTACCACATCTTTGTTGGTTAAAGCCTTGGGGTCATCAATGTTGTTTCTCAGCAGGTTACAGGCAGAAAGCATCTTTTCACTTAGCTCATACCTAAGGGAGACAGCAAAATACATGGCATGTTTCAATTTTTTATCTTAGCATTTCAGTACAGAAACATTTGTTTTTCAGAAAGTTCCCTGGGAATTAAAGTTTCCAGGCAAGCCATCTGTTCCTACTACAGAGAAACCACTCTGGCAGCTCTTCACAGACACTCCCTCCACACTGAATGGAGATGAGTGTGGGAAGAGCAACAGGAATGGAGAGTGGGAAACACATCACTTTTGTGCTCCAAGACTTGGAAACCCTTCCAGTGGAAATTCTCACCTACTGCTGCATGACTGCAGAGCACACATTATATGATGCTCTGTGCTTTGATTACTTGATTGACAAGGAGAAATGCCAACAGTCGTGATGGAAACAGAATTAAGCAGTGGGAAACAGCTCAAGAGGTGCCTCCTGTCAGCTCCCATTCACTGGAACTAGCTATTCTCATCCCACCCACTCTGGAAATTTACTCTCTTTCTCCAGCCCTCTTTAATTTTTACACTTCTATGCCCTTTTCATTACAAATTTTAAAACTCATGACCAAAACTCATGGTCAAGGCTTGTGCCACATCATACCAGGGTGTGGCCAACCATCTTTGCCTACAACTTCCACAGAGGATAATGGCGATTTTTCCAGAAAAATCTCCCAAAAAGCAGAGAAGCTAACACACTCATGTGTGTAAGGTGGGCATTTTAGCCCTCAGTGATTACAAACCAGCTGCTAGTGCTAACAGAGCAATGAAATCTCCATCATTGCATGGACCATGGCCACATGCCCTGACCCTTCTCCTCAGGGGGCATGGCCAGGGCAGTCAGCTTGCACAGAACATGCTCCTTAAGCACACATGGCTATCTAAGCTGTTCTGCTGCTCTTCTTCCCAATCACCCCTTGCTACTGTAAATATAAATTAGAGCTCGTTTGGGAGACTGCCCATCTTTTGATAACAACTTTGTAAAACAACAGGCTATCCTACAGTACTGTATAAAGTAAGCTCAGGGCTCTCCAAAACACACAGCTCCAGGGCCTCCAGGCTCTTAATTATTAATTTCTGCATCTCTTTTATTTAACAGCTGACAATTACAGATAACTTGATGCTGAGCTACAACTCCAGTGAAACATGACATTAATTTTGTTTTAGCTCTTTTACTGTTATTATTCTACCTACATAATTTTCCAAATTAGCACACTGGCAAACCCATTATCTGTAAGATATCCTTTCATTGTCTTGGTTTATACTTCCTTTTGCCACTTGCTAATGAAGAATCACTAAAAGCTCACCACTCTACTGCTTTCCATATGCCACAAAAGCACAGCCTTGTCTGTCAAATCCTACCTTACACAACAGTTTGAAAAATACCCTAAGACATGACATGTGTATTACATATACAATCTCATATTGTATGAAGCACATGATCTCAGGGTGTCCTCAGTGCTGTACCCCTTCATCTTACTGTGCTATGGCTGAGATGCTGTGCAAGGGGCAAAAATGCAAGATGCCCTCCCATCAGGCTGCTGACCAAGATTAATTCATTTGCTTACTGACTGTTTGACAGACCTTGGTCCAACAAGACATTGCCTGCTCCCAAGCAAGTGCCAGTTGTGACCTGACACAGCCTCTGCTGGGGGAGCCACCAGGGTCTGGCTGTTAATGAATCATTTAAAGTTAATTGCGGTCAGCTGCTGGAAAGGATACCCTCTAACCCTCTGAGACCCTCTGACACCTTCTTCCTGCTCACACACGGTCATTTTGCCATGAAACTGCCTCTGGCTACCCACTTGAGGAGGAGGGAAGTGGGCAGCAGTCGGACAGTGCTGGGGGTGATGCTTTCTCCACGAGCACAGCCCACACAGCCTGCCCCATGACACAAGGTGGGGGTGCCCTCCTCAGGGGCACACTCTGGAGAGGGTGGGCACACTCTGGAGAGAGTGGGTACACTCTGGAGAGGGTGGGCAGCCTACCCAGCCTACCTCTCTCTGATTTCCACCTCCTCGGCCTCACACTCCGTGATGGGACCATCCTTGTCTGTCCTTGCAGTGCAGACCTCTGCAGCAGCACAGGGGGTGGTGCTGGGCTGCCTCTCCTCTGTGTGCTGGTCACAGGGGAACTCGTGGTTCTCACACTCCTCCTCTGAATCTGAGGAGGAGCTCTCCTCAGAGCTGGAGTCATCACTGGATGTGGTCTCATACCTGTGGGGAGAACGGGCAGGAGAAGAGTGTTGGAACCCTGCAGGCTGAAATTTTCAGGCTTCCTGTGCTAAAAGGTGCTGACCCTCAAGCAAGCACCACATTTGACTTGAGGCCTTGGAATAGACTCCCAAAATTGAATGATAGCACTCAGGTTGTGATATTGTTTTATACTACAACGACACAGACTCCGAGATTCAGAAGGCTGAAAATGACTTCTTTGTTGTCTCTTTTTCATACTATTTTACACAGACCAATTTGATTGGTGAAACAAAGGCAAACCTCTTCAATCACATTGGTCAGACCAGAGGGACATCAAGAAGAAGTCCCTCTTAGGAAAAGGAATGAATAACATAGGTTCAGTTACAAAAACATTTCTCTCCTTTACAGAAAACTCTCTGGGAAAAGCATTTCAGAAAACAAAAACACCTCAGGCATGGAACCAGGGCTACAGGGTTGTGGGTGTGTAGTTTGAATAGTATTGTGTGATCTCACAGGGTGAAAAACTTAAGAGTTAAGATTTTAGTATATAGCAATACATGTGAGTCAAGATGAAGGACTTTGGGCGTTGTCTGAGTCCTTCTTCTTCACCTTCTTCCTTCTTCATGGGTTGGGGTGATTTCCTGTAATTGGGTGAAAAAGGTTTGCATTGCAGGCCTTGGGTGGTTATTGGGTCAGAAATATAAATAATATAGGTGTCACTTTGGTATTGGGTGATTATCACTTAAATAACCTTGGAAAGAGTCAGAGGTACTCCACTTTACCTCATTTCTCTAATCTGCTTGTTAGAGCTCATGGCTCGTCAGTCTGTAAATGGATAAGAAATAATAAACACCCAAGTCTGAACACAAACGGCGACTCCCGTGTATTAATCCCAACCTTGGGGAAGGAAAAGAAGCCAGAACTGTCACAGCAGAGGTGTTTGCTTGTTGCTTTTTTATTTTCTTAATTCTCAGTGCCCAATGTCCCAACACTTGCTCAGTGCTACTCAGCAGCAGTCAGTACCTGCCTACACTGATGCAGGTGGAAAAATGTCCTGCAAAATCTGTGTCCTTCCTGTTTTTCCCTCAGAGATCTGTCCACTGAACTCAGTGTTGCTGGCAAATGACACTGTCAGTATTATGTATGCAGTGTGTAATGAAAGAACAACCTCTTTCAAATGTAAGTCTTAACAGTTTGTCAGACTTTGCCTTAACCCATGAAATAACTTTGTTCAAAGTAAAATGTATTGCCTCACCAGGCAGATATAAGCAGGGAAGCTAACAGACCAATGATAACTTTCTCTCACTATATGTAATGATACTTCTAGCTAATATGTAGGAAATTAGATAAATGAGATATTTAGGCTATATACTCCACAAAGCATTTGTACTAAAGAAAAAGTAATCTGAGGAAAGGGCTAGAAAAGCTAAATAAAAACAATTTGATGAAACCATTTTAAAGATCTTTGCATATTCTGCAAGGGCAAGTAATAAGAAGATTTTAAAAGAAAACAATTTTCTATACTGTCTCCTGTATTTGTATAGGAAGGTCTCTGTATATATTTAATACAAAGACAGAAAAATGAATTCTAGGGCAATGGCATCTCTTACTGTATTGTTTAATAGTATAATGCTCTGTTTGTCAGCTACCAAGGATATATACAAACTTTCCTTGTTAAAGCATTGCCTGTGAAATGTACCCATGTCTCAGGTTGTTTCATTTCCCTGTGGTAAATCTGGCAGCAATCTAATGTTCAGGTATTTGAGACTTGTGCCATATAGGACTTGGAAGCACAAGAGGATTAAGAGGAGCTCAGCTTTTCAATTCTTCCTCCTGATCCTTGCACTCAGCAGTTGCACCTCAGCCTGAAGGAGAGGTCAAACCTATAGCTGTGTTCCTGAGTTCTTTCTCTTTTTTCCCACTGTGACAAGTGCTACAGTAACAGATCTTTTGGAGACAGGTCTCTTACCCGCCATTAATGCCAACAAACTGCAGGTTCTTCTTGGTATTGCTCAAATCCTTCTTCCCATCTCTTTTCTTCATGATAGATTTGAGTGTGTTCTCATTATTAGTACATACTGTTAGAAAGGGAGACAAAGCACACACATCAGTGTAAATCTGTAGCCATCTCTGAATGCAGCAGCATTATAGCTGATTTTTCAAAACAACTCTCTGTTTTTCAACAGTGCTCTGTGTAATTTACCATCTGAAGCTGGGTTTTCTAATGTACATACAGTCATGGTTTGACATGCACATCAGAAATGCAGAAGAACAGCTTCAAAATCAGTTCTGGAATCAATTGAGCCTAACTTTTCCAGCTTACAGCATGCTGCTATCTTCATGATGCTTCAGAAAACTTCAAGAAAAGACATGGGCTTTTTGTTTTCCTTTGCTACTTGTGAAAAACTTTTAACATTGAAATGAGTTATTCTATTAACAAAATCTTAATTCTTAGTGTCAGAGAGCAGCAGCTCCTTGCCAAAATGAACACATGAACACAGACGGCACGTTCAACAATACATACAGCATATTTAAGAAACTATGCAACAGGGTAGGTAGGTTCAATCAAGGATGGTCTTTTAGATTTAGTATTCATTGAAACGACTTTTAAACCAACCTCTATGCAAAGGACACGTAACACATGCATAAAAATTTAAGTATTTACAAAAGTCATTATTAACCCTTTATCTTTCAGTAGGAAGATACTGAATGGCATTTCACTGATGTGCTACAATCTGCCATTTAAAACGTAACCACCACCTGCAGACACACAGTGTCACACTGTGACTTTCCCCTCAGCTGCACATTTTCCTGCTTTTTTGCATTTTTGAGAATAGGAAAAAGCTTCTTTAACTGTATTTCATATTCAGACTCCACCAGCATGATGGAAGGTGAGTGCGAGCCAGTTATTACCGTAGAGACCTGAGGCAAGCTGATCATCTGTCAGGTTAATTGGAGCCAGAGCTTTATCCTGAGAAGAAAAAGACTTCCTTCCCCGAGCAGATTCCACCAGGGGAGTCTTCCTCTCCTCCTGAGTGGGCACAGTGTCCTGCTCCAGTTTCAGCGTTAGCAAATTTGAAGTTAAGTGTGTGTTTGCAAGTTGGCCGTGAGGGATGTACTCCAAAGTAGCACCTGCCAAAGAAGACAGTAGGCATCACAGAGAAGTCAAATGAAAATATTTCCATCAATATTGTGATCCACAAGGAAAAGAAAAAAACAAACTGGAAAAAAAAGGGCAGTGCTTGTCCTTTAAAAGACTCTTTTCTGAGGATCTAATAGGAAAAAAACTGTGATCGTTTTCAGAAAACGCAAAAAAAAGACCGTGAGTTTTTCTTTTGATAAAGACATACAATACAAGGACATGCTATAAAGATATTGGCTTTAAAGTGCATGAAAGGAGTGGTCCTTCTTTTTCCTTCTCTTTCAGTATGTGCAGTGACCTCAGCTCCTGCCACCCTAGTCAGGGTGGGCTCACTGAGCTGCTCCTTGCTGACATGCCTGAAGAGCACAGCACATTCACAGGCTCTGATGATCCTTTCTGCAAGAACAGTATTGTTCTTGTACTTTCTATTGTACTTCTTTTTTAAGAGATGTCACTTTCCATGAAAGCAGAAAATTTTCAGGAAATTCTCCTTTTTTTCCAGCACTCGAACTAATTCTGAAAGCTATGTCCTTTGCCCAGTTACTGAGACAACTGCAATCAACTCCCACACACTACATTTCTTTCTTTCTTTTTTTTTTTGTCAGGATTGTACTGAGCTAGTAGTTGTATTTAAACCAAATTCCAAATGTTTGGGTTGTACTTTTCTTCCCTTGCTGATTTGCTGGAGTTCACTCACTTTTTCCCATTGTGTATTCAAAAGGCAGTGCTAATTACTCACAGACTTTTACAGATTCCCCTGGAGTTACTCCAGCTGTGCTATTACAACTTCTCTACAAATCTGCACAAATGCTTTTGTTTGTGGAACACACTGAGTGTTTTTTTTACACACACATGCCTCCCCTAAGTGATCTTGTTAGCATTCAAGGAAAAAAGTGCTGAAGTTTAACTTGCTTTAAACACTATGACTTTTTTTTCCCACTCTTTTTTTGCCTCAACACTGTGTGCCTCCATATTATTTTATGCCTTTGTATTTATCAAGAATCAATTATCAAGAAGGCACAGCCTTCTCATTCAAATATGAGTGGCACTGCACAGAGTGCTAACACACTGCAGTAAGGTAAATTCCAAACATTAATTTTTAGGCACACAGTAACATCTCTGTCTAGCAAGCTGTTCTTGTTAGACTGCCTTTCCCCCTTGTTACTTCACCTCAGTAAATTTTTCCTACAATATGACATAACAAAAAACTGATTTTTCCAAACACTGCCACTTCCCAGCAGCTTCCTCCTTTTTCTCCTGGTCCCACACAAGTCACTGAGTTTCCAACCAAGTCTCACCCCACGTGTTTCCCAAAGCACCCTTCTCCAGCAGTCAGCCCTCCTGCCCAGTTCCACCATGGCTCAGCTTCTCCAACACACAGGGGAAGCTGTCTGCAGGGAAAGGCACACAGCAGCAGGGTATCCACAGGCATGTCAGTACAGGCACAGTAGCAAAAAAGCTTTTTCTTTAAAGAGTGAAACGTGTCTCTGTGTGTGCGTGTCTGTGTGTGTAAAAAGGTGGCAGCTTCCTAGGTAGGAGCAACCCTTCTGGAGAGATGTCCGAGCACCTGGACATGAAAATTGAAAGTGGAAAGCAAGAGGGAAGTCCTGCCCTTGCTCCCCCACACTTGGCAGCACTGACTGACTTAGGTCAGGTCTCTTCCCAACAGCAAGCATCATCCCTCATCCAGCTGAGGAGCAGTGGGCTGCCAAGGTGATAGAACAACAAGCCAAAACAAATTATTTTTAAATTCCCTTAGCTGAAAAACCAGGGAACTGTCTCTTTGCTTGCTTGGAGCTGTGACAGGCACAATTACAGAGCATCAAGCACAGTAACCACTTCCAGCTACAGCTGGTGGTGGCTGCTTGGGCTGGTTTTACCAGGTCACCCCTTCTGCCCCAGACTGGCCTCTGAGGACATGGGAAGCAGTGAAGGAAACCTGCTCTGAAGCATCCAGGGATATGCAAAGATCCCAAAGATGTTCAGGTTTACTTTCAGCAGAACTGTCTGCATCTTCTGCCAGACGTCACAGTTCTACAAAAGCAGCTGTGACAACCATGGTGTGTCTGGAGGCACAGGTGGCCTTGTGCATGCCAGAGCTGAGGGCAGGACTCTGGCAGGGCAAAGTGGGGCTCCAGCCTGAGCTGAACCAACAGCAGCACCTGGTGGACCCTTGTTATTCACCTAAAGCTTGAGCCTGAATTTCGCCAGGTGTCTCCCTCCTGCTCTGGGACAGGCAGGGTAGGACAGACAGAAGGACTGAACTTGCCACCAATGCAACATGATTTCAGTAGGTTCCCTCTTCTGGTACATGCACCATTGGCTGAGAAGCACCACACTGAATTCAGGATCTAGGGCATGATGTCCATGCCTTTCAATAAAAAATAAATGGGTTCTGCTCAGCTGGCCCCTGGCACCTGACAAGAGAGGATGACATCAAGACTCGAGGCCAAGGAGACAATAAATGTGCATGAGGCAAACCAGTCAGTGCACTCATTCTCCCTGCAAAGCTCTCAGATGTCTGCACTTATTACATGCACAGTGCCCAACGACGAGGGAAAGAGAGTTTTGGGTCCAACTCAGTATTAATGCTGCAAGCTGTTAATTATCATTTAATACCAGCTCCCAGGCCTTCCCCTTTTCAAGACAGCAGAGTCCAAACACTGAGAAAAACAAAGGAAGGAGCTGTGCCACCCAACATTGTGGTCCATGTTTTAACACATTAATCTACTGCTGTGCAAACCAAAAATGAACCAAGTTCCTTCTTCCTCCAGCAGAACTGCAAGGCCACTCTTAGGGCTGGAGGCAGCACACACCTCTCCAGTGTGGAAATTAAACCCTGGCTGAAGATCACCACTGGCCTACACAGATCTTAAAACAGACTCTTCCTCTCACTTCACAGAGTGAATCCTGGAGCAGAATCTTTCTCCAGGTCACAGTGCACAACACTGACAGCAAATCTGTGAACAGGTCAATATTTAGTCAAGCACTGCCTCCAGACAGAGACCCTCGAGCATACTTGCCCTGATAATATTCCTTAGCTTACTCTTCCAGGAAAATACTGCAAACTTGACATAAGCTTCTAAGTATTGATATAGAATAGTAAACTACAGCAGGGAGCTGTCAACAACTTCTAGTATATTTTGCAACATAGTAGAGGATTTTGGAAAACTTCAGGAGTGATTTACAGACAAAAGTATGACACAACAAAACAAAAAAAACTTGCTAACTTCAGCTGTACATAAACATTTTATGCAGAAAGCTGCTCTCATCAGTTTCAGAGGAAAACAAGTGATTGAAGCATGTTTAGGAGTTTAGCTCCAGTGGTTTGAAGGAACAAGAGCAACTATTTTTAGTTTTTTAGAAGGACTCTCCTCTCATAAACAAACCACATGTGCTTCTTTTGAAAATCTCACCAATTTAAACCAGGCTGACAGTAAAGCTGCTACAGAGAAGCAACAGATTACCCACGCCATTTCTGGCACCTCTAATATCTGTCTACTGTTACTTGGAGGCAATTTTCCTTCCTAACTGCAGACCTTCCCTCCCATTTATGACAGCACAAGTAGTCATGCTGTTAGGTCGTTCAGGGAACTCTAGAGATTCTTTTGAATTTGTGATGAACTCATGGGAAAGGAAGACTGGCCTGCTTCTGGAAACTTCCATTTAGTTTGATGGAAGCAAACCTAAGTATTATCATAAAAACAATTTAGTTTGACAGTGCTTTTATCCCACTGGAAATCAAGAGAAGTGCCAACAAGACCAGGGGATTAACAGCATCAGGATGAGAACCTAGCTTTCTGCTTGGAACATCACAGGATTCTAGCTTAAAAAAGTGGACAAGCTTACTATGTGGTACCTGCACAAAGATGTTATTTGTAACCTTTTAGTCAATGCAAGCATTTATTTGCACAATATGTTTATAATGGTCCGTGATATAAGCTATACATTCCCCACTAAAGACAGTGCACAAATACTGTCTGGAACATATATAGCAGGAAAGACTTCTCTTTCACACTGCATGATTTCTTTGCAGTAACAACAAGCTCATTACAAAATTATTTTAACTGAAGTACTCTCCTCCAGTGTTTTTAAATCTTCATGCCTAAAAAGTTTTTTTTTATACAAATTATTTTGATCCACTTTCAATTTGGTTTACTTACCAGAACTGTTGAATAAAAACCCCCATTCTACTAATGTACATAAAAAGGCAGCAATGAGCAAACACGTTACGTTTAAACATTTACAAAGATTGATAGTAACCCATCCAACTGATGAAAGCAGTCCCTTCACATGACTAGAGTGTAGTTTCATTATAAAAGGTACTTTTGAGCCATTCCAGGTTAAAAGTCAGTGAATTTAAAATTTCGAAACAAAGAATTGCCACACATGAGCTTTTCATACAATCAGCTGTCAGAAGGCAGATTCTCTTGGGGCCCAGGCATGGGCAGATGTTGAATTACCATTCAGCTCCAGGGAAAACACTCCTAATAGGATGAAGGCTCTAGTAAGAGGACTGCAAGAACAATCTCATTTTCACTCTCAATTTAACTGTTTTCCCTGTGGTGAGAAGTTGCTTTCCATCTCCAAATTAGATTGTGAATCCAGTTTGTTGAAACTGGAATTTAAAACCAATTCTTTTCATTAAACGTGACTGACCACAAAAGATCACACATCTCTGAAGGAGCTAATCATCTTATTTATGAAATACTCTCTTTTCCAAGACAACTGTGTGTGAAGCTTGGTGAAAGCCATCCTTCATCTCCCTGAGGAGTGGTGGATCAAAGCATCTCATGATGCTGGGCACAACAGGAGGGTCAGTTCAGAGTACTTCTTTCTGTCTCATTCATGTGGATTTGATTTCATCAGCTGATGCTTTATTGTTGCAGAGACATGACAACACTTCCTGGGAAAAATGGGAATCTCTTGCTATTAAATACTCATAGCTGTGTCTGTTACCACAGGAGCTGAACTCCAAACAGAGCTCAGTGCCTGAACATTATATATCCCTGTGCCACACCATGGGGAGAGAACTGGGGCTCTGTCTAATGGACAGCTTGCAAGGCTGAAGACTGCCACTCTCCAGCAATAAATTTGAAGGGAAAAATAATCCATACTGTGGCAAATTATGCTCTTTGCTAACTGAAGCAGAAGCCAGGAGATAGAGCAGCTTTGAGATTCCAACACTACATGTAGTGCTACCATTGAAAGAAACCAGCCAATATTATAATGCTAATAATGACAACAGTAATAAGCTTGTGTTAACATTTGACCAGGGAAGGTACATCAAACCTCCGTGAAGAGGTTTTTGGAGGTTGGTAACATTTTTGAACAGCATTCCTGTTTGAGCTTCCCATGTTGTCACAACCAGCAGAAACCACCTGCCACATGAAACATGCAGAGGAGGCACTGTATTCCCTGAGACACCAGCCAGACACATGTAAATAAACCACTGTTTATTATTGATGCAGCACTTAGGTGGGACCATCTGCATGGCTGCTCTGCATCATGCACTGCCTTCCAGGGAATGTGGAAAACGCTGCACATGTCAGTCACCTTCTCCCCAGCAGACTGATGGATGGATCCTGTTTGTCACACAAGCAGGAACATCTGTACAGAAACTAAACCTGGTGATCAAGGCACGCACCTGTGGCAGCTGGAGCTGAGGACTTCCTTCACTTATGATCTGTAGCAACCCACAGCTTTACAGGATCACCACCATACCTGTGCCACATCAGCACAGGCTTCTTTCTGAGCCTCAAGCAAGCCCTGAGTCTTCAACTAAAATAGCATGGCCCATGCTGCCAGCAGAGAAGTTATTAACCCATCAAACTACACTGTCTTTGAGAGAAAGGTCTGTCAAACACAAGAGCTGCAAAGAAAAACAGCTTTCTCCAGCTTCCTGCATTACAGCTGACAACACAGAAGAAGATGATCATGTTCACACTACCTCATTAGTCCTACACACCGATTTTGGAGAACCAGGGGCTTTTCTCACATCACCATAATTCTTCTGGTCTTTCCACTGTCCCTCAGCCTGCTTCCCCAGCTCTGATTAAAAGTTGAAAACCTTGGAAGACTTTCCACCAGGTGGTACATCAAGATTTCCTTCCCCTCTAGACTTTCTGACACCACAGGCTTCCCATTTTCTTTCATTCACAGAAGTTTTAACTCAAGAAGTTGCCTCCTTCCTCACGATGACTAAGTAGTGTAATGCTTACACTGGGACACTCAGTCAGGATTGTTCTAAAATGTGACAATAAAACTGATATCTGAAGATCACTGAGGCAAAATAGTAATGCATTTTCATGTCAAATATGGTCAGGTAATTTTTCAGGGCAATGGCAGAACTGTTGTTTTTAAATACCATTCTTGAAAACTCCCTGCCAGTGAAAGACAGCCACCTAGACTTGGGAAAAGATTTGAGAAAAATCCATGTAATTAGAACCCATACAAGTGACATTAGGCTTCTGGCTGGTATCTTGCAAAACACATCATATGGGCATTCAGACATAACATCCTGAAAATTATTTAAAAATCTAGTGCAACAAACAGAGGAGATGAAAGCATTTGCCTCCCTTTAGGCTTCCTATATGCTGTCTGCTCTAAGAATATGGATCAGTTAGCAACTAGGTTTGTGATCCACATCCATATGGATAACTGGACACACAGGCTGCCAAATCCAGCCAACATGACTCTGCAGAGTGGAAATGTGCTCAACTGAATTCCCTAAGGTCACTAGGGCTTCTGAAAGACAGTACATATATAAATGTTAATAGGAGTTGCCAAATTACAGAAGGGAAGGTGATTATTTTGCAACAAGCAAAATACCAATTGCTAATGGACTTGGTTCAGAGATCACCTCAGCAGTCTGATGTGTCTAGAGATGAAAACTGCCAGCCTGTGTCCTGCTCAGGGGGCTCCAGCTCTCCTGCCTGTGTCTCCATCACCTCCCACAAGCTCTGCCAGGGAAGGTGAGATGGCAGAGGCCCCTGCAGTACACCCTGTCTCCCCAGCAACAGCAGGGAGGAAAATCTGTAAAGCTGAGGACTCGACTGATGTGATGCCTCAGAAGCCACACAGACCACTGATCAATTAGTGTGGCAAACTGGCACCCCAATCATATGCCTCAAAGCTAGCTCAGGTACTTCTCCCCTAAAAGAAACTGGCTTCTAAGAGATACTTCCTAAGGATGCTCTTTGAATGAAGTATTAAAGATGATGATGGTACTGATGTTAATTGGAGACTTCAGTCTGTTTTTCTAAAAAAATGAGGCTTGTGCTGTCACACTTCTCTCAATAGCTTCAACTTGATTGCATGTTTGAACTGAACTGGGGTAGACACTCAGAGCTGTGAAGGCTTTTTGTGTTTATACAAGCTTTACAGAAATCAGTCTGAGATGCCAGGCCTGGAGAAAAAGACACTGACTGGCTTCACACACACAACACCTGAAAAGCTACATGCAAGAGATCTAAATTTGAGGAGAAAGACTTAATAAAAGCTCACAAGCTATCATGAAATACTTTTTTTCATGCATGGAAAAAGAAAGGCTTTATTAGTTCCAGTGATTACAAAATTATTCAGGTTAGTGCTTCATTCAGCTAAAAATCCTTCTATGGGAGTATGTAACACATGACCTGTAAAACCATAGGAAAGGGCAGCAGGACCAGCAGATAAATGTATTAAAGGCCATATTTTCAAAATTAATAGAAAGGGATGGGGTAACATTTCAGGCATAAGACCTCCTTTCCACTCCAATTCTCCATAGGTCTAAAGTGTTATAGACCATAGCTTCATTTATGTATGCAGTCCAAGCATCCCTCACCAGGGACTAAAAATAAAGACATCTTACACTCATCATCCACCGCTAAAGATAATGGCATTACAAGTTAAAATAAAATTATTCCAGAATAATTTTATCAGGAATGTGAAATCTGAATCCAAGTATGAACATTTTCAGTAAATATGATCTGCTGCTCCACCTGTGTCTAAATGCTTTTAAGCCTCTTGGCTACACATTTGATACTGGGCAGTAAAAGCTGGGAAAGGAATTAAGGATTTACAGCAAGTGATGACTCTGGTTCCCTGTTTTTACAGACACTTTTGATGCCTGCTAGATACCCTTACTATTATTATTCTATCACTACTTGTAAGAAGGCAGGAATATTAAGTGCATACCAGAAAGATAAATATATTGCTTATATAGTATCATATTGCATGTATTCAGACAGAATAGTTTATATTTTCCTTACCACTACATAAATGTTGCTTATTCCTCGTCTATGGGAACCTAAACCTTTTACCTCAGCACATTAAATGGACAGTTCTATTTAGCACATTAACACTGAAAAAATCAGATTTACCAAGCTGCATTTTAACAAAAATAGGTAAATTTTAAGACTGTAAGCAAGCTGCAAGAGCTTTATATAGCAATTTGGATTAGCCAATAACATCATGCTGACATTTAATAATACATACTCAGGGGTTCTTTTCCCCATTCAGCATCTACAAGACAGATAGATTTGCACCAGTTTTTCCCACCTCCTTAACCTCTTGTTTCAGACACTGTATGGCAGGAGCAAGAAGAAAGTATCTAACAGTCATTACATATTAGTTTCCAGGAAGCCACCATTCATAAACTTAATAGTAATTGCACTCACCAATAATATATTAGGAAAAATATGGCCAAATTTTTTGGCCAAATAGAAAAAAATGGCCAAATAAACTACACTATCAGACACATAAAAAAAATATTTAAAAAGTAATCAAGTCTACCCCAGGGAATAAAGAAATCCCTCAAACTAATTGTCCATATTTTTAAATTAATAAATAAAAGGCAAAGAGTGTTTAAATCACAATTCTTGCCTCTCCTGAGTGTCACCAAAACCTCCAGCAGTAATTATGCCTTTCAAACACAAGGTTGTAGCTAGGGATTACGACAAAAGAGTTACTGGAACAGAGAAAGCCCAAGATGTGGTTTCTGTGAAGTGCTCTGGAGTTGCCTATTATAAAGCAATCAGCCCTGCTGGAATGGGGAAAGCACCCCACAGCTCTCTGTCTGAGCAGCACAAGGAACAAAGGCAATGTGCCTTTGGAAGAAACACTACAAAATCCAGGCAAATGTCTGTGGTAACAAGTCAGTTTGATACCAACACTGTATGTGACGTTTGGCTCTGTCAAATCTGACTCTGCTGTTTTTATAAACATGCATGCTGAGCTCAAAATTCCAAACCCAAATGGGCATTAACCTCAAATACTCCTAAAGTTATAACGTTAAGTCTGCACGTTGCACAGTGGTCAAACCTTTCAAAATTTTAGACACCCCTCTTGCATGATCAGAGCCATGGCATCACCATCATCAGGACCTTCAGGGCTTGCTGGACTGGGAGAGAGAAAACCACCTCTGCTTTTTCAGCTGCCAGTGATGGGTTGGACAGAATACCCAATGGGCACATTCAACAACAGTGCTACGCTCTGTGCTTCCTTGGGGAAGGCTCCAAAGTGGCTTCCAGACCAATAGACAGCCTGGCAGGCAACTGATCTGCAGCTGAAGGAGCTGAATAGTGCACCAGATGTGTGCTCTCATGCTGGGCTTACCTGATGGGGAGCTTCTCTCCATGCACTGCTTCTGAAGGTCCAGGCTCCTCAGCTCCTCTGTACTGGCGTATTTCATGACGGAGTTGATGGAGGTGAGGGTGCTGAGGAGCTGAGAGTTGAGAGATCCAATCTGGGAGTGGGGCTCCCCAAAGGCTTCTGCCAATTCACTGTAGTTTTCAGCGAGCAGCATCTGCTGTTCCTGCAGCAGCTTCTGCACACGTTCAATGTAGTGATCCAAGCCTGTCCTGAGCTCAGATGGAGGCAGAGGGCTCTCCAGCTGACCACTGACAGGGTCACACACAGACTCTCCCCCAACACCTATGCTCCTGGTGCCAGCTGGGACAACTGGCAACGGAGGGGGTCCACAGGCAATGCTCCTCATTTTCAAACCAACCAGGTAGTTCTCATAAACACTTATCTGTCCAATGCCACAGTCTTTGGTTTTTATTGCAGAAGGCTTCTCAGAGCCAGGGTGGCTGGAAAGCATGGTGCCCACCCCGACGGAGCGCACCTTGGCAGACGCATGTACATCCTTCACCCGCCCGTCCCCTACTGCCACACTCCTCAACTCCACTCCCTCCGTGCTGGTCTGCTTGTCACAGCTGCTCAGGGTGGTGTTAGTCCCACAATCTGCCAGGCAGGCCACCTCTGTGCTGGTGCACTGGTTCACCATCTCCAAAGCAGTGCTGGTTTGCTGGCTGGCAGTGGAAGGCACGGCCATCACCGTCGCCTCTGCCCTGGGCACAGCTTCTGTGGCTGTTTCACGGGACACGTGTTCCTTGGGGACACAGACCACCACGTCCACAGAGCAGTCCCCGCAGCCCACAGACCTCACTGCTCCAACCTGTGCCACTTGGCAAGGGCTTGGCACCTCTGACGGCCCATCTGTGTTGACACCTGTCTCGCAGATGTTTGTCTCTGTGCCCACTGATTTATCATGCAGCTCCATGGATCTCCCTGTGCCCTGATCCTGCACCTCTGCCTTCTCCCTCACCAGCCACTGGCTCATCAGGAGCTCGGGGCCTGCAGCTGTGCTCTGCATGGTGGGTCTGCAGGAGGTGCCAATGCTGCTTGTCTGCAGATGGTTCCCCACTGACGAATCAGCAACGTCCACGTGGTCTCCCACCATTTGGTCTCTCGTTTGTACAACAGCTTCCACCATCCTACTGACAACATGAGGCTGAGCCATCGTGGCTTTATCCACCTTTTTTCTAGACCCAGCTGCCTGCAACTCCTGTTTTAATTTGGTCATCTCCCTGTCATGGGTGGTTTCCTTTAACTGGACCTCTAGTCTGTAAATCTTCTCCTTGAGGGCTTCGATGGTCTGCTGCTGAAGTTCTATCTCTTTCTCAACCTCTGTAGACAATCCGAGCATAGCCTCTGTCACCCCAACTCCACACTCCCTCACTTCTTTCTCCGTTCCCACAGCTACTTCTTTGTGTTGCCTTGCAGATCTGTTGTATATAACGACGTCGTTCATGTTCTCATCAGCACCCACAGCAACAGATCGGGCTTCTTTTGTCGGGCTTTCTCTGCTCACCCGAAGGTTTGCTGGACTTTCGTAGTTGCTATCCTGGATTTTTTTCTCCAGGGCTTGCATCTCAGCAGTCAGCTGCCTGAACTCCTCTATTCTCTGAGAGCTCTGCTCCACGCTCTCCATCTCTTCCTCACAGTCTATATACAGCTCTCCACCTCTTCTCACCTGAGACATGTGTTCCCACTGCTCAGCATTTCCCGCGCTATAAGATCGCTTTCTGAAACCGTACGTGTCATTTTGAGTGGCTTTCCTGTGGTTTTTGAGTTCAGCCATCATGTGCCTCTTCTCCTCCTGCAACACTGAAATTTTGACCTGCAGCACAGGAATAGTCTTGACCTGCTCCTCGAGCTCCTTGAGGCGCTTGAGGGCAATTGCCATTTGCTCCCTGATGTGCTGCAGATGCAGCGGGCTGACGTTGGTGACTGGCGTGGATATTCCCGAGCTCATGGGGCTGTGACGGATGGAACTGCCCAGTGAGGAGCCAAAACAGCCACCATAGTCACCATTCCCCTGGTACCCATTCTGCAGGTGCTGAGACGCATGGCTGTACCCACTGGATCCCACAAAAGAGGGGAGGGAGCTTGTGGAGCCCATGCCTCCAAAGCTGGAAAGTCGAGGCCTGCGGACATCGCCAGGTGTGACCTGCATCATCCTCTCCTGCTCCAGTCGCCTCCGTGTTTCCATGAGGGTTTTTGTGACAAGGAGGTTGTGCCGAGGAGGCTGGGGGGAGGGAGGAGGAAGCTGTTTATTCTCTGGGACAGTTAAGTAGGTAGGAGACGCTTCAAAGGAAACTGAAGGTTTTGCAGGGACGGACAAGGTTACTTGACTCCTCGTTGCCAAGGACTGCTTGTTCTCATCACTGTTTGATGAAGAGAGAGACTCTGTGGAGGTCCAGCCACTGCACTGGCCACCAGAGTTCTTGGTACCCACTGAGGGTGGCACAGCTTTCCTCCTCTTTCGTATATTTAGTTTCTTAATGGTATTCCCCTTTTGTATATCATCCACATACTTCAGAAAATCCAAGTCTAGCTGGTAGCCATAAGGCGTTTCCACAAAATAGGGGTCTTTCCGTTCTTTTTCATCTTCTCCATTTATAGTGACTTCCTCTTTTTCTGGAAAAGAAGAAACAAGATCAGCATTCAGTAAGCTACACACTCAGACACGAGCACAGAAAAATGGGTGCTCACTGCACGCCGGAGGCAGAAACTGCTGCTGCAGCTCAGTGAACAGACCGACTTTCCACTGACTGACCCTTAACACTAAATCCCCATTAACGTTTTAAAAGTTAATCAGTGGGTTTTCAAATGCTGCGAAGTGCATACCCACGCAAATGTGAGCACATGCGTGCACAGAGATAACGTCTGTTAATGAAAGGGGCACGGCCAGCAGCTCAAAGCTGTCCTTGCTCAAATCCTTCCAGTCTTCCCGTGCCCCACCAAGCTTTCATACATGCCATATTATCGTGTAAAGACCACAGGATTACAACATACCACGCAAAAATCATCTGGAGAGCAACTTCTCTAGAAGGTGGATTCAAGCAGGCAATGGGAACTCTGACCCCACTCCTTATGCAACTGATGCCATTAAACTTTGCACAGCTCTGCAGCGCTGTCTCATGGCCCTGGGGAGTGAGAGCACCAATCTGCTCTCACCTCAGCTCACATTACTTCCACCAGCACCTCTGCCTCTTTCATTTTAAACTCCGTGAAGCTCCCACCACCACAACAGGCAGCCAGACCCCGTCCCAGCAGGGTCCCAAACCCCACTGCTCAGGGACAAGGGGTGCACCCGCCCACCCTCCAGACGCAGGACTCACCTGTTCCTGAAGCAATCTAAACAAAAAGTTCAATACGTCTGCTGGGTTTTCTCAGGCTGCGTATCTATATGCAGCACTGCCATACAACCTGCTCCTCCTGGCCTCATACTTGGCAGGAGGAAACAACACAAATAAAGGAAAAAAAAAAAAAAAACCCATAGAAAAAAAAAAAAAGCCAAACGAGAAAACGGAAAAACAATTAATCCAAGTTATGCACTGGAGGAATAATAAAAGCCGGCTTTCCGGTTACCTGACTTAGCCACATGTCTCTGCCCCCACACTGCAAATTTTCCAGCTACGTATGGCTGTCCTAGCTTCATGTGTCACACGCCGGAGCCCTGCCTCCCTCGGGCTTTGCTCCTGCTTCACCCCATAAGGAAGAGCCGTCCTCCCCCGCGCTCCGCCCGCCACCGTGCCTGGGCGCGGAGCCTGCCCTCCCTCTCTCGCTTCCAAAAGGAGAGCTTTGGAAGCCGCGTCTTCTTAAGGGAATATAAGCCTCAGGGAGGGAAGGAGGAGGCAGGAGGGCAGAGAGGAGGGAGGGGGGAAAAAAAAAAAAAGAAAAGAAAAAAAAAAAGAAACTCTCGACTCGCTGCAACTACAGGAAGTGACTTAATGTTGTACTGAAAAGGTTTGCGGCGGGGGGGAAGCTCCTGTTTTTCCAGTCTCCTTGGAATACTTAAGAAAAGCTTCGCCTGCAAGCAGTGTGGCTGCTTTCATGGCGATCCGGCGTGGTTTTGGCTACCACGGGACATCCCGAGCTATAGCGGGGAGGAGAAGAACGCTGCTCAGAAGAAGGTACCATCCCCGGTTCGGGAAAAGAACAGGATGGAGGCAAAGACACACAGACACAGGCATGCACAGAGCCACAGCAGTGGGGCCAACCAGGTCACCTCAGTACCTCTGTTCTGCAGTGCAGACAGACACAAACAACCCCCCCAGACCACATGTTTCTGCTGAAAGACCAGAGTGTCGCTATGGTGTGGTATTTACTTACAGATACACCCAAAATAGCCATCTAAATACCACTGGAAGCAAAAATACATGCACACAAAAACACTTCAGACACACGAGGACACGCAGCTCAGTTCTGTTCGGCAGGACTGCCTCAATGTCAGGCAGGGGGAAAAAAAAATCTCAGGGCTCCCACTGCCACAGGGAGAATGAGAGCATATTCCCTAAATTACTCCTCTTCCTCCCTGAAGTCAGTACTCTGTCCCCAGATTCTCATGCTGGCTCCATTCCCTGCAGACAAACAACTCTCCACACCCCACAGCTCCACACCCTGTGTTGGTCCTGCCTGCACCCTAGGTTTGTGCCCACTCTCTCCTTGTTCCTCATTCCCTGTATCCTCCTGGATTTTTTTGCCTTCTTCTTGTACTTTGGATTTCTCAACCATTTCCTCTACTTACATCCATTTGCTTGCATTACCAATTATAGACCAAAATCTGGTTATACTCTCACCCCTCATCTCAGGTTTGGTTCTAGTCACTCTACGCAGCCCAGGTAAATTCAAGCTCCATCGGTTTTGCCTGTTGTCCAATTTTCCCCAGTTCCTTTCCTTTGCTTGTCCTGGTCTTGTCTTCCTACCCAGCAACATCTCTGATTTTCCCATCACTACACCAGTGTATTCAAACAGTTTCCCTAAACTGTCTTTGGGAACAATGCCTAAGTGTTAGATGGTGGGAAGGAGGAACAGACTCTTCTTCTGTGAAGGGCCTAGGACTTAAGAATTAATGCATCTTTGTAAAAGTATTCATAAAAACTCTAAAAGAGCATGCAAATCTCATGTTCAGTCATGGGAATCAAACTGGGATTCTCTTATGTATTTTGTTCTTCATGGAATTAGAAACAGAATTCTTCATGGAATTAGCTCAACAGAAACCTATAAAAAATAAATAGTAATGAAGAAACAAGCACGCTGACACTGAATCCCTCACTAAACTTCTCCAACAGCACGTGCAGACAGCTCAGTGTCTTCACAGTGGAATCTCTCTGGTCCTCAGTTTCAGCTGGCAGCACTGCCAGGACACAGTTTGTGTGTGGCACGAGCACAAGACGGTGCGTGGAGCTGAGCAACTGCTGCTTCTCCTTAAAACAACACACTGAGCATTCCACAAATGCAATCCCAGTATTGTCAGTTGATCACTGGAGACGCTTCTTGGTAATGTCAGGACAAAAGAGGATCAGGCATGCAATCCACGACCACCAACACAACACTGGTGCAGCATGCAGGAGCTGTGCCAAGCCTTTGTGCATTTTTTTGTCTCAGAGAAAGGGCCAAAATGGTTGTACCTGTTAAACGTGAAACAAAACAAAATGGATGGCTGTTTTGAAGCAATAAAAAAGTGGCTTTGTTGGTTCCAAAAGGGAAAAAAAAAATCTAATAAAAATGATTTTATGTGCCTGGTCAGGGTGCAGCCCTTTTCAGCCATTAGGTCATGGATGAACCATGGATACACTGAATTCCTAGCCGCGGTGGGTGAGTCCCAAATGCTACACCAGCAGGTACCCCAGATTAACCTCAGGGGAAGCAGTGTCCCTTCATGCCCAAAGGCCTGAAGTCAGCCAAAGATTCCTATG
This sequence comes from Trochalopteron elliotii, assembly GCA_024734555.1. Taxonomy (NCBI): domain Eukaryota; kingdom Metazoa; phylum Chordata; class Aves; order Passeriformes; family Leiothrichidae; genus Trochalopteron; species Trochalopteron elliotii. The sequence goes on from JANPWX010019792.1 coordinate 800,962, forward strand.
CCCACACACACAGAAGTATTGCAGCAAATACTACACAGTACAAACACTCTTGTTAGGCTCCTTGTCTCATCCTTGGCCAGTTGATCATGGACACTGCTAAAGTTAGAACTATTCCCTAGCCTCTGTAGTGTATCAGGCAAATATTAATCCTATGTGCAGATGCACAAACACACAGTTGTCTGTACAACTTCTGCAGACACTCTTCTTTTCATAGAAAAGGAAGGTTGGAAAAGACCTTTAAGATCATCAAGTCCGAATGCAATGAGACACAAACATGTCATGTTTTAAAGCCAGTACCAGTGAAGCAGAGCACTCTGTGAAGCATAGAGACCTCATTGTGGTACTGTCATTATTAATGCATTTCTCCAGAAGTACACAAAGACTTCATTTCCCTCTCCCTGCTACAGGATAACCATGGGCAGTACACAAGCAGCTTTTAAAAAATGTACTCCTCAATTCTGACTTTCTGTAATGCTGGGACTGGCTCTGTCCAAACATTCCAGTCTTGCCAACTTCTATTAAATTATATCCTATCCAATGCACAACACAAGAACATCAGTATATTAAAATATTGAGTCAGCTCTACCTGAGTCCACACTAATCGTGGCAGCTTTCAGACCAGGAGAACTGGAAAAAGAATAGAATATTTAGTTTCTGTGCTACAAGACTTCTCAGGAAGACAAAAGCAAGGGAAATGTGGGCAGACATTGAGTTCTGGTTTTGCAAGCTAGAAAGCCTTTATTGTAGAGCTGCCTTGGAGGGTCCAAGAAGAGCAAGGAGAAGCAACTGAAGACCCATTTCCAACACTGAAAGTCTGAGGTGCCTTGAAAAATACAGATATTGCATGTTAAGCCTTCTCTCCCCATCTGCTTATGATATCTGCTCTAACATACTTTTATCATGGATCTGATTGCTACTAAAGTAGTATTTTTCACTGAAATACTGTTAGGAATAACAATCTCCTTCCAGAGTTATGGCATAAGACAATTCATAAAGAATGTTGCAAAGGAAGAAATACAGAGGCAATAGTTGGCATAAATGGAGTCAAATCAGTATTTTTACATGCTCAACTTCATTTGAAAGCTTATCTGGGGCAGGAAAATGAATTTAAAGAAAAGTTTTGACTTTCTGATTCCTTACTACAACAGAAAATAAATTGGTGAATTTTCTCCTTTTCTCCCCACCTCCAAAATAATACTTTTGTTCTTTTTCTTCATTTTACCATATATAAATATCAGCCTTGGCTTCTGAAAAGATCCAAAACTCATTAGGCCAAGCAGGTTTGGTTTTTTTTTAAAAAAAAAACAAACTTGACCATTTTTCTTTCATTCTCCTTTTCAAGTATTGGGATTTGAATACAAGTTAAACAAAACAACCAGAATAAAACCTCTTGGAAAGTAGACCTTAACCTTTCACACTCATGTTATCAGTTTTCTCTTGGCTAGCAACATACAGAAGATGCCATGAAACTACTTGCTCCCCAGCAGTTCAATCTAGGTTTTGAAAACAATAGTTTTTAAAAGTGCTGGTGGGGAAAAGTTCAAAAACTAAACAGTTGACCTAAAAGGTTTTGTTTTTTTTTATTCCAAGAACCTAGAGAGAAAAACTTACAGAAACAGCAAGTAATTTCTGTACTTTTCCAGACACAGCAGGAGCATCAAGTGTTTTATTTTCCTCTTTGCAGGTAAAGCACAAAGTGGCAGTGTGAAGCACACCACAGGTGTGGAGTACACACTGCCCCAGCTGGCTGCTCATCTTCTGCAGGGAGGAAAGGCACCACAGCACAGGAATCAAGCCACCAAGCTGCTCATGGTCAGGCTGTGGAGCTGGGCTGGCCCAGCTCTGCTTGTACAAGAACACTGCACCACTGCCCAGAATGCTACACTGCACTATGGCTGTGGCCGATAACACCTTCATCTCTTTTTCTGCCGTGCAAAACCAGCCAGTAAGTACTGCCTTGTAAGGAAGGTAATCTGTTTTGTTCATGCTTAGCTACAGTTATGCTCCAAGGAAATGTGATTTAACTCCTGATGCACCTGATATGTCGGGTATGGGGTACCACAGTCAAACCATTACTCCCCAGCCAGAGAGGAATAACAGACCCTGCTACTAAACCCACACTTACAGGGATGGAGGATTCTCCTGTTACAGAGGAGCATTTACTGCACATTTTATTTACCAAACAAATAAATCTCCAGTGTAACATGTTTGCTGCAAATTTAATCTGAAAGAAAAATGAGGGGTAGAAAACTGGGAAAACATTTATATATGGTTTTTAGTTTTCTTTTCAAAATTTATGTGTCAATACCCCAGCTGGAGTGCTGACTTTTAAATCTGACATCTAAATACTTAGTGCTTAGGGTGGGGGTTGTAATCAGAAAGTGGGGGATAGCAAATTTCTTGATAACAGAGAAGGGATGAAGCTACACCACTGTATAGTACACAGGGTTTTATTTCATTATGTAGATGCTCCAGCTCAGATATTTGCAGTGGTTGAATTGCAGAGATCTGAATTAAGGACAGTACTTTAAGTCAATGAACATAAGCAGCATCACTTGAAGAGAGATGGTTCAGGTGGCTGCTGTGTTTTGCTTGTGCTAGGAACACAAACGTGGCCCATTTACCATGCAATATTGGTGAAAGAAGGAATTTAAAGAATTGATCTGCTCTTTTAATACCATGCTGCTTCTAGGATGATTACAGCAATAGGAGAAAAAACAATCACAGCCACAATGCAAATAACATTAAAAGCATCACTACATGCCCTCATAAGAAGTGCCTCTCCAGCTTTCTTGCAGGCACCCCCCACAGGTGCTAAGAATGTTGCTGGAAGGTCTCCCTGGAGGCTTCACTTCTCCAGGCTGAACAACTCACACTGTCTAAGCCTGTCTTCATAGGAGAGATGCTCCATCCCTCTGATCATCTTAATGATCCTCCTCTGAACTCACTCCAGCAGGTCCACATCCCTCTCATGCTGGGGGATCCAGATTTGGGCACAGTATTCCAGGTGGGGTCTCACAAGAGTGGAGGAAAGGCGGAGAATCACCTCCCTTGACCTGTTGGTCACACTCCTAAGGATGCAGCCCAAGATGCAGTTGGCTTTCTGGGCTGCAAATACACATTGCTGGGTTATTCAGAGCTTCTTGCCTAACAACATCCCCAAGTCTTTCTCCCCCAGGCTGCTCTGAGTCCATTCTCTGCTCTGCCTGTATTTGTGCTCAGGATTGCCCCAACCCAGAACTTGAGGGTTGTACTTGAGGACACAGGCCCACCTCTCAAGCCTGTCAGTCCTTCTGGATGGCATCCCTGCCCTCTGGAGTGTTGACCACACCATGGACATGGCTTGGTATCACTGGCAGATGTGCTGAGGGTGCCGCCACTGATCACATCACCAATAAAGACATGAAACAGCACCAGTCCCAACACTGACCTGTGTGTGGGAGGGTCACTGATCTTTATTTGGACATTGAGCTGCTGAGCCCAACACTTTTGAGTGCAAACATCCAGCCTGCTCTTTCTACATCCATCAAATCCACGTTTCTCTGGTTTAGAGACCAGGATGTCATGCAAGACAGTGTCAAATATTTTGCACAAGTCCAAGTAAATGATATTGGTCAATCTTCCCTCATCCCACCATCCACTGTAACCCCACCACGGAAGGCCCCCATATTTGTTGGGCATGGTGTGCCCTCAGTGACCTGTCAGCAACCACCTCCTTATTCTTCATGTACATAATTTTCAGGAGGATCTCCTCCATGATCTCACTTTGCACTGAAATGAGTCTGACTGGCCAGCTCTTGGCTTTGGTACTGGTGATCAGATGGATGCACTAATCTGGATGTCCCACTGTCACCTCCTCCTCAGGGGTCAATTCCTCAACCACAGAACTATTTCTTAACCTTGTAGAGGCTAAGAAGAGAGTCTAGTTTTTATTCTTCTCTTTGGTACATGTTTGCCAGTTATGACAGGGCGTTTTGGTGTCACATAGAAAATGCTCAGAATGGTTACCAGCCAGCTAATCAAAGGAGCATAAATGTAGTGAATAGCCCTTCTGTGTCAGAACAGGGTCTTTCAAGGTCACATTACCCATTTTTACACCATTAAATGTTTTCTTTCACATGGTCCAAAAATATTTACCTACAGAATTTATATCTGAACATTATATACCCACAGCTAAAAGTTACTTCTGTGAGATGAAAGCAAAAACCACCTTCCAAAAACAGGCCTGTTGACCTTCTCTAGACCTTTTAATGTCTAAAACTTTGACTTCTAGAATCTGTGAACTGAAAACTTGCAGCTCGAACAGAGGTTCATTTAAACTAGAAAATTCATACTATAAGAAAGTTGTGCAAATTAATTAACCCTGAATAAAGAGATAATCTTTTTTATGAGAAACATGCTCCTGGGAAAGTAAAAAGCAGAACCATCTTGAGAGTGACTGCAGAATGCCCCCCTATCAAAATTCACAAAATTTGTTTTATATTATTGATAACTCCCTTATTTAAGGCTGATAACAAATCTCCTTTTCAACATACTTGGAATTGCTCAATATCTGGCAGTTTTGTGCTGGAACATCTTGTGTGTGCAACTATCTCAAGGCTGTTAACCACAAAAACTAAGAGGCTAGGCTGTCTTGCCTCCATCCCAGTTTCTGACTCAGAGGTCCCAAGGGCAGTCAAAGCACCAGTGGCAGGAAGCAGGGCATGGGTGGGAAGGGATGCAATCATTACCTTAGTCTGCTGAGTGCCCCACCAGCAGCAAGGAGGAGCAGAGCAGAAACCATGGTGGTGCCTGCTCCTGTTACCAACAGCACTGCCTCCTCTGGACAGAAAGAACTGGAACAGTGGCTGCTTTGGCAAATTGCTGTCACAATTCCACCTGTGGGGTGTCCTGGGCTTTGAGCATGACCAGCAGATCCACCGTCAGGGAAGTCAGGAACAGCCTTAGTTGTATTTCAGTGATGTGCTTCCCAAATCATCCTCCACCAATGCCCCTTTAAAGCCCGTGTCAAGCAATGTAACTGAGAAAGAAGCAGCTTGTCTTACACTGAAAGCAAATGATGAACATGAGGTTCACTGCCAGTGTTGGTGAAGCACCTTGCTGTCCTCTGTGACACAGGAGAAACCCCACAGCTCCCCTACCTCCCTTGCCAACCCTTGAAAATGTGGCACACCTGCCCCACTCTTCCAACAGTGCTTCATCCCCTGTTGCTTTACACTACTTCATTATCACAATAAGAACGATGAAGGGAAAATCAGTCACAAAGTCCAGGGCTTGAATCCACATAGTAGGATGGGCTTCACAAAACTCAGGTAAAAGGCTGGTAAAGAAAAAGAGCAGCAAACCCCCAAATTTTTCTCTTCTTTTCTTACTTATCCAAATCATCTCCCCAAGGAAGTCATGGATGCAAGCTGGGTGTTTGCCTGAAAATGTCTTTTAACACAAAGTTGCATCAGTGTTACCTGCTGAAGCACAAGCAAAGAAGGCTGTATTTGCTTTCTATCCAAGAACAGCTGAACCACAAAACCAAAATATTTAGATTTATAATGTTATTACCTTTCTGTGCTTATAAATCTCTGAAGAGGTGAGAAGTGGGGAAGAGATACATAGGGCTATTGTAACAGGAATAACCATCAGGAGAGAACCTGGACTCCTGGGATATAAACCTGCTGTGGAGTATTAAAACTGATTTACAGTTTTAGTTTTGTCTTACAGCTGTGCACAGAGTGGAAAAAATGGAAGAACTGTCTTCTGTAAGAATGCTTCAACAAATATTTGTTTTTATGAGTCCTGGAAGGATATTATTTTGTCACATGCTTGCCTCCATAAGAAATACAGTTTATGCTGTATAATCAGTTTGATATTTCAAATACTGGGAATTGTTCCCTCCTCCCCTTCTTTATATTAATTTAATACTGATTCCTTCTATGAGATGTGTATTGCTTTCCAGACTCCAAAAACCTAAGTGATTTGCATTTGCCAAAAAAACTGAAAGCTTTTCCTCTGCATTTAAAATAGTTTAGAGCAACAAACTGATTTTCTCCAAAAAGTTTAAAAAGCAATCACCAGATTAAATAAGGAAAAGGTATTATTAGTATTACTTCTCTATGTTCATTCTAAATAACTAAAACCAATGGTTTATAGTTGAAAGTCTATGAAAAATATTCAAAATTAGCAACTTTGAGGGCAACAGCTACCTTTCTGCTTTTGAAGTGATGTTTTGCAGCAATTAGGTGCACAGCCCCGCTCCTTTCACTAGAGCTTTCACAACACTCATCTTCCATGAGAAAACCTGGGCTTCTTGAAGGAAACAAACTAAGAGTGGTTTGAGTGTATAAGAGTAGAAGGAGTACATGAGGACAAAAACAAAGAGGCTACCAGAGGTGCCTGAAAACCCAAGCACAAACTCCCTTCAGCTGGCAGCACTTGAGAGACAACCCGACTGACCCAGCACCATTAAAAACATGAAAAAACCCTCTACCCATCCCAACTCAATATCCTGTCAGAATATCAAGGGATAGTTTCAGCAGAGCCAGCCCCTCATCACCCAAGCCCATTTTTGAGGGTCTCACTCACCGATCCACGAGAAGCAAACCCCTGGATGTTACTGTGTTCAGTTTTTCAGCAAATTAAGTCTGAAGCACACTTTTCCTTTGCCTTAAAGGGACTGCATAGTCCTGACACATCAGCAGGCAGGGAGCCCAGTGGTTGCTACAGAGCATTTATTTATACTCATTTGGAATTTCCTGAGACAGTCCCAGCCCGGCAGCCAGCCCAGCCCAGCGCCAGCGGTTTCCTTCACAGCACTTCACATGCTTGTGCAATGCCTCTGGTTCCTCAAGGGTTAAAATACATGAAATGGGCAGCAGGACAAAAGGAACTGTACCAAGTGATACACTAAAATGATGTTGGGTTTCTGGTTGTTTTGTTGGGCTTTTTTTTTTTTTCCCTTTTTTGTTTTTTTGTTTGTTTGTTTTGGTTTTGGTTTTGGTTTTTTCTTTTCTTTTTCTGAAGAAGACATATATCATTCCCAAAAGGGAATTATAAGTTCAGGTCACTTCTCTTCCACCCTGTGTTCTCTCTTCCTCCGCAGGCCCTTTACCCCCAGCCACCTCTCTTACTTCTCACTCCCACATGTAGACTTGAGAGCACAGAAAGGTTCATTGATATAATTTGGGCAGAACAATTGCCCCTGCTGTAACTACCACTGCTTGCCATTTTTTCTGTGTTACATTCAGTCTTGTTTTATTTATGCTTCTCAAATGCAGGTTATAATTTGAGGGATAAAAATAAAAACCTTTAGTATATGTTTTCTTTTTTTTTTCTGAAGCACAGCCAAAATAATGCAAGATACCCTTCATGCTAGTAAAAGAACTTTGAAAACAATGCACAATTTTTCCATATTCAAATTTCCTGCTTCCACATAACACCAAGTATTAACTCAAGTAAGGATAACTGGGATTCTAGATGCAAGAAGCATCTAAAAAGAGCCTCAAAGCCCCTCAGCTCCATCTCTCTTCACCTCTGCTTCCAACAGTTGCTGTTAAAAGGTGACAGACTCATTTAACAAGGGCAAAGGTCCTAAGACGTCACAGGACTAAAGGAAAATAACTTTCTATGTTTTCCATTCAGATTCTCAACAGTTAAAAAAACAGAAAGGGGGAGAACATGAATTCTCAAAACAATTTCCAAGTTCACTGCAGACTAGAAGAGCTGTACTTCAAACAGAAGTAGGATCTTGTGCTGAAATGGCAGGAGCAAGGTCCAAGTCCACCACAGTGCTCTCAGCTAAATTTGCACAGACTTCCAATAAAAGTGCTTCCTGAATGTCTTGATAGTTTCAGTGGCATTTAATATGAAGCAAAGTAATATACAATACTTCCAGGGATCAGCTGTAGGATTCTAAAGTAGGTTCTGCTCTCTAGGTAATTTTAAATTGTTTCCTTGAATTACAAGTCGTTGATGCACCCAGTATAAACCATGAGCTCACAAAAAAAAAAAAGTCTGAAGAACCCAACTTGTTTCATTATGGACCATAAAGGTATTGAATTTTAAATGAACTTGGCTTGGTCTGTGCTCTAACCACCCCATGCATGAAGAAAAGCAGCTCTCCATAAAATATTATTTGGGAACCATTCCTAACCATGGTTTGAAGTTTCTGCTAGAAGACAAAAAAACTCTAGGGCAGCTGACACTCAACCCGTGTTTTCAGTTCAGGAAAAAAGCAAAAATTCAGCCCTTGAAACACTGCTTTGCCTGCAGCCACCACTTTGTGCTTGCTGCTTTTCAAGCCCTATCTTTCAACCAGCCAGGTGAGAATAGGCAGTGCACAGCAGCACTGGGTGTTAGTGGTGGGCATCTCTAGCTCCATCAGCAGGTTCTTCACACCAGGCAGGGGAGATCACTAAAATACCCATCTAGTTTTCTGTTGTGAAAACAAACATGACACTTGGAATGGGGAAGCGAAGAGAAGTGAATTGACAGAACATTCATCTTAAGAGTTAAGATTCTGCTCAGAGAAAAAAAAAATATCTTAACATTACATGGTTTCGTTTTTCTAAAAAAAGACAGCATGATATCCTGTTTAGAGAAGAACAGATTTTAGCAGCTGTCTCCACATGCTCCATCTGTTTATTGTTACTCTGCGGTTTTGAGGGCTCGACATCTGAACAGGCACTTCATCAAGTCATGCACCTTGAGTGGACTGTCCTCAAAACTCTGTTAACTCAGCAGGCTGAAAAAGACCTCAGGAGTGCATGTAATAACCCATAGTGTGTATCAGCACATCAGCCCTTGTCCAGCAATTCAGATATGGAGGCACATGTCTGGGTACACCTAAACCTAAAGGCAAAAAGCATATACGTATTTATTTTCTTGGCCTTTGAGACCATTAAAATGTCAGATAAACTAATTCAGTTACTGTTTGCAGTAGAAACAAAACTGAGATCAGAGCACAGCTCCCCAGTGACCAAAAAGCCTGACTTGGTCTGAAGCAGAGTGAATGTGAGGTTTGGTGTATGGGCAGCCATCCAGCTGATAAATTCTTATCTAAAAAGCAGGTTATTTCACACCCCTTTTGAAAACAAAAGGCTGAGAGGGCACAATGGATCTGTGAAAGGCGATGGATGAAACACAACTCTTTAAAACACAAGCCTCCAAACAGACCATTTCCTCAGCAATGGAGTGGCTCTGCTTGGAAAGAATCAAATAATCTGCCTGATTACAGTGATCCAGTTCAGGGGAGCACAGAGCTTGGCCATACCCACCACTGTTAGGTTTATGTTCCTATCCCCAAAAACAGCTGCTGCATTTTGATGCAGGTTGGATATGGGGTTCTTCTGGATTTTAATTTATGAGAGAGTGGGCATGTGTTGTTTTGTTTGGTTTGGTTGGTTTTTTTTTCTTTACAGCCTTCCAGAATTTGGCAGTTGGTTTCCACAGAATGATTTAAAACCTGCTAGCCATTGAGGTCAGACATTAAACTGATCTGGCGCAGCCATCTCCTCCCTAGCAGATGCCTATGGAAGGGCATAAGAAGCAAGCAAACATACAGGAATGTTTCTCCCCTTGGTGTACAGAAACCTGCAACTCAGAAACTTCCCAAGCTGGGGCGGTCCAGGATGGGTTTTAAGTCACAGTGTCAAATGTATGTTTTCAGATACAACTGACAAATGATGTAACCCCATGTTATCATTAAGTGTCCATCTAGTTTGGCGTCACACAGAATGAACTTCAACTACTTGCTGTTTTGTATGTCCTCAGGTAAGTAATGATCTGTAGTGTCCTCCCAATGTGACTGCTTGGGAGAGGTTATGGTAAGAAGTTTTGTTGTGGGAGCAAGTAGGCCATTCAAGCCTTCATATCTGGTGAATTCTTTTTAATTTTTTTTAGAATCATAGAATCACAGAAAATTTTAGGTTGGTGAAGACCTTTAAGATCATCAGCTGTTAACTCAGCACTAGAACATGTATAGTGTATGTTTTAGTATATGTTTTCTTTTTCTTTCCTGAAGCACAGCCAAAATATGTAAGATATCCTTCATGCTAGTAAAAGAACTTTGAAAACAATGCACAATTTTTCCATATTCAAATTTCCTCCTTCCACATAACACCAAGTATTAACTCAAGTAATGTAGTGTTCCCAAGCACTACATCTACACGTCTTTTAAACACCTTCAGGGATGGTGTTTCCACTGCTTCCCTGAGAAGCCTGTTCCAAGCTTGGCAACCATTTTGGTGAAGAAATTTTAACCATACAACCTTCCCTGGCACAACCTGAGGCCTTTTCCTCTCATCCTGTCACTTGTTGCCTGGGAGAAGAGACTGACCGCCACCTGGCTACAGCCTCCTTTGAGGCAGTTACAGAGAATGATAAGGTCTCTCTGAGCCTTCTTTTCTCCAGCCTAAACAACCCCAGCTCCCCCAGTCACTCCTCACAGGACTTGTGTTCCAGACCCTTCACTGGCCCTGGTTGTCCTTCTCTGGTCTCCCTCCAGCACTGCAATGTCTTTCTTGGAGTGAGGGACGCAAATCTGAACACAGGGTTTGAGGTGTGGCCTCACCAGTGCCCAGCACAGGGGGACAATCCCTGCCCTGCTCCTGCTGGCCACACCATTGCTGGTCCAGGCCAGGATGCCTTTGGCCTTCTTGGCCACCTGGGCACTGCTGGCTCCTGTCCAGTCTCTGTCACCAGCACCCCCAGCTCCTTTTCCTGTGGGCAGCTTTCCACACACTCTGCCCCAGCCTGTGGCCCTGCCTGGGGCTGTTGTGAGCCAAGGGCAGGACCAGCCCTGGGCCTTGTTGGACCTCCCACCATTGGCCTCAGCCCATGATCCAGATCCCTCCATGGAGCCCTCCTGCCCTCCAGCAGATCAACTCCTGCTGGACTTGATGCTGTCTCTAAGCAGTGTGAGAGTGCCCTTGATGTGCCCTCATCCAGATCATCCATAAAGATAGTGAACAGGACTGGCCCCAGTACTGAGCCCTGGGGAACCTCTGGATGTAATCCGTCCACCACCACTCTTGAGGCCTCGCCATCCAGATGGTTTTTTACCCAGGGAGCAGTGGGTAAAGCCATGAGCAGCTTATCTCTCCAGGAGAATGCTGCAGGAAACAGTGTCAAAAGCCTTACTTAGTCCAGGCAGAAACATCCACAACCTTTCTCTCACCCACTAAGCAAGTCACCTTGTCATAAAAGGAGATCAGGTCAGTTAACCAAGGCCTGCCTAATGGGATCCATGGGCAAAAACACATGTCCTGTTAATGTACCATGTGACTGATAAGGTGATAAATATGGAGTACATCACACAGTAACAGGATTGGGGATGGACAGTAAAGCTGGACTGGATGAAGAGATGCTACATACAGTTTCACAGAGAGATGTCTTTCCTGCTGCTGTGTTGGTGTCTTGTTCTGTGGGTTGAGACGGTCTGGCTGAGCCACACTTAGGTTTGCAGAGTTGTAATCTTAAAACTTTCCTCTGCAAAGGGACAGGTAAGTAATTTTCTCAGAATTATCAACAGTTCATTTTCCACAGCGGTGAAAATGGGTTGTGAGGAAGCAGAGGCAGAGGAGGGTTGGGTATCAGTGTGCACTCTCCAGGGTACAGACATGGAGAAGTACCTGTGCATCCCTGAGGAGAGCTGGGGTGAAAGGAAGCACTGGAAAAAGGCACAGACTATTAGGGAAGGACAAGCATCCTGGATGGCAGACACAGTCTGAGAGAGAGGAAGGGAACAGGACTGTAATTAATGATGACAAGGGAGAATAGTGAAAGCCTGAAGAGTGGATGCACAGCCATGTAAGCACACTCAGGTTCTGACAATCTTAAAAGCTATGTAACAGCCATCTGTCTCCACATACAAAAAACAGACAATAGGAGCAGGAGAGAATGATTCCAGACAGGGATACCTTTTTTCTTAAAAGTTAATATATCTTTTTAACTTGAAAGTTAAATATCTTAACTTTGTAACTTAAGATACGGAAACAGATATCTAAAATTAAAGAATCACAGTTGTGCTGGAGGGAGGGGGAGAAAGGACTTAGCCTTGGACTTACTGAAGTAAAAAACTCTGGTGATATTTGTAAGTCCTTGAAACCTGACTGCCCTGATCTTGTCTTTATGCTTGTATCAGATGCAAATATTAGTCCAGTTTTCCAATCATAGCCATGTGCTTTACTGTATTTTCTTGCACTGCACTGTTTTTTTTTTAAGCTGCGCATTTTAGATTTACAAAGCAGTGCACACGAAGTGTTAAAAATTGACCTATTTGCTAGTATTAGACCTGAAACTCCAGTAACAGCAGTAGAGTTGCACAAGTGTTGCCTTCTATTATTTGATCTGCAAACCATAGGACAGTGCTGCAAGGCAGAGAGGTTGATTGTGTGAAGCAAGGGTAAGGAAGGGGCTAGGAGTACAGCAACAACATGGCCCTCAGCAGTAAGAGACTACTCCAGATAAGGGATGTCTGGTTTAAATAGGGAGTACAGTCTGTCCCCAGTTATCAGGTTATTTGATCCTCACCCTGATCTGACCAGACCTTCAAACCCAGGTATTAAAAAGTCTGTGTTCCCCCTCTTCCCCACCTCCAACTTTCAAACAAATACTGAAGGGCAACACAAAAATATCACAGGCCCTTATATGTTGAAGGAGATCAACATACTGCTATAAAGAAAAAAGATATAGGAATATATTAATTTAAAAAAGAGGAAGCAGTTACATAATAAAACATTAATTACAGTGCAAGATAAGTAGGGAGGAGACATTGGGAAAAATAAAAGGATGGACTGTAAGAAGGGGTAAGGGTCACATTACATACTTCTGCAGGTAGGAAGGCTTTGCAAAAGGTAGAGAAGGACAGACAGAAAACATGAAAGAGTTTGACTAGATTGCACACTCACCTGCCTCTCCAAGGTCTGAGCATTTCGTTTTGTCAGAGTCTGTGTGAAGAGTCAGAAGAAGCAAATTCTCAAGAGACTGAGAGTATGCTCTAAAGAGTTTTAAAGAGATAGGGAGCAGGAGAGCCCTTTTTGGACCTGGTTGATCTGCTGATTTCCCCCAGACAGCCCAGCCTATATCCCACAGCAGAGGTCAACCAATGTGGTAAGTGTAATTTCTGGATGAAATCAGAGGAGGGAATGGCAGAAAAAAAGGGGAGGATGGACACAAGCATGCTGCTGTCCCAAAACTCAGAGCTGGTTACACTGAGACATCCTGGCAGGAATAGCACCCAATAGTACCAAGGGGAATCATGTTACCAGAGGAAGGAAATGGAAATAGAGCAGCAGTGCCAACGTGGGAAATCCAAGTGCTCCCTCAGCCCCTAAAAGTGCTGTGAGAACATGATACAGGAAGGGCTACCCTTCTGTCATCTCTAACACAAAGCCTTACAAATGGCTCAGAAGAGGGGGAGGAGAGAGGTGGCCACTACAAGAAGCTTCCAAAGGACTTCTGCTCCAGCAATAACCCTTTTGTAAGGAACATATCTAAATGCAGGCACTCACGTGTTTACAAACAGAAGGACAACCAACTGTCATCAGGCTATTTCCATCCAAGCAATTTTCCTGAGGGACCATACAGTTTTAAAGAGAACAAAATATCTTCCCTTCCCACAGGGAGGTGATTCATATGCATTATTCATTAACTGCTTTCTGCAGAAGAATCTGGGAAGTGAGGAATACTGTAGAATACTTTGGGGGGAAAATTCACTGAGTTGTGTGTCTTGTAAGTGGGGAAAGGCAGACAATGAAGAGAGAATAATATTTCAAGCATGGAAAAAGTTTATTCTTGGTGTTTTCTCCTGTGACATGTGCCTGCCCTGCTTCTGGTGCTTGCTCCTTATCCTCACCCCTACTGCCACCAGAGAGTGCAAAGCAGTGACTTCCACCACAAGAACTTAAAAAGTTTTATCACTGTTAATCTCCAGTTCAGTAAGGCTGCATGGTACAACAAACAGCAAGACACACCTGATGAGTCCCTAAAAAACTTTAAAATACAAGATGAGCACCCGTAGCTGCCTGACAGGGTGTAAAGAGCACGTATTTCCACAGGGAGCAGCAGCAGGCCACATGAGAAATTCCAGGTGCTGCCCACACAAGTGCACGACAGCAGCTCAGAAAAGGAGAGCCTGCTTTGCTCCGTGAGCAAGCTTTCATCAGAGAGAATGAACACAGCCCTCTGCCTAGCTGAGATGTAAGAATCTGGGCAGCTGCAGAAGATAATCCAGAACAGGACACACCTGCAGTAATCTCTGGTGAAGAGACAGATCAATTAAATCTGTTCTTTTTCTCAAGGTCGCTTTGTCCTCCTGCAGAGCATCAGCATGTGCATATAATGGCTTTGTATCTTGGGCCATCTCTTTCCCACCATGTGCAAATTCCATTTCTAAGGACTGGGCTATCCAGAGCAGACTCCTGTATCCCCAAACTTCCACTGACACTGTATTTCTAACTTTTTAACTTCATCCTGACCCCTACCTTCCCACCAGAATCCAAAATCAGACCTGTGGCACCTTCTTTGGGCAACAAGTCCTGAGTAAAAGAAGATGTGTGGTCACTGGTCCTCTGCAGTTTCATAAAGGCCTTTAGGTTGGGCAAAAGCATTTTTAAGCTTTCTGTTGCAGAGGCCAATGAACCCTTGGATTACAGTCATCAACTAGCAGTTGCAGAAGCAATTATTAATACATGTAAAAAGTGGCATTCACTGTGAGATCATGTGCCTCAGCTCCAGCCATCTGTCCTTAAGGCAGATCTGCCATCAGTGAATGTACTACAGCATGGTGATGAAAATTTTGATATGACTTGTGATAGAGATTATGTGAAATCACTGCAGGATCACTCACCCTTCTCCCCACAGATTTCAGGGTCCCACCCTGGCTTGTTTTTCAATACTGGGCACCACCAGAGTGACTCACAGGATCACTTGTGGGTGAGGCAGGGGCTGGATCCCAGTGACAGCCATCTGCCCATCCCAAAAGCTCAGGACTGCAGGCCAACTGAGCAGGCTCTCCTGTTGGTGATGGCAACAGCCTTTCACCAGCTACTAAAACACACCTTGGGCATACACCTATCTCCATTAATTCTGAGAGTTACTGGAAACAGGCTTGGAGCACGGGAGCACAGTAGGGGAGGAATAGGTTTTAAATAGTCTGTCATCACACAGTCCTGACTCAAACAAATTATCCTTGCATGGCTGATTTGATGAAAATACAAACTCTCCTGAGTCCTGGTCACTTGCATGTGCCAAAGAAAGTGAACTCAGAGGCTGCTGAGCAGAGAGCTTGGTGTGTCAGCAGCACTGCAGGGGTACCTCAGTGACAGCCACCAGGCAGGAAGCAGTGAGAGCAGCTGGGCTCCTGGGGCAGGCACCTGCAATACCCAGGAGGAAAGGCCCCAGCAGACAGACTACTGCCCAGCAATCAAACTCTTTCAAATGCTAGCTCATGTAGGTCTGTAAGGAAGAATGGTGGGTATTCTGCTGAAGTTAGTAACAGTGGTAATGTTCTGATCCACACTTTCTGCTTAGACTATATTTACATCATGAGGCTAGAAATAATGCAAAATTCTGTGTATATTGCCTAAAATGAATGACGAAAATGGAATCAAAGAGAGAGAGACTGTAAGTCAAATAATACAGTAACTGAAATAAAAGTGTGTCTACAAATCTTTGGTAAGTAAGAGTTGTTACAAATCAGTGCAGAGGATGTGTGTGATAACATTTGCTCTAAGTAAATGTGTGTTCTGTTTACTGGCCTCAATATTTAAGAGGGTTAATAACATAACTGGGGTTTTCATAATACTTTTCAACAGTTGCTTAAGCATTTATATACCAGCAGATGGAAAACACATTTATTAAACATTTGGTCTTTGAGTCATGCTGACGTTAGTATCTAAAACAACATTAATTCAGGCAGCAGCTTTTTGTAATGGCCTCATTCTCTGACTAACTGATGTGTAGTTATAACTTCACGTAGGAGTCAAGAAAACTGCTCCGAGACAAAGAAAATCTGACCAGAAGCCCACAAAGTGCTCCAGTGTAACTGTGTACATATGAAATAACTAGAGGATGCCAGGCTGCTGCAGAAGAAACAGCAGTCCAGACATGATTTGAATCTCTCATCAAAACCATCTGTGGTCCCACAGCCCTGGCTTGCTGCAGGGAATGGAGGTGGATGCCCAGATCAGCTGGGAGTGAAGAGCACTCACTGGGAGCAAAGACACTTGACAGCTGCAGAATGGCTATCACAGCAGCAGTTCCTGCTTCACAGGTGCAAGGAGACTAACAGTAAAAATGATGTTCAGGTGCTGCAGTGCCACTGCTTTAAGAATTGTGCAGGAATATAAAGCATGGAGCAGAGTTAAACGTGCAGGGAAACAGTTTAAATGAATGTGTGCAGGATGCTGTGCTTCTGTATGTAGAGAAGTGTGTTAAAAATGGAATGGGAAGACATGAAAACATAAATCCATACACTAGATTGAGGACAAGGCACAGGCAGAAGGGAGGAAAGAGAAAAGAACAGGGAAATCTCCAACACTACATATAGACAATAATATGCTTTTGTTTTGCAGCAAAAATAAAGAAAGGGTTTGTGCCACAGCCTTGCTATACTGACCCCTGCAGCCCATCCTACTCAAGAAAAATGGAAATGCTTTTTCATCCCAGTTAAGAAATGACTAACAATTCTTCAGTCTCTGCATACAGAGAATGAGGTGCTTAGGGAAGTCAAATAAAACATGTTTTTATAATGGTTAGTAGCAAATACAGTTTTTAATCCCTTATCTTTTTTTAATCAGTCTCCTGTATTTGTTTTGCTGCTTCCTTGTTCTACACATCAGAATAAATAGAATTAGACTGGAAGTTTACTCCATGCAGTGCCTTTCAGAACATGTGTTTTGAAAAAAAAGTTTTCACAAACAGGTTGTTAGTGAGAGGAAGTAAAATCCTTCCAGAGCTATTTCCAAACTGCCCTGTAAGTTTTCTGCTTGTGCATTGTGCTTTTTGTAGCTGACTGGAAGACATTTCTACAGATATCACTGCAGGAATGTTAGCAGAGCCTCATTAAATAGATGAATTATGCATCAGTCCTAGCAAGCACAGAAGCTAACAATTACTGGAAGTTTCACCCAGAAGTTAATGGAGACACTAATACTATTTAGAGAAACAATCACCTCATTTATTTTTTCTTGTACTATGCAAAGAGAAATTAATTTGGATCATGTAACAAACCAACTGCAGACTTCCAATAACTCCCCACAGACTGAGGCTATTTCCCAGCTCCTGAGGCAGCTTTTTGGATGACTGCACAGCATGCTCTGGACTGGCACTACACTCCTTAACCCTGGTGAGTTTACTGGACTGAGCAGTGAGCTCACATGCTACCAGGGAAGAATGTAAACAGTTATCCAGCACATATAACTAAACACTATCCAGCACCTGATAAAATAAAGCAAAACTTTCTGCAAGCACCAGTTCATTCAGCTATTTTCTGAGCAGACAGCACAGCTTTGACAGCCTAGTCCAAAATCAGTACAAAGTCACAAGAACAACTTCCAAGATGGATAAAAATGAACAAATAAGCTTGTACCCAAAGACATACATTTCACTAGAAGACCTCTGTGCAATGAAACTGTGAACAGAGTGATAAAATTTTTAAGTCAGCAGCAAACAAAACTCTTGACAAACAGTACTGAAGCATAAAGCACAGTCTCTGTCATTTATTCACCACATTTAAGGTTCATGTCTTTACTGAGATAGGCAAGAGACAGAGAGACTTATGATAGGTGCTTTCATGATAAAGTCATCACTTGCTTTGTAGTTTATCTCCTGTACGCACTCACTAAAATATTTACAGCAAATGAACTTCCCATAAATATCCCTTAAAAAAATCACTATACAAATGCAAAATAGCTAGATCCTTTCCTGGGAACAAGTTCCAAATTCAAGCATTCCTCTAGAGATTTCATCTGCAGGAGCAGTAGTCCACATAGGCTTGTACAATGAAAAAAAAAAATTACCAAAATGGCACACAGGCATAATTATTTGATAGTGCAAGTACTCACATTCTCGAGTTAACCAAAGCAAACCACTGCTTCTTAGTCACTTCATACTTGAATGAAGCTGAACATGTGGCCAGACTTGCCAAAATATTCAAGTAGCACAAATGCGGCTTAGTAGTCCCTAACAAGTCTTTCTAGTTCTTTTTTCCTGCTGCTGATTGATTCAGAGGGCGCAGAAAACACCACCCCTGAAGTTTGTCCTTCCACTCTTAGAGCTCCTCCATGCAATTAAGAAACTTGCTTCAGTGCCTCCAACGCCCAGATCAGACCCTGCTCATCCAAAGGCACTCTCTCCCAGGCAGCACAACAAATCACAGGTATTTGCTGCCCGATATTCTGCCTGTTATGAACTGCTGAGGGTTCGGACTGCACAGCTGCGTGTTGGAACACCAGCCTCAAGGGTTTGCAAAGCCAACAAGTCCTGACAGTATCTGCAAAATGTTGTCCAAAATAGTTCTGAATTAAACGCTCGTAATTTATTACGGCGTCTTTCTACGAATCAGGGAACAAACAGCTTTATGCTGCAAGAAGCCTTGATTTGCATAACAATCCTGAAACTAAAACTTTTTCTTTCCTTAACACATCCCCCAGTGCAAGCATTTAGCTTCTCTTAGACTTACACACCAGCCCACCAGGTTTTTCAGTAGACAATTCTACTGCAGGGAGGAAAAGAAATTAGCAAACCAATCAGTAACACTCCATGCACAAGTTTTTTTTCCTTGTAAGCAGAGGAAATTTTTCTGCATGACTTAAGTTAAAGGCATATTACAAATAAAAGTCAAGTTATATGGGGGGGTTTAGGCAGCAAACAGCTACAGTTAAGTCACACAGCAGAGGTTTTGCAGTCCACCTTCTGAAAAGGATTACTGAAGGTTACCAAAGGATATGGTTTCTATCTTAAAGAATATACTTCTAATTATATAAAAATGGAGTGGGGGAAGAGAATAGAAATATCTTATTTCAGTGGTCTCAAGATTTAACAACATTGGTAAATTTAACCTTAAATCATCAACAGATAATAGTAATTCCAACAACTTCATTCAACTTTCACTAGCCTTTAAAAAAGACTTCTTGTTTTGCATACACTGCACATAATGGAACTCCATATTTCTAGTATCCTGCACACAAAATATTTTAATCCCATGCTCTAATTAGAATAATTCTACAGTGAGCACAGTGAGCAACCTGCAAGCTCCTGTCATGCACTTGAAATTTTCCATGTAATCCTACTCCAGCAGCCTCAGCTTTACTGAGCTAAAACTATGTTTGTGCAGTAATCAGAAGAGAAAAATATTGACATAACCGCAGGAGGAACACTGCTGCTGTGCTGTTATCAGTTGTTCTGCAATTTCTGCCCCCTCCTGACCTGCCAGCCCTCCTCGGCAACCTTTCAATATGCCAAGCAATCCATTTCACAGAGTATCACACAACCAAAACAGACCATTTATGAACTTCTTAAATATAAATAAACAAACAGTAAATAAACAAAAAAGTGAACACCTCTTCAGGATATTGCTTGAGAAATGTTTTTATGCTTTGAGGAGAAGCAAGCAACAGATATTAGACTGACCAGTAATGGTGATCAGGAAGGGCTGGGCATTTGATGCATTAAGAGCTGGTTAATCTCACAAATTATTGCAGACTCAGTAAAACAGCCACATGATCCTGCAGCACAGCCCTAGGCCTCCCAGAGTCTGGAGTAAGCCCCTTGAGAGCAGAGCATGCTGAATGACTGAGTGTCAGCCCTTAAGTCTATCCCAAACTACTTTGCACACTATAAATATTTAAAAGATTATTGGGGTGGGCGATGAGGGGGGAACAGACAAGCTCTGATCTACCAGGAAACTGTTTTTCAGTATTTAAACTGCCATTGCTTCCTTTTCCTGCTTGCACAATGTAAGATTTTTTTTTTTTAATTAATAATCCAAAGGGGGAAAGCATTCCCGTTTAGTTACCTGCAGCACTGCCGTTAGTATTTGCTGGGTAGGCCATGTTTGCTCAGAGACACATCCACAGCTAGGCTGCTGGGTGTCATGCAAATGCCATGCATCAAGTCCAACCAGACATGCAACCTGGAACAAACAAGTAAAAAAAGCAGTTAAAAACACGTAGTTTTGAGAAGTTAGGTACATTAAGCAGTAGGGAATTTGTGAGTGTCTGAAGTCTCGTCTACAACATGAACTTCAGCACAGCAGTAGTATGCTCCTCTTAAATCAGCATCCTAGCATGATGAGCATCCATCATGCTCATCTTAAATGTGGCACCCCAAAGGTGCCCAAGTGACTGAAGCTGAGCTGTGGTTCTCTGACAACCTCTGGATCTGTTGTCAGTGAGGATGTACCTAGCCAAATCTGCAGTTGGCCTTGGTTTTTCTAGCCTGCCCTCAACGTTTTTGCAGCTGGTCTCTAAACTCCCCTGTACCACCACAGATTCCTCACATTTGCTGGCATGTGTATAAAGTTTTAGATTACCAGCATCTTTTGAAGGCAGAGTTAGAGGATTTTTTGAGGTGAAGAGCACCTACAGAAGCACTGTACCAGTGAATGGGGGACTAATGGCAATTTCTGAGCTCAGGATTCCCCCCCTGGGGAGGTGAGGGCAGAACCCTGGGATGCAGCCAAGAGCAGGCACCTCTGCCTGACAAACCTGGACACCAACAGCTGCTGTGTGGAAGCCAGCAGGGTGGGGAGACCAAAGGTAGCACAGATGCAGTCAGGAAGGGTGCTCATTCCTTTCCACTGCAAGTTCCAGCAGCAGCAATGGTCTCTCTCTGAGGATTATTTTTTTCTTCCAACCCACACATGGCAAACTGAACCAATAAGCAGTGCTTGCCTGAAGCTCAGGCTGCAGGAACATGAAAAAGAGCACTGTCCCCCTGGGTGGGTGGCTGCTGAGGTGAAGCCAAGTGAGAGGCAGAGGCCAAACCAGCAGCAGTTCTGTGGCCAGCTGGCTGGCTCTGCAAAGCCAGAATTGTCGGCTCTGCAGTAGGGCTCCTGCTCCTCCTTCCCTGCCCACCTTCAGTGCAGGGGTCGGCCTGATCACAACTCTCATCTTCAGAGCAGGAGACCTGATTTACCTGGGGCTGCAGAGATGCCTCTTCCTGAGCCTGCTTTGAGATTTCTAGAGTCCAAACAGCATTTCATTTTGTTGACTCAGATAGGTGGAGCTTAGGTGTATGAAGAACACCCTGCTCTGCCGACCCCCATGTGACTTGGGCTGACAACTCCTCAACAAACTAGTCACATTTTTCCAATTATATTTGATTTAGCTCTGACAGTAAGTGCAGGGAAGTATTTAAAAGCTAAGCAGATTAGCAAAGTAAAAGAAAATCAAGAAATTAATGAGTGCAGGCACCATGTGAATTTGAGTCAGAGATACGCTGACTGATAGAGAAGCTGGCTGTCTTAAAAAGCTGACAGAGGTCCATCACACAAGCTAATACAGCTTTGCTTTCTCCTTCAAGAACACAAATGCCTTTATTTTTCAGTACAATCCTGATATCAATTTTCCAAGAATGCAGAAAGAGCTTAATTGCAATTCCTTCTCCCCTAGCTCTGCCATATACACTGATGTTTACTATCTCTTGTTAGTGGAGGGCAGAGTATAAAGCTGCTGTAAAGATTGTATAAGTGAAAGGCTACAAACAACAATATAAGGCAGAAATCTAATACAGGCCATGATGCATAGAGGCCCATCACAAGATTCCAGGCTTAACGATAATTATCAAATTTCTGAAACAATGAAGCATGACAAAAAAGAAAAAAAAAAAAGAAAAACAAAACAAAAAAAGGTGTTGCTGGCAGAGTTTGCAGCCAGGACAGAGTTTTAAATCTGTGAGCTTTTAAGAAAATGTTAACTACTGCCTTTCAAACAGAGAGGTTTTAAAGCATCACTCTCATCTCTGTTTGCTGTAAGGATATAAAGTTATGCTTTAAACTGAAGACAGGCAATTTTTACTGAATCACAGTGAATGCTTACTGAAAAATTATCATTAGCCTCCATGTGAAGTTCAGGACATGTCCTGAAGCTCAGGGCAGCCACTGTCTCAGAGCAGGCTACACTTAGCAGGGCATCAATCTCTATCAGTGTATTATATATACAATATATATAGATATATAGACATATATATACACAGTATATATATGTAAAATTACCAAGGGTAAATTTACCCACTGAATTTCTTTACCCATTTCCAATTTGTTCAGCACAGCTCTGTGTTTTCTCAGTAGCACTGTAGAAACAGGTATGCTTCCCTGCTTTCATTTTATACACTGTAAAAGGGGAGACCTGAGAGCATGCACCCAGGAATGGGTATTGAGAGATGGGTGGGAGGGGATCCTGGGGGATGACACATCTCTTTTAGGTGCAGTGCAGTCCCAAATATGAGTGGGTCAACCACAAAAATGAGGCCCGACTGTGGTGTGCCTCATCATGGGTTTAAAAGTAAAATCTGTTAAAAACACTAGTCACCATTCACAGGCACAAACAAGAAGAGCTTCTCAAAAGCAAGAAACAAATGTAATTGAGGTCAGAATTGACATAAACTTAATAAAACAATGTTGAAAATCTAAACAAGGCCTAAGATCTACATTTGCTGTGGCTTGAAGAGATGCAACTGACCTGGTACAAACTGCCTTGTGGGTATGCTTCCATTAGTTTCAATGCTATGCAGGCTCAAGTATCTCAAGCAAACTCACTTGCTGCTTCTGAGCTTAAGTGAGGGTCAATAAAATAATTCAGGAAGCAAATTCAGTCCAACAGATAGCAGGAAAGAAAAGAAAAGAAAAACACAGGATCTAATAATTTGTTAGCCAAGTGAAAGAATTGATTTCTGTATTGTTTTTGGTTTTCTGTTTGTTTTGGAATAAATGCAGCAGGAATTGAAAATCTACCTATTGAACAGCTCTTCAAGTACAGAAAAAATATGATATAGCTCAGTAAACTCATGGAAGAAGAGAATTTTCTTAAAATTGTGCTTTGAGCCATACATTGGGAACAGAATTCCTGAAATTCCACCAAGACATACATGGATCATTTTTAGAACGGTGCCACATTTGATTCCCCAGCTGCACACACCCCAGAAGCTGCATTTGGACACAAGTCTCTCATGTGGGTGAGGCACAGAAAAATACCAGAGACGAACTAAAAAACAGAGAGGAGGAAAACTCAGCCTCCTCTACAGCAAAGCATATTCTCCAGTAGAGACATCTTACACAAGAAAATTAGTAGAGGAGCTTGTATATTCCATTCCCAACTCTTCAACTCCTTGCCTATGTGTTTTTACATGCTCAACCCATGCTTGCCTGTGAATACTATGATTTACAGATCCTAGGGCAAATGCAAAACAAGCAGAGACTAGCTGTATGAAGAGGTATTGCTCAATGAAGCAGTTGTTTAAAGTGTTTTGCATTAGATATTCAAGCTCTCTTCTGCCCTGAGGTTCAATCGCAGAAACCTTAAACACACATGATCCTCAGTTTCTATAGATGTTCATGACACCCCAGCTTTTACAGGTTTTTCCAGAATGGTGATCTTTTAGGCAGAACATAAAGCCTGTGTCCTAATCCAGTCCTAGTCACAAGGGGAAAGGAACCTTGCTCCCCTTTTGTGTTGCATCTTGCCGGGTCACTGACACCTCTTCTGGTGTTTCAGCACCAGAAGTTACCTGAGTATGTATAGATCAGTTCATCCACACAGCAGATCTACAGAAATGCAGAAGCCTCAAAAAGGCACAGACTTTGCAGAAAATTCAGACTCCACACTTCAGTCTGATGTTTGCAGGAGACACTTAAGATAGAAAACAATTGAGGTTTGGTCTAAGAACAGTTGTAGAACAGCATGTTGGCCACACAGTAATTAGAAGAGAAATATAACTCAGCTCTTAACCCAGAAAAGCAATCCTGAAACTCCTCCTGTCCAGGGCTGAGGTCACATGTGGAAATGGTGATGGGCACACACTGGTTTGTGGGATTCAAGAAAACAGATTTTGGCTTCCCAGGCAAGGAGGCTTTAGGCTAAATAGATGAGTATGTAACTTCTTTTTTCTCATGGCACACACAGACTCTTAAGAGCAAACAGTCACAACAACCACTCCAAACAAGCTCCAGATCAGCACCATATTTTGAACCACTCACAGGGTGACTATGGCTCAGACAATACAATTCTTTTTTTAAGATCTGGATTAAAAGTGGGAGCACTGTAGGTGAGAACTGTGAAGGATTCAAAGGTACTGGCTCCCAATTGTTCAGAGGGATGCAGTCAGGGAACGGTTCCAGGAGAAAAACCAGCTCTGCAATCTCATCCAGCAAGTGCAAAGTGGTGATTAAAATAGGTCTAGGGTAGAAGGGTTTGACAGAGCAAGTCGACCCACGAGATGCAATACTCAAGAAGAACTGGTACTGCTCCATTCCTGCTATACATCAGTGCAGCAAGACTTCTGCCTGAGACTTGTGGGTCGTCCTGGCAGTAGAACTTGCCCAGTTTCATTCTGCAAGACACTGATAACAACTGCAAACAAGAGACAAGATACATGCAAAACCCATCTAAAAACATGGATGGTAATTTCTCTAGCTGCAAGAAGAAATTAGCACTGGGAATCCCTCCTGCTCAGCTAGAGTGGCAAGCACTTTTCAGACTTGTGCTTCCCTACAGGAAACAGGAATGTCTGCAACCTATATGTACCAAGTATGCCAGGTACAATTTAAATGAAGCAAGGTCTGAAGCCAAGAAAAGCAAAAGAGAAAGTATGTGGGGAGTTGCTCTGTGGTTGGTATCTATCCTGGGATAATGACTGTATCTCACTGATACTTTCTTTTCAATCTCACCCCTACTTTGGTTGTGTTCTTTTTACCTTTATGTTTATCAAAATAAGTGGCCAAGAAACTGAAAAGCAACATTTATAAGGGAGAAATACCTTATATATATATGTTTTATTTTAGAATTAAAGGCAAAAAACAAGTAAGAATGCAGGCATATAAGGATTTTTTTTCAGGTCAGACAGGGAGTAATCAACTTTGAGATAAGGGTAAACTGTGAGTGATTTTAAATTTCACTTAATTATTTAATCATGTAACAATTCACCCATTCATATACTTTCTAGAGCAAATGTCTTTCTAATGTTGCATCCAAATCACAAGCAAAATTAGGCAAGTTGCTGTTCAAGTCTCACTAACTGAACAAAATAAATCAGTAGCTGGGCCACCCTAAAATGCAGAACAAAAAATCCCTGGGACCAGTGTTTCCTGCAGCATCTCTCAGCCAATAGTCAACTGTGGTTCAGTCTCTCCATCACAAGACACAGACTATATTCTTAGTATATGCAGTATGACAGGTAGTTTATTTTGGACACTCTTTAAGCAATCAAAAGAAGTCACCTCTCACTATGGGTTTTTTCCTGCAGAATCTGCAGTATGATGAGAGCAAAAGAAGCCTTGTAAATCCTTTCAACAAGCAAGTTAATTAACAAGATGTGGCTACGGTCAGCATGAATTTACCTTCCTGCCTTCCTCACTCCCTCCACTTATGGCACTGGTCTGTAAAAAGGTCTTTCTTTACAGCAGAGCTCCAGGCAAAAGCTGAGCTAAGCTCTGTTAAGAAGAGAGTGATGGCTCAGAAACTCTGGGACCTGAGTCAGCAAGCTGAAGAAAAGAACAGTCAAGAGTGTTCCTACCCAGGGCAAATGCTTCCCTTCTGACAAAAACAACAAAAAATCAGACCCAACTCTAAGCTTTGTTGCTTTTGAGCCCCAAAGTCTGAGCTAATGCAATGCCAGGCTCCAAGTGTCAGGCTGTGTTGAAAATAAACATTAGTCAGTTTCATGGGGATTCCCTCAATTCTCTTTTCCCCCAGCCCCTCTCTTAAGCAGACTTGCATTAATCTCTTCTGCCCACCTTGTTATTGCTGCAAGCAGAGAATAAATGTACAACCTCCAGTAATGTAGGGGTCTGGGGAGTTTTCTTCTACATAGTTTAAAATGGTGTTCTCATCTCCTGAGCTGAGCTTCTACAAAGCTTCTGCTTCACTCTCCCAAACCCTCTACCTACTGCACAGGAACAGGGCTTTACTGGGCAGCTTCCAGTACAGAAAACGCCTCAGAAAATGGATATATGTGAAAATATTTCAAAGGTACTGGCTCCTTCTGGCTATTTGAAATACCCCACAATTTTTCTGAATTTCTACAAGTATTGCTTCGCTACATTTGCTAGCAACAGCAGAAATGGTCTACCATCATCTGCTGAATTTTAGTTTCCCTTCCACAAGGAGTTGTCCCAGTTGTGTCTGGAGGACTCAGAAGAGAAATCAGCCATTCTACACTCATTGACTTGCTGGGAAAGGAAAAAGAAAGAGCAAAAGGATTTCAAAATAGTACCCAGCAGAAACTAACATAACAAGCATTCTACAAGGCAGACAAATGATCCATCCAGACTATCTTGTTTTCAATAGTAGCAACAGCAGATATTATTTAAGGAGAGTACAAGTGCCTGATGATGAGCCCATGCTTCTGTATCCTCCCAGCATCAACTGTTATTGGGTTGGGAATATTTAAAGGTATGTCCTTACTATGTAATTTTAATATTCACATAAATTGCCTGTGAATTTGACTAGCCTCTTTCTGAGCCTGCTGATGCCACCTGCCTGCTTCTGCTGCCTTGTGGGGCAGGCTGTCAATACCCACCACATACTTTTTTCTTACATTAAACTGATGTTTCACAAATTTTACTGCCACCAAATTCTTGCATTGCAGGACTTGGTCAAAATCAGTGCAGATTCAGCTTTTTCAGATTCAGATTCAAACTATAACCTTTGTGATTTTATGAACTATAATCTTCTCCTCCAGCTCATAGGCAATACAATCCCCAGCTCATTTTACTTTGCCCTATTTGTACCCTTCCATGTGGAAGATCCTGGTCATGAACAGCATCTTACTAAAAAGTTGTTTGCAAGAACAATCCTACAAAATGGGGCAAGGCACATTCAATTCTTTTAGTGTGACCAAGCTTGGCTCTAACAACTAGCTAATTTGTGGGAAGGCAGACCTCAGTTCCAGTAATTCTTGTCAAGCAGTTAAGACAAAACAGAATTTACCTGCAAGCACAAGCAACTTTCTCTAGCATAGGCCAGAGGTTGGACACAGCCCTCCAAAGTATCCCAAAAGACATCAGGTCAGCCTAGTGGACTTTTGGTAACCATACCTGTTCTCAGAGATCTAGCAGACTCAGTGTCAGCCAGAAGTCACAGCCCTTGCTGTGTTCTTACTATCAGGAACATTCATTAGTAAAAGGAAATCTTTGTATGAGTTCTGTAAATCACAGCTGCCGTGCTTTTGTCACTTGTAACAAGGAGGACATCCCATCCATACAGAACTGGGCTACAGTCTGGTGACTTTGGTGGCCCTTGTTTAATGTGCAAGAGCATGATCTTCACTCATGTGATGTGAGCCTGAACACAGACAGGTATGTTTGCATGACACCCACCAGGCAGTGCTGCAAGGCCCCCCACACCCTGCAAGCATTCTCAGACCACCCATCTCTTTTGGAAATCACACCTGACAACATCATTGTCATCACATTATATTACAGAAGGAAAAAAACACCTTCAGAAGGCTGCAAGGTGCTGCAAGTCAGAAACCCATTTCTGTTTATGTTAGAAAAAATCAACTAGAAAAAGAAAGGCAAGCCACGATAGAAAAAACCAACTTTTTTTATACCTGAAATTCCTAATGGGTGATGTAGAAGACACTCCCTTTTATTTATGCCAGTGAATAATGAGTCACATAAAAATACATGAATTCAAGCCAGTATGATATTGCTATGGGTCGTAATGCTTGCTGTGACAGGGAGCCCAAAGGATGCAACTGGGCTACCCACATTTTTCTTGTGGAAAAGCAGGAGGGATGAGATTTCCATGGCTTGAAATTGTTCAGTCTCCAGGAGGGAAAACGTGTGCTAAGCAGCATTTTCATCTGCTCTGGCCAAGACTGAAATCCAGCAGGAATAACAAATGAAAAGTCTTCCAAAAAGTTGGGAGAGGAATGAATGCATCTTGGGGATGACTCATGCATCCCAGCTGCAGCCTACCTGTGGCTTCCCAGAGCTGACAACCCTGGAACTGCTCTGCCTGGGATGAGAAGCCAGTTCTGCCTTCCTCTCCACAGCATGTGTATGAACTGCCCATCACATCTGTTCACTCAGTGGGGCAGGACAAAACACAGCATCCTTTCCACTCTATCTTTAAACGTTAAAAGTTGAACAACAGTTGGAAAAACACATATGCAGATTCCAATAATTTAAAATTAATTCACTTATTCAAAGAGAATTTGCAGGTAGATAAACTTGAAGGCTGAGACGAACAAACCAATCAAGGATATTTACAAACAGTTTATGAAATGGACTGTGATCTTGTTTAGACTTTGCATCTAAGACAAACTGCAAGGATTTTAAGGCACAAACTCTGATAAATAGACAAGTCTAACTCTTCTATGAAGTACCCAAGTATTAAGTCTTCAGTGACATTGCATAAATAATGGCACAAGCATGAAACATATTTAGAGGCAGACAGTCAAATCTCAGTCTGTCTCTTGCTCTGATTTTAGGTCTGAGATGCTATACATAACCAGACCAACCATGAATCTGATATGACAAAAGGGCAATGATGTTGGACAGTTGGCATTCAAAGACAAATAAATACTTTTGTCTAACAGCATTTGCTCTTGTAACTGTGACCTCAGCTGAAGGTGTATCTTTACCTGAGAAAGCTCTAGCAGATCCACTTTGTCCCCATCTATCCCTAAATGCTGCTTCCCTCCCCACAACAATCCCCAAATCCTGGTATCTCTTTTCCTGTTTCTTACTACTAACATGGGTGCTGTGGGCTGTGGTATCAACCTTACAAGAACAGAGAAATTATAGGCTTTTTCCACAATGGAAGTGGAAAATTGTAGGGGCAAGGGGAAAATATCACAGAAAATTTCATGTGCCACAGTTTACAAGAGAGGACCTAAAGCCTCACTCTCCATTAGACTCTGTCTATAGCCCACACTGTCAACACCTATCCCTAAATGCTAGACTGTACCTACCAGCCTCAATACTGACATTTTCTCTTCAAGTTGCTTTAAGTGGCCCTTCAGCAATACAAGGGGACCATACTTGCCACAGCTTTTCTATTGAGACCACAACCCCACAGCTTCAGCATGGCCAGGGAACACACTCCAGACACCCTCCAGGCTGCTGTCCCTTCCCACTCCATCACACAGCATCCCTCAGAAACAGCCAGCATGTGTACACAATTATTTTTACCTCCTCCCTAAGCCACAAAACACCTTTTGTGAGGCTTTCAACACTTATTCCGGGGGTGAGGAGGTTTCTCTGGTCTGGCCTCCAAAGCCACCAGATGCCCACAGCACAGGCCTATGCAGACTGCAAGCCTGCACACTCTGGCAGGAGGGAGGCAGGATCCCACAGCAGCAAAAACCTGCCAGTCACCCCACCACATGCCATATGGCCTCTTGTTGGTGAGCATGCAGAATCACCCAGCCATGCCAACACTGATTTGGAGCTGGCATGAACCAGCTGGAGACCATCTGGCAGCAGCTGGAGCAGAGCATGATGGAGCCAGTCTAACTGGGTATCTCCACACTCTTCCTGCTCAACAGCTCATAAAGAAAAACTTGTCAGCTTGTCAGGCAAGTGTCACTCAGCCCCTGCACTGCATGCAGCCAAAAATACTCTGCTACGTGTGGACACCTGCAGGGAACTTACCCACCCAAAGGAGGGGACCACAAGTTGGGGCAATGCACTTGTCCCTCACAGGGGATGTTCCTCTCTGCAGCCTAGTCAAACCAACATTAAAATAACCTGTTCCTAATGCTCTAGGACTTTGTAATTTAATCCAAGTAATTGCAATCAGCATAGAGTTCATATAACCTGTCTTCCTCCTTCTCAGTGAGAGAGTGAACTAACACTTGCATTAATTATTCACAGCACCTTCTCATGCTCACAACTCCCCATCTTTTTCAAGCAGATGTACAGTGGCAAGAGAGTCCAGTGCAGACAAAAGTGTGGTGGTGATCAACTTACTGAACAGGAACTTTTCATCTTAGGAAGCCAGGACTCACTGAATTACATCTCTCCCCTGAAAATTCTAATCTAAAGCCCTGCATCTGGCATGAGGCACAGCACTGCTGTGCCACAGGGTGCCAGGAAGCAAGAGGTGCTGACAAGCTGCTGGGACATGGGTGGTGTGACTGCGACATGTGCCATCGAGGCTGGCAGTGCTGACTCTCATTTCTCCCAGTCACATGCAAGTAAACTCAGCCTTCATTCACACTGTCTGTCAGCCAAAACTGTGTCTCAGTGCTGACATGAGCTGAGACAATAACAAACAAGGGGCCATCTATTTCTTACAACACGTGTCAAGTTAGAATCAAATCTGTAATTCCCCAAATGGTGTATGGATCTGAAACACTCACCCTGTTATAACCCTGAGACAGTGGATTGAGTCCATCATAATCTGCAAAAACTACACCTTTCTATGGAGATCCATAAATATGTTACGTTTTTAGGTGATCTCTTATTAGAGAGCAGAATGTTAATAAAGAAATAGCAAAATAAGGCCTGTTTTTATCAGTCACCATATGAGCAAACAGACAAATAGATGGCAGTGCCTCTTGCACAACAAACCAAATTCTGGCAGAAAAAGCAACACAAGAACTTAAGCTCATGAAGAGCAACACAGCAGGACTGTCATTGAAACAATGCATCTTCAATGTGATTCATGTGTTTCTTCACAGAAAGCAAGTTCCTAAGCAGGAAACTATGTGGTGTAAATAAAACTAAAGCTAATTCAGATGTTCTTAGTAACAAAAGAATGGCTTTCATATTCACTCAAGAGCAGAATGAGCTGCTGCACAATTATCAATGCCCTACTGAAACCATACCATAAAGGTCTTAGCAGAGAGGCACTTTCTTTGTTCCAGTTATTCCCATCCACATGGCTCTTCCCCAGAAAGCTAAGCCGTATTTTGAGCTCTTCCCAGCCCCAGTACCCACAGATTTCTGATAAAACACACAGCCACATCAATGCAGAGCTTAAAAAGACATCCATCTACCTTCCTGCAAGAACTGCAAAACAGAAAATACACAATTTATTTATACCTGCCCCCCTTTTCCCTCAATCCATGCATAATCCAGAAGACAGCAGGTGAATTTGAACAAGGGTTGTCCCAGTCAGATAAAAAGATTTTAAGATTTAGGTTCTGTTTTTTTCAGCCTGAACAGAACTTAAGGGTCCCTTCTGCAGTCACTGTAATTTCCTTACAAAGTCTAAAAATAACCCTTTTTAGCAATACACCTAATCTTTTACTGATTTAAAATCTTGAGAAAAGTTTCTATAGGAGATGGCTCTTAAAACAGATGTTTTCTAGCTTTTTTTCTTGAGATATACTGGATTTCCTTTTTCCCACCTTGCTCATTTGGAGGAGCTGCTTATTTTTACTGTTCTGTCACCAAGGATGTATGTACCTCATTTGGGACTAATCAGCCCTAATTTTATCTGCTCCCATTCCTTGGAGCAACAGGTCCACTGCATAAAAGCAGGCAATAGGGATTGTTACACTTGTGTGTATTTTTACTGCAAGGGAAGACAATAGACAACCAAAACCATTACAAAGCAGCTCCACACAACAGGATTAAAGACCTTTGTAAGTCCTTCTCATACTTTTAATTTCTTGAGTTTCTAAAGCTATTTAATCACCATATAAGAAAATACTAGTGTTTACTTTTTGCTCTTCTCTGCTTTACTGAATGACCTTTTCTTTCCCCCTCTCCTCAATACAATAAACCTCAAAAGCAAGCAGAGAGGTTGCAACTGAACTGACTGTGGACATAAGTATTGCTAATTATTAATCCATGTTTTGCCCTTTGTTTCTGATAATGTACATCCAGTATAAAAACACTGCCAAGAAAATGAACAGAATGAAGACTGTGTGCTGATGTGAAGTTTCAAAAGCTGAAAACATATAAGCAGGCAAAATTTTCCTTAGATAAACAGTTAATTTTCCATTCCCTACATCTAAAAGCCATCACATGCCTTGTATATATATGCTTACACAAAGGGCATATTCCTTTGCCATTAAGCAATAGGGTAAATAATAGATTTAAGATATTAGATTGCACAGTATTTAGAAATATTCAGCATTTCCCTATTCGTAAAAGCATTTCCTCTTTCAGGGAGGAAGGCTACCATCAAGGTGGGAAGCTCTCTGCAATCATTTAAGCTGGGGAAACACCTTGTTGAGAAGAATGTGATCTGATTTTCAAAGACTACACAAGTACAGGCACAAAAACTGCTTTGGTTTACCTCTACAAGAACAGAATTGGCAGTACAAAATACTTGCTTGTAAACTGGACACCAATATTTTCAACACAATACATCTTGCTTCACCAGAAAAATGTAGAGTGAAAAGAGAAGAAACAGGAAAATGATGCTAAGCTTGCAGCTTCACTAAGCTTCACTTAAGAAGTGAAATGAACACTATGCAAATTATTATTTCAAAAATATGATTTAAGAAGATTATATTTATGTATGCTATAGAGTATTACAATTCAAATGCTTTATTTTTGCTATATATTAATTATTTTATAGCACATTCATAATTGGGGGAAGAAATACAAACCGAAATGAAAATTATTTTGAGTTATCTGAGGACCATTGGGTATGCTTCTTGCCTGCTGCCATCACACTGAAAAATAATTGCTATGAAAATAGAACCTTTCAAAGAAAGAAAATACTAGCTAGGTCACACATCAAAATGAAGTTCTTAAAGGGTGAAAACCAGCATTAGTTTCCTTATTAATGTAGCTAAATTCATCATATCATAGCTCAGGCACGTGAGCCTTTGAAGGCACATAAGCACTATTTTCATCACCAACTGTCAAGTAAGGCACATTCTATTAAGGGCCAATTTTAAGAAAGCTAAATGGCACTTAAACAACAAAACTCCTATGGAAACTTACTCAGTTTACATTGTCTCCACTCCCACCAGAATCAGGAAAGCAAATGTTAAACATGGACATGTGTAAAATTTGGTCAAGCCTTACTGGGCAACATGCACCTCACAAACTGATGTGCCAAGTCACACCAGCTTCCACACTGTGAACTGTGTAGTTTTAACAAAAACTAACTCTCAGCTGATTTTAAGAGAATTGTGGTGTTTGTTTTTTGGTGCATAAATCACACATCAACAGTTGCTCTAGAATAATATATGGTAGCTATGATTGCTGCCAAAATTTGTGGTGCGTGGCTTTTTTTGTTGTTGTTGTTGTAAATAAATACATGGGAGGCTTAACATACTGTGAAGGAACATAACAAAATCAAGATTATTTTATTGTATTGTAACTCAGATACCAGAATACATTATTGGAAAAGTGTGATAGAAATAGGAAGGGTTAACTTAGTGGTGGACACTGCAGCACAAAAACTAGACTGCAAATTTTCAGTGGTATTCATCCTTCATTTTCCTTAGGGAGCTCATTGCAGGGCTTGCAGAAGCAGAAAAGGACTTTCAAAGCTTGAAGAACTGCTGATAATCAAATTACAGCATGGGCTACCAGAGCTGAAAGACATGTGAACATCCCTCTCGGTGATCTAGTTGGCTCCCAGTTGCAGAGAGAGGAGTAGCATAAAGAACACTTGAAACAAATTTCTTAACATCACCGTTTAACAGCAAGGCCTCTTGGTCCATAACTAATGAGATTTTTGTCTCAAGTAGGAGTTGGCCTCTCACACAAGAGCTGTAGAGATGAATCGAGGTTTTCAAGGTGCCTCCCACCATCCTCTCCCCATCAGCTCAGCGACACCCACAAATACCCTGCTCTTCATGGTGTTTACCTCTCTGCTGAGAGCCTGAGGCAGCTGGCCTTGCTGCAGGACAGGCAGATAAACCCTGGCTCCATACAGAAGGTGACCTGCAGCTGCTCTGGTGGTGCTCCCTTTATGGCTGTGTATTTTGGAGTTGGGCAGTTTTTAGCTCACATGGAAATAAACACAGCTCTGTGTGTGTGAACACCACTCCATCCCCTCCCCTCCTGAAAGATTTTACATGTGGCTGCTATGCTCAAAAAATAGCTGCAGAAACATTCCCAAAAGTGCCAATTAGCAAGGCAATGTGGGAAGGCAAAACCTGAACAGGTATAATGTTTGGCGTCAGCAGCTCTTTGCTCAGAAACCAAAAAGCAGTAAGGGTTTAAAAAAAAAAAAAAAAAAAAAGAGAGCGAAGGAAAAAAGCTTTAAAAAATTCCACTTTCATTTTATTGACTTGGCAGCAGTGAACAGTGGCAGAAGGAATGCAGCTGTGGAGAGAACATTTTGTTCTTTCTCAGCAGCACACAGGTTTTTGAGGCAAGGTGGGACAGAACAGCAGAAATCACTCCCTACACTCTCTAGACCTGTGAAGACACCAGCCAGCCCCTCCCATGAGACAAGTGTGTATTTACATTGCTGCAGTAACAAAAAAGCATTCAAAGCAACAATGATGAAAACACACTTTAAAAAAAAACTTCTAGGAATCACTGCTACTCTATGCATATGAATATTATCTGTAAATGTAAATTTCATCTTATTAAATAGTGTTGATAAATTCTGCAAGATAGAATTGACTCATGATGGAGACAACTGCTGTCTAAGGAAGTAATTCATTTCTACCTGTGAAAAACTGTAAATAGAGCTCATCTTAACAAAATCCAGTTGGGCTACTGAACACCATCCTCTCTCCAAAAATGGGACACACTCTCCACAATGCAACTGCAATCTTGTGTGGTATCACTGAGTGGCAGCTGCACAGCTTTATTCTGTGTATGAAGGAATTTGGAAAAACCTGACCCCAAAGAAAAATAGCACCTCAGAGTGAGATTTCAGAATACCAAGACAGATTATTTCAGAACAAAAGATGGTTTTCACAAGAACAGAAGTTATTCTAATGTACACCAATGGTGGTCACATTTTCAACAAAAATTAGCTTTTTTTTCTTTTTAAATGAAGTTTCACAGTTCCAGAAAATGACTTCATTAAAAAGATTACCATGTTGTCTTCTTCAGCATCCAAACTGTGATTAATGACATTCAAACCACAACACTTAAAACCTATTTGTGGGACACTATAAAGCAATTACTTTTTTTTATTTTCAGCTTTGGTATCAAGGCATGTGGTTTCTGCTCCCAATCAGGTGGAACCTACACAGTTCATTCCCAAATTTGCTGAAATCATCAGTGGGCATAGCAGTGCATACCTCTACAGAGGAACCACTGAAGGGAGTAGTGGGGGGAATAAACATAATGCTTCTTACTATCCCTCAGGGCCAGCTGTGTTTTGCACCAGCTCATAGTTACAACATGGGCAGAAATTTGCATTAATGAAAAGTAGGAGGAATAAATAACATGAATAAAAGATAAACATATCTCCCAGTGAATGTGTTTTAATTACTTCCTGCCAACTCTCTCACACCAACCTCTAATCCCAGATGAGATTATTTATTAATTTTATTTATTTACTGTCTATTCTTTATGTCCTAATCAGTCCTGTTCTTGATCTTGCCAGATCTGTTGATTAAATGACTGTTACTTATGTATATTACAAAATCAAAATGCATCACTATGGCTTCTGGCATCCTAGTGCTAGTTTTAGCAAACTTTTGTCAGAAAACTTCTGAGTCTCTCTATATAAGGTATAAACAGAGAAGAACCTCTGCTCTTGGCAGGCCTGTAGCTCCTGCCCCCATACTGCAGGTGCTGCAGCAGACTGCCTAATATTCCCAACCAACATAATTCAAAGGAGAACAGGGTAGGGAGATATGTTGCAAGCCAAGAGATATGCTTGTTTTTGCCAGGAACATCTTCTATGTGAATATGGAGACTATCAGCTAACAGCAACATTAATGGAAGAGCAAGGACCCATATGATTTTAAAAAGGCAGGAATCCACTAAAGCAGCTAGGCTGGTAATGCACTAGGTGAGCCTGCTGCACTTTAAAACTCCTAAAAACCTTGAATTTCAACCCAAATGCCAAGATCTCTAAGCCTCCCAAGATGCAGGGAGCAAGTTTCACAGGAGATGGTGGCTGCTCCCACACAGCTTGTGGTCTGCACCCTGCCAGTCTGCAGTGTCTTGCCTTTGCTCCTGCAGGAAGGTTGAGATCTCACCACAGGGCCATTCAGAGAGTGAAAACAGCAGCAAAAAACACCCACAGGGAGACACTGCCAAACTAGTAATTGAGCAATTTATTTCCCAGACCAGCCTGCAGTGCTGGGGCCTGCTGAAGGCAGCATGCATATGCCCCAAACCAAAGCCTGGGCTGCCCCATCCTGCCCTCCAGCCCAGTCATTCCCTTTAGCTTTATTCCAGGGGATATAAGGAGCTGATAAACTGAAAGCTAACAGCAAGCACAATGTATTATTATTCCCCCCTATTCTGCAGAATGTCAGAGGGAATATTAACAATAGGCAAGCACAGGATGCACAAACACCCAACTTTCCCAGGCATCTGTGGTAAAAATGTGAAAGCAGTGACCCATGCCAACTGATAAGCAGCTGTTTCAGTAAATTCACAGCAGAGTTGAGCCCAGGTTCAGAGCAGTTGCTGTGAGCTCCCACGAGAACCCTGTGGCTGGCCTCCTACATATGGGTCTGTTTCTTGGCATATAACTCTGGTTTAATTGCCTAGAAATTGACTGAATGATTGAACTTCACTAAGTGAAACCAGAATTTTCAGACAAAATTTCTCCTAGATAATGAAGTCAAAGTTGTAAACTCTAACTTTGCTGCTCACTTCCTAAGCTTGGTCAACCTCTTTGGTCAAAGCATTCAAAGTAACAACCAACTCCTCAGCTGCAGATGACTCTAACATTTTGCAAGGTGTGACCTTGCAAAATTTTCCATTTTCCATTAAGTAGTCCAAGACCCAGTACATAAAATAAAGAGGTATATCTATTTTTTTGCTCTACCTGGAAAATACAAGCTTTTCAGCACAACTTAAAATGATTGAGGGCAGAACTGGCTAAGGCCAATGTAAAACCTGGCATAGTATCAATCTTATTTACTGACAAATGGTAAATAATCAACAGATAAAAGGACTACAAATCTCATTTGCCAGCTTATTATGTTTAGTTCTTCAAGAAACTATGTTTCTCTCAGTTCATATTAATTCAAACAGTATGTAATCAAGACAATTTTCTAACACACTGTGCTGAGAGTACTGGGCAGAGTTTTCTTTGCAATAACCCAATCTTTTCCTTCCTATCAGTGAGACACAGCTGCACAAATCAAGCTTCCTTTTGCCCCTAGTGAAGGCACAGAGATTTAACAATTGTTCCTGTCAACAAATTCCTCTTCTCTTACTCACAGAAATATACTTGACTTCAAGCACATTCAGCCCAGTGGTTACAGTATAATATAAACCAGTTATTACTCAATTTTCTGTAACTTTTATATTATAGCATATATGCATTTCCATTTATCTTTGGTAGACCACAGTCTTTTCATTGGCACTGCTAGCTCACTTTTAAGTCATTTGTAACTCCCAGCTGGAATGAGGGGTTGAATTTTCTATTTGTTTGTTTGTTTAGTATCACAGTGTGAAATAAAAAGGAATAATTCTTAATAAGCACCCTTGGGGAAATGGTCATCCAGAAATATTCTCCTATACTGCATATATATACCAGTGCCAATAATGTCCTGGTAGAGGAGATAATGAAAGAGAAACAAAACAAAAAGTATGTGTATTTTTATTCTTGCTAAAAAATGAGAGGAGAAAAAGTAATACACACTAGTTTTGTTATCCTTTTCAAATACAAGACAGGCAGAGAAAACAGATGGTTTGTATGAGGTGAAAATTGAAGCATATTTTTCCATTTTTTGTTTAAACTTGGACATGTGTAGTTTATGTACCAAACCAGCTGCATTCTCTTTACCCAGAATACTTTTCCTAAACTTTGCTCTGAAACTTGTCACTGCTTGTTCATTTCAGAAGGACAGCTGGACACTTACATATTTGTACACTAATCTGACCACATAATATGTTGTGGCACTAACCTCTTTATCTTCAAATGAGATAAGATTGTTTTTTTCTGTACTTATGCAAAATCCTAGACATTTAAAATAAATAACACAGTATCTTCTCATTATGACAGCTGAATGAACTGTGCCCTTGTTTAACTACAACATTAATTAGTTTAACAGCTAAGCCAAAGATGACATTATTTAAATGGATAGAAGTCCAGTTTTATTAGTGAAATGAAGGATGGCAACTTCCAGCATGGCTGTGAATTGTGGCAGACATTTAGGAGGGGAGCAAAAGCAGGGGTGAGAAATCAAGCAGGTACCAGCAGAAGCACAGAGCAGTACCAACTCTCTGCCCAGCAGCCTGCAGAACCATCAGAAAGGTTGGCTCAGGCTGCAGGCACAAGCTCTGCTTCTTCAGCAAGAGCCTAATCTTTGTCTGTTTTCAGTTTTCTTGTACTTAGAAGAGGGCCCCTTTTCAACCCTCCCCTGGAACAGCAAGATAAGAGTTTCATGTCCAAGCAGTAATTGTTTTATGAAGTCCTCTAGCTTTGCTACTCAGGCAAAGCAGGACAGTTGCATAAGAAATTCCTTTTTAACATCTGGGCTCCTTCTTTGTCTCCCCACAGATACACTTTAAAACACTGTCTAGGAGGACACAGCTGTGACAAAGCACCAGCATTTCTGCAAATTTTCATTCAAGGTACTGAGATGCAGACTAACCCTCAGCAGTGGCCCTTACAATCATTTAGAGAGGGCAAGTAAATGCCACTCAATTTGCTCTCTCTGCTTGAAAGAAATGTAATCTACATCTGAGTATCTAATTGCCTATACCACAGAGCAATTTCTGCCTAAGAAACTTCATATTAAGAAGCTTAATAAACAATAGGCAAAGAGCAGTGGACAATAGAGAACAATTACTCATTCCAATAGCATACATTTGTGGACAAACTCACTCAGAGTTGTATTCATATTAAGGAATAATGCAGCGTGTTAACTAGCAGACATCTGAACAAGACAAGGAAAGAATACAGATCCTCCAAATACAAAAATTAAACTTGTTAAGTTCAGCATTCTGACCATTTTATTTCTAGTTAACTGACATTAAGGATTAAAACACTTAAATATTGTAAGTATATTTCATATAAACCATTTAAACAGATGTTATATATTTAAAACAATAGAATGTATTTTATATTTAATACATTACGAAGATCAATTAAATAATTTTATTGCTCCCAAACCTGCTTGCTGTCTTCTCGGTATTTTTACAAAAACAAGGTGTATTTTTACTTGAAAGGTTTTGTTATATAGACACACATAACATTACATGTGTGAAAGCCATGATTTATTCCTACTGTTTATTCTCTGCGCTTTTTTAATGATTATTTTATCTTTTATACTTTTATCTCACACAGTTAGCACAAGCCATGGAAAGATGCTGTCACTTTAGTGTAATGGCATCTAGGTATTGAATACCTCTTTGCAATTAAAAGTTTCATAATTCTCCCCTAACAACATAATTAGCTTTACCTTAAAACCTTTCTGATAATCGGTCTCAAATCACTACTCTTAATTTCTTATTTGCGTTATGTATGACAGCTAAAGGATACACCACAAAATACTGGGTGAAAATACACTTTTACACATCTAAGACAAATTTTTGCAGAGGTGCCTGCATGGTATTTTTTCTAATTATACCTAAGGTGTATAATTACCCCTAAGGGGTAAGTTGAGTGGAACCAGATGGCAATTTTTTAACCCACCTCAAAATAAATGCAAGTGGATTTGCCATGGATTATCTAGACTTTTTTTCCCTTGCTAAAGGGAAAATGTGGGACCACAAACCCCACCACCTCAGAGACTCATGCCTTGGCATAAATGGCCCAGCATTTTTCATTTTTCCCAGCATCCAAAGGGTTTATGACCATCTAGTCAGAGAAGAACGTCAGGTACCACATCTCAGTCCAGGTCTGCCCTTCAATTTCTTTCAATAAAAAGTAGCACTACTGAATTTCAATAAGAGATTGCTGGTGTTCACCTGGATTTTACCCTCACACTGGCACTCAGGTATGGGACAAGCATCCTGATTTAAAGTTTATTTACTGTGTTTAATATTTCACATGCATAGAAGGATGCTGTATTTTTCTTAATTGTGGCTTAATTTTGATAATTTGATAAAGTTCCTTCACGATATCTGCAACTTGACACACCTATTCATCCACTGCTATACCCTTGACCAATAATATGTCACCATACCCAATCATTTTAGCATACTTAATATTTAGTAATTGTCTGTCTTCACTCAGCAGAATCTTCCTCAGGCTTGTGTCTGCAGGACAGCAGCAATACACCTTTAGAAGTGTGTAGATCAACACTCAGTTCTGCAGGACCTCAGCTCTTCTGAGAGGTAAGAGGAGAAACTAAAAATGCAATAATTTGCAACTCTGAAAACTGGCACCTCCTACACAAGCTTTTCAGACCTGGAATACACATTTTTCCCCAGCACAAATGTGCAGTGGGCAAGCAACAGAAAGTGATTTAGCTATCAGTAGAAATTATTTTTTATAATTATTTTTTATGTTTAATAGTTTCTATCATCAATCTTACAATTTTTCTAAATGAAGAAAGTTTCCCATTGAACTATCCACACTGCCATCTAGTGCAAGAAGCTGGGTTGTTGGGGTCTTTTTTAAAAAAAGGATGAAACTGCTAGTTTTAAGGGACCAGATTTTCAGCGTGTTTCTCGCATACAAAGCAGCAAAAAGAAAAAAAAAATTGCAAAACACTTCTCCTGTATTTTCAACGGCCAACAAAAATTATCTTCTACTTTCCTGACTGCAGACCATTATAGCCAAAGGTGTGAGATCAGCATTGCAAAAAAAGACTTGTTCACAGACCAGAATGAGAGTTTATTATTAAACCAGGTATTGGGAACAGAAGAGGTTTTTCTGCTCCCTTTTAATAAGCACATCAATTATACAGAAACCAGGGTGTGTCTGGGAACCTAACGAAATCCATCCAGCAAGTGTCAGCCCACGGGTAAAACACACAGCCTCACCCCAAGAGGATGGCAGATGTTACAACAAAATTATTATTTGCGAGCTGCACTAATTGTTACACTACATCTGAGGCCAAAGCTCTGCTGGCTGTCACAGCTGTCAAAAAGCAAACTGCACAGGACAAGGGTCACACAGCTCTCTGCTTCCTGCAATGGCAGGTGAGCTGCTGCTGCTGAGGGCACAGAGGGACAGGAATGAGCTGGGTAAGGCAGGGAGCAGCACCTTGGGTCAATTTCTGCCCATCTACCTGCTGGGGGGCAAGGCAGGGACGTGGGACACAGCCCTGGTCAGTTGTGTTACAGTTCTGGTTTCTCTTCTCCTCTGCCAAGGTCAGGATGAAGACACAGGAGATACAGATTTTGAGTTTGAACTTGGATGTTTATTGTACCTTATCTATTTACAGACTCACGAGGTGTGAGCTCTAACTAGTAAGTTAGAGAAACGAGGTAAATTGGGGTGCTTCTAACTCTTTCCAAGGTTATTTAAAAGATAATCCTCCAATAATGAGGTGACACCTACATTATTTATGTTTTGGATCCAATAATGACCACTCAAGGCCCTTAATGGGGACCTTTTCCACCTAATTACAGAAAACCACTTAAATCCATGAAGAAGAATGAAGAAGAAGGTGAAGAAGGACTTAGACAATGCCCAAAGCCTTCTATCCTGATTCACACACATTACTACATACTAAAATCTTAGATCTGAATTTTTCACCCTGTGACATCACACAATACTATTCAAACTGCACACCCACAACCCCAGTGGCCATCACTCAATTTTGAAAGCCTCTTCCCATGCCTCAAGTCAAATGTGGTGCTTGCTTGAGGGTCAGCACCTTTTAGCACAGAAAGCCTGAAATTTTCAGGGTTCCAACAACTTGATGCTGACCCTGCCAGAGCAGGTCATCACAGGATGCTGAGGAGTCCACACTGGCTACTTAGCCACCTTTCTGGTCAGCAAGATGACCAAGGAAATCATATTGCCAGCCAGGCATCGAGCCTGGCTGTTTCAGGCATCCCTGTCTAGCACCCAAAAAGGATGCACAGTGTTCAGTATGGGTTGGTTCCTGACCAAGGAGCTTTCATGTCTCTAACCTTTAGCTCCCCCTTCAATATCCCCCCAGCATGGGGGCCTTCCTCTGTCCAGGAGGAGAAGAGATGGAGCTTCTCCCAAGAGCTGGGGTCAAAAGTTAGTGAATGCTCCAAGCTTTCCACTGCAGGAGCCTGCTGGCTTTCTCCACCAACTTTTAAAGCTGATGAGGAAAGTGATGAAACCTGCCTCTTGGATGATATGCCCAAATTACATGGCATTTATAATCCATGAGGCTTGCATTTCACTGGGGGTAAAGTGATGCCTTCGCAGGACCCTGAATGCATCTAGCTTTTAGTATTTTGAGGTTTTCTGTATGAAAAGCAAGAATATTTGTGCACAAATTAATGCCTTTCTCTGTCTGGCATTAGAAAAAAAAAACTAGCTGTAATAGTGAAAGAAGTCCTTAGGTCAGCAGCCTGTTCACTTGTGGCTTTTACTATGTGCTGAATTAGTCACAAAAAAATTACACCTGGTGTCTAGATAAGCCTCCCTATGAATCTCTCTTGAGCAGGACAATAAGACTGCTACATTGCTCAGTAACCCTGAGAGATCAGAGTGCTTTTCCTGCTATGAAAGAATGACTCTCCTTAGAGCAAGCCTTCTGCATGAGTTTACTTCCCACCTTGGGACTGGAGATGTTGAGAGCAGTGACCCAGTGATGCCCACTCTCTCAACAGCATCCTAGAAAGCAATGGAAAGTTCTTCCAATTTTGTTATAAAGAAGTAAGTTCCACCAGTTTACAAAAATCACACAAGTGTGGAGTCTAATGCTCCTTAAAAGAAAAAATTCTTTGCTAACTTACTGGCACAGTCTGAAGGAGACTCTGTACTTCTACCAGATATGAGGGGGTTTCTCTGTTGTCTCTTAAAAATCATTGGAGAGGATCCCATGGAGCACGTAAGCATTTGTATACCATGGAAAGCACTTGCTTTCTGTGCCACTTAGCTCACTTGCACGGCTGAACAGCTCAGGGAGGTAAGATCAGCAGTCAGTGGACATGCCCCAGTCTGGCACCTTTCTTTCAAGTGGAATTATAATGCTTTTTTGCTTGGCAATAGGACAGAGTCTGCTCCCAGGGGCGTGGATTGTACTGCAGAGAAAAGTAAGCGGGTCCATGGCACAGACAGCTGCCTGGTAAATCCTGTCACCCTTGTGACCAAAAGACTACAACCTGCTGTGTGTGGACAAGGCACCAGTCACTTCTGTCTACCCTTCTACTGTCCTTCAGCAACAGAAAAGCTTTGTCTAAAACTGCATAGATCCATTACCTACAGCTGAGCCTTTATCTAAAAAGAACCCCAACCCTCACCTTTGTGAACTTAGCAAAAAGTATCTGAATGACCCAGTCAAAGACACCATGGTAACTACGATGACAGCAGTAGTTGTCCTGAAGGCAGACACCACTAACTGTACCAGCTGCAGAGACCATGGTGGTCACCTGTTAGTCTCTCTCAAAGTCACACTGGTCAGCTGATACATTGAATTTAGGGGACTTTTCCTGCATCTCTGCACCTGGGCCCAGCCTAGCCACAGCCCATCAGTGGCCACCAGGTCACAACCTGGAGGGACAGCACTTAGGTCACCTAGTAGTCACCTAGTCTGCTGACTCCTCAGTGACATTTTACACTGCAAACAAGTCCCACTAAAAAATTGATCAGTCATGAAGATGGTGGGAAAGGGAAACAGTCTTTTGGTTTGGGAGGGAGGAGGATTTGTGAAATCCTTGGCAACTCCTTGGCCAGCTCACCAGATTGGCAACTCAGGTCTCACCATCTGCAGAGATGATGAGTGGTGATGCTGATGACGATATGGCAATTAAGAAATCAAACCTGAGCTGCAAGGAAGGAGAGGAATTTCACTGCCAGAGAGTTTCCTTCTCTCTCACACTGAAACAATGACTACCAAATGCTGTGAAAGAAAACAAGCAAGTCTTTGTTAAATATGTAAAATCCCTAATCTCTGCTATTGTATGCACAAGCAGAACAGGATCTCCTTGATTCCTGCCCCCCTCCTCCTTATACCGTACTAGAAATACTCAAAATACTTCAAAATGGAAGACAAAAGAAATATATCTAGAAGTTGCACAATCATATTTTTTACAGTTTAGCAAGAAGCCTTCGACAGCAGCCAGGAAAACCAAGTTGGTTCTTCATCCAGAGGGTTGTTGGGCACTGGAACAGGCTCCCCAGGGAAATGGTCACAGCACCAAGTCTGACAGAGTCCAAGAGGCATTTGGACAACACTCTCAGGC
This sequence comes from Trochalopteron elliotii, assembly GCA_024734555.1. NCBI lineage: Eukaryota > Metazoa > Chordata > Aves > Passeriformes > Leiothrichidae > Trochalopteron > Trochalopteron elliotii. Next base: position 845,468 of record JANPWX010019792.1, read on the forward strand.
CACCACTCACGTGGTGTGATTACTGGGGTGTCCAGTGCCTGGCAAGGAGTTGGACTCAATAATCCTTCTGGGTACCTTCCAACTCAAGATATTCTACGATTTTTTGATGTGAGAAAAAATAAAAAACTTCCATAATTAAAAAGACATTAAATATGTGGTTTAAAAACAATGAACAGATTTACAGGAAGCAAATGTTTCCCAAGTTTGCAAAAACTAGGGGATGTCAGGCAGGGTAAAAAGAAAAGAAAAATTAGGTGCTTTCACAAAACCCAAGTAGTTCATGAAACTCCTTGCCACAGGATGTAATTGACTGTGCTAAAATTTACTCATACTTAAAACCCCGAGATGGAAGAAAAATACAATGTATTTGTCCACCAAAGGCTATTGAAACAAACAAATACCTTCTTGTGGCTTAAGAAAGTGCCGGACTACAAATTGCTAGCAATTAGTGGTATATTCTAGGAATATACCCTGTGCCTACCCTGTTCTTATGTTATATTCCCTGGGCATTTTTCTCTGGTCACTGTCAGGAAGAGACTGAACCCTGTGGACCTTGACCTGATCCAGTAGAGACACACCTATATAAACAAAGCAGAATAAAGTGACAGAGGGAAAGCACCACTTCAGATCATTTCTTCCACTAGTGGCAGCCTTAACAGAAGTGGTTTAAGTGACTATGTAATTTTGAAGTATTCAACCTTGTCCTTTTATGGACAAATGCATGCTAAACTCTGCAACTCCAGAAAGAGCTTAAGGATAGTGTAGTATACCTGCACTTCTGAAAGCATTCCAGACAGCTGGCTTCCTACTCTTTTTTTTCTTTTTTTTTTTTTTAAATCAACACTTAGCATTTTTAAACAATTTGGAACAACATTTCAAAGAAGGCACAAGCTCTGCATCCCATCTCCAGACACATGCCAAAACTTATCCATAATTGCTAACTAAATTTCAAAGGCATGGAAATATTTTACTAGTTCTCCATCAGGTTGTGCAAGTGTCCACAGACAGACCTTGTTTGTGGGGTGTTGTTAATCTACCAATAGGGCATTTTACTAAGGAATAAAGGCCTTAGTAAGTAAAGTTTAGGCCTAACCTAAACTAGGAACTAAACCTAAACCTAACCTAAGACTAGGAAGCAAAGGATCTTTTCACTTCCACAGCAAGCTGTACCAAGAATTTGTTTTTCTGAGATGGAGAGGAAAATCTGCGCAACTTTCTAATTATAATGATTTATTTATATACCCACTATGTTATGAAAAACAGCGTTTGCAAAGGAGGCCATCCTGTTGAACAGAGAGCGAGAACATCCTCCAGGGCATACTCATGCAGATTTACGCTGATATTACCTGATAGCTGAGTCCTAAAGCAGTCTGGCTCTTGAGAAAAACAGAGGTGCCTGCTGCCAAACTGCTGAGGCTGCTCACCCTCCTCACGACTGTTACATAGACTCCTGGGAACTTCTGAAGGTTTCTTTGTTCATTCTTGGCTTTTCTTCACTATGAGTTTCATATCTTGATGATTGTTTCATGCAGCACCCTCTTCTCTGCTGAGCTACCTACTGCACAGCACCAGGATTTTCAGCAAGGGAAGGGCAGAGCCCTAAAAGAAAGCCAAGCCTCTGGAGCAGCTTTCTGCCCAGAATATACTAAGACTTAAAAAGCAAAGCCTTTAACATATTTTTTTTAAAAATGTTCACACAGCATGAGCATGCATGAATCCCAAACTGCATCCCCTGCCATCTGCAGGCAGAGGGGCAGCAGACTTGTGCACACAGAGTGCATGGTTCTCACTCAGCTATCAGTTGTGTCCTCTTCACAAATGCCACAGGTGAATCTCTGGGTTTTGGTGCCTGCACTTACTGTACAGACCGGTGAATTCTATCTCTGCTCACCTTTCTGCCAGCTCACCCCTCACGGTTTCTGTACTAGGAGACAAGGAGGCTAGCAGGAGACTGATTAATGAGTTGTCCAAACACTTAGACTAATACTCTTGCATATGATATTGAAGCCAATGCAGAAGGATTTGTATATATTAACACTGTGCAGTATTATTAACACTTTTTTTTATTTTACACAATCCAAAGCAGACTAGATCAAGAACAATCCTATTTTTTCACATTGGTCAAAACTGCAAAGGATCTGACAGCTAATAGATCAGTTAATGGAAAGTATCTTTCTAGGGGAATCTGAAGACTCATTCAGCACATTCTGGAAAGACTGACCAAGGACACACCATCCTATAGAACAGACACAGCCATGAGCTGTGGAAAACCCTAAAGAGACAGAAGGAAGTGTGTGGATCACCCTGCGTGCTGGGTGGGTAACATCATGTAGAGATGATGGTTCTGAGTGTAACAGCATAAGCAAACAATTAGATGGGTGAGGGTCTTCAGAAAGAATGGCTGGTAATATCTTTGAAATGGCTCTTAATGTCTCTATTCACCAACCTCAAGTTGCAAGTTTGTTACACAACTTAGAGGGTTTGGATCGTGAACTTTAGGGTAACAGACAAATGGGGCCACACAAAAGCTATTCCAGGACCCAGACAGCCCGAGCTTCTGAACCTGGGGGTAAAATGACAGGTTCAAGGGGACATACAGGGCAGGTGGTTTGGGAAGGCTGCACCTTCCCAGTACCTCAGCCAATGGGGAAGTGAAGAGGGAAACATGCAGCTGGGAGTTTGGGATAAAAGGAGGCTGCACCCTCCAAAACTTCCAGAGAGAAAACCCCACTGTATGCCCCTGTGGACTCTGTCCCTTTATTCAAATAAAGCTGCAGACTCCTCTGTCTCCTCCATGGGCACTGGCTTTTCACAGTGTCATTTTCTGCACACATGAAATAGGTCATAATCCATTAATTTGGATTAAAATGCTATGCTGGATGGGTAACATCATGTTCATGTAGAGACAATGCTTCTGAGTGCAACAGCATAAGTAACACCCCACTGCAGCCAAAGGAGGCCAGCAGGCCTATAGAGGGAGCAGAACTGCTGCATTGAGTGACAGGGCAAGCACTGCACAGTGATAAAAGCTCTTGTCAGGCTTCCAGACCTGTTCTGCAGGCAAGCACAGAAGGGGACTCCAGGATGACACAGGATCCCAAGTGTCCACCAGCACTGGAGGCTGCCACGCTCATTAGAGACATACCTTTGCTCAGAGAGCAGAAGGCACCAGGCATTAGGAGAGGTATTGAAGTGCCATGATGGTGCCAGCTCTGCTGTCACGCAGCTGTGCCAGGGAGGGCTTTGTCTAACTCCTGGGACGGGATCCAGGCTGCTCAGGTGCTCCTGGACTGAGGGCAAATACTACAGTGTACCTCTAACTTCCTTCTAGTCAGGCTCTAAGGAAGGCTCTAAGTCCCAGTCACCCATAAATAATCCCAAGGTCCACCCTCTTCCCCCTAGCAAGAACATTTTTGGCAGCATTGATATGGATGACTTAGAATCCCCTGGGAACTGTCTCACTCTATATCACTGCCTTTAATGATTTCATTGTGGAGTGAACCATGCTTCGGAAAACTTAAAGCCAAGTTTCAACACTTGTGATTATTTTGGAAGCAAGTTGTGCTTTTATGCATAAATATCAGGAGACAGTAGAAAGACTGACAGAATTCATCAAGAAGCCAATATACACACATTAAGACAGTGCTTAAATGCAACTTCTAACTTTCTCATTACTCAAAATTTGGACATGCAAATACATATGCAAAAACTTAATAAAAGAAAAAACCCAGCAAACCAACATGGAGATTTCTCTCATATCTGTTGTTGCTGTCATCTAAAACCTACAACAGCTCTGCCAAGATAATTCTCTTTATTAAGGACAGAGTCTGTAGAAAACACAGAAGAAACCAGGAGTTTCAATCACTCAAGCACATTAGAGCTGCCAAACTGTCTTTCCTGTTTAGACAGTTTAGACTAATTTCCCCATGATCCATGTGTGCCTAAAGTTTTTGGTTTCCTTCCTAGGTTACATGCATCTGGTGACAGGCTTGTAATGGAGATTTATGAAAATGCTTTCAAGCATGAAGTACTGCACTGTTGGTATTAACACAAAATTCTCTTAATGAAAAAACATTCCAGCAGTGGAACAGTTGTTCATTACTAACCTGTAATGACTGAAGCTGTACAGCAAACTTTTACTATATTTCCATATATCCTACGTAGAGCATCAAATAAGGGCAGAGTACCCAAGCAGTGTTGTAGAAATTAAGCCATTTTGACAGGGCTCCCTAGAATGTCCTTGTGTTTGTATTGTCACAGAAAGACACATGGGGAATTGTGCATACCAGATCTGATATAAACTGTGTATGTTGGCTGAAATAAAAACACCAGTTAAATTTATCTGCATACTGCCTCTTGGTAAGGCACCAAACTCCACAATAAATAACATCATCCCTTGTAGCTTGTCTGTACTTTGCCACTGATATGTGATTCTTAGCATCTCAGGTTTTTTAAATCTTATCTCCTCCCTCACAGAAACCCAAGCCAGCAGCCCTACTTTCCTTCAGAAAGCAATTTGATACAAGTGGGCCAAAAGGAAAAAAGGGCCCCATTTCCTCTGCAACCTCTCCTTCAAAAAGTGAGGTCTGTGCATTGGCATGTGAGTTGGTAGGAAAACCAACCCCGCCCTGCTCCCTAGACAAGGCAGAGAGCAGAGCAGGCAGCAAGGCATCCCCTTGCAGAGAACCAGCAGCAGTCTGTAACTCCAGAGTCCTGCACACACCTCAGCTCACCTCCCTGGCTGAGGAAAGGAGAAGTCTTCCCAGCCCTTTCCAGCCTTTCAGTCACTCTGCCTGAATCTGGTGCCCCCCCTGCGTGCCTTCCATCTGCTAATCAGGCAGATGAACAGTCAGATCTGCCACGTCCTCTGCCTTGTGCCTACTCTTTAAGATGACAGCAAGGAACCAACATGAAATTTGTGCCCTACCTCCCTCCACTGTCCCCCAAAAGTCTGTCCAGCTTCCAGTTCAGGGTCAAAGCAAGTCAATGCTTCCAAGGCTCCTCCCTGGGCTTGCACAGATATCCAAACAGCAGAGGGGTCTGGAAGATGAAGAAATAAAGTCTGTGGCTGTGCTGTATTGCTGCAGCCTCAGGAAGCAGAGGACTGTCACATACAGCCATTATTTTACCTGTCTTCTCTCACAAATCTTCAAAGCAGCACCTGTGGCAGCACCCACAGTGCTGTGAAAGGCAGTTTCAGCAGTGTCCCCTTTGCATGGAGGACAGCATCCAAAAATCAGTCTAGCCATCAGGCATAAACCATGTAACTGTCCCTGTGGTAATCCCAACATTTTTGAATTGCAATTCTTATTTTCCAGGATTAATTGCCCAAAGAATGAAATGGGACAGATTAGTCCACTCTAGTGGTTTTTCCAGCATGTCCACATATTCGAAGGTGTGAGTATCACCTGCTCCTTCATTTTTATACCAGATTTTAGTTTAAAGAACAGACAAGAAGGCAGCAGCAGAATTTTGCAGCAGGCTTGCTCTACTTGGGAGGGAGTCTTAAAGAGCTTTTGTTACCTTTTCAGTTTCTAATGAAAAGGACATTTTTCGTAATTAAAATCCATAATCATTTTGCAGTGCCTTGTAACAGACAATAATGCTTCCCCCATCTTATATCATTTGTAGAGCCTGCAACACAGAACATTTTACAACAACAGAAGTAAGCAGAGACAGGGCAGTATTTGCAGAGCTATTCAGGACACCAAAACTTACCAGCTTCTGAGGTCAGAATTTATGGCGCCTTGATTGGTTCTAATTGCCTGACAGGACACAAACGCAGCTACTGCCTTTAAAATTAGCCTGCATGTAGTTGAAAATGTATTTTCCATAACCGAGAGCCACCTAATGGACAGTGCCTGCCACATCTGCCCTGAGTGCAATTCCAGGCCTTGGAATCATCTTTATAGAGCACACACAGGACAGCACTCTGCTCCTACAGAGCTGTTACTGGTTTCATGACTTTGGGAACTGTTACACCTCAGAATCTCCTGAATTCCACAACAATGTACCATTCTGAAAAGCAGAGTCACACAGATTAAGGTGATAAAAGCACACCAATAGTTTCCTGCAAAAAAGTTGATCTTCCTCCTAAATATGCATGGGTTTATATGCAGTGTGTTAGATCACTTGTAAAATCTCTGGCTTGTGTTAGATCACTAGATCAAAATCTCTTGCTTCCCAAAACAAGAGGGAAAGCAATCAGAATATGAATGTATGTATTGCTATCAGTATCTCAGATAGAGATGCCTGAAAAACCTGTGTGGATATTCTAAATTTTCCTGATCACACAGAAGGAAGGAAGATCACAGGTGTCCAAGATTATCAGCAATCTGGTGAATAACAGCTTTTATTGGTTACAGAAAATGAACAAGAGACTGTACACATGATCTTTGACATGCCTGCAGGTCATTACTCTAAGACAGTATTTTTATGGACTGGAGCATTAACAGCTACTGTCTCCTGAAATGAAACTGAGTAATTTTACATTTCACTCTTCATTGCTTAAGAATCAAATGGACTTTTGCAATTGCACACTGAAACCCAGCACTCAATATGTCCCTGAATTCCTCTGTGTAAAGAAAAAAAATCCCTAACAGTGGACATCAAAACAGAAAACAATTGAGGTAAATTAGCACTGTCATGATGTTCTGTCCTGTTCATTATCCAGGTACTCTCTACAAATCTTGCTCAATTGATTCATTTCACTAACATGGTAGAAATCTTTCTTTTGTCAGGTTAGTTTTCTGAGCAGCATGCTGAATTAGCACTGCTCACTTTCCAAATTGTGCATTTATCTTGCTCTCCCTGCCTTTCCAGGGCAGAACCGTCCTCCCTTGAATCAAACTAGGAAACCTCTCCAGCTAAAGAACCTGCTGGAAGACAGTCTGCAGAATTCACACACATACCATTTCCCCTAGAGAAAAATCTTTTCCTAGTATTCCTGTCTTCCTGTGACATCTGCCCAGCTCAATCTGTGCCTTCCAAATCCACAGTACAATACAAATCTGTACTTCCTGCACTCAGTAAGTGATACCTACTCAGTCCAAAAATATTACTCTAAAACATATACTAAATATTTGCAGGGGGAAGCAAGGCTACTCTGTTTTTCAAGTCCAGGGCTAAAGAAAGGTGTGTGTTTTATAACCTCAGTAACTATGAGGTTGTCAGTAGGGGAGGATATACAGCTGCTAGGTCTCATTGATAAGCTCAAGAACAGAAACAGCCTTGCAAGAACTGTGATCACTGACCATCTGCTGAGGTCACTCACCCCCCTTATTTATTGAAAATCTCACAACCAGGGCTCCAAGATCAGTGCTGCCCTGTCTCTGCAGCACACAGGGCTGAGGAAGCTCAGTAAATCTCAGCATAATAATGCAGAAGGACAACTCCAAACATTAACAATTTTTGAGAAAAATCTACTAAATTCTAAATGCCAGAAGACTGTGTCAAGTCTGCATCTCTTCCTTTCCTGCACGTGTTTTGTGGTACAGTGTACTAAGAGGGAGAGAATACTAATAAAGCTCTTTAAGGGAGTTCCCTGGACTTATTTAATCCACTTTATGCCACTGCTTCTCAGTGGAAACACTGGCAAAATAAAGTGCTGCAGCAATATCAATGATAAAATACAATTACTGAATCAGAATGCTGTTCTAAAGCACACGGTGGAGAAAAGACAAGGAAGACAGATTATAGAATACACAGGGAAAACAGAAGAAAAACATTACAGAACACAAAAAATTTCTTTTACTTTCCCTTTTCTCTCATGATGAGGGAAGACCCATCTGCAGCAAAACAACAACTAAAATCTTCTGCAAAGTTCTTGTGTTCTTCTTGTGTGAAGCTTGTTTTGCTTTTTCAGTTATTCATTCCTCTATGAATGCCACCATGGTATTTATTGAGGTTTACAAACAAAACACCTGTAGGCTGTACAGATTAACTGAATATCAATGTATTTCCAGCTATAAACTAGTTTTAACCACATCATTACTAAACAGAAACTCTCATAATTTACATTTTGGATGTACAAAATAGTGAGAAACTGAACAGGTTTCATAATTCTAAACACCTTTTTTTTTTTGTATTCTTCCCTGAGCTGATGAGAGAACAGTTGTTTCCTGATTGAGGAGGAGACTTAGTCACTGCTAAAAATTCATACAAAGGACAGCATCACCTCTGTTTGGATATATTTTACTTTTTCTTTAAAAACCCAAAACTTTACAATGTACTCCACCCATCTCAGTAGAATATCAATCTATTTCTCCAGGTTTGTCTGAAAACTGTTCCACCAAGTAAAAGGCAGGGAAAAAACCCATTAAATGAATCTTCATCAGAAATTAGGAGGAAGGGTAGAAGTCACTTCTGAGACACAAAATGATACTTTACCTCTGGGAACTATTTCTGACTTTGTTTTTTCAGCATTAAAAAAAAAATAATAGAATGGGAGATAAGCATGTGATAGGAAAGATGTGTGCTACATCTTTACAAACAATTAGATGGGTGAGGGTCTTCAGAAAGAATGGCTGGTAATATCTTTGAAATGGCTCTTAATGTCTCCATCAGCCTCAAGCTGCAGGTTTGTTACACAACTTAGAGGGTTTGGATCCTGAACAGACAAATGGGGCCACACAAAGTCTATTCCAGAACCCAGACAGCCCGAGCTTCTGAACCTGGGGGTAAAATGACAGGTTCAAGGGGACATACAGGGCAGGTGGTTTGGGAAGGCTGCACCTTCCCAGTACCTCAGCCAATGGGGAAATGAAGAGGGAAATGTGCAGCTGGGAGTTTGGGATAAAAGGAGGCTGCACCCTCCAAAACTTCCAGAGAGAAAACCCCACTGTATGCCCCTGTGGACTCTGTCCCTTTATTCAAATAAAGCTGCAGACTCCTCTGTCTCCTCCATGGGCACTGGCTTTTCACAGTGTCATTTTCTGCACACATGAAATAGGTCATAATCTGCTGATTTGGATTAAAATGCTATGAAGGATGTTAACTTTCAGATCCTCTATCTCTTACTTCTTGGCCTCCCTACAGAGTAGTTCTGAGATATTTTGTGTTCAAAATGTCTGAGATATGTGTTCAATCTTCTATTTCAAGTAATGTAAATATCCGAGTTTTCCCAGCAGACTGGTTTCCCATTATGATCCATACACCATTACAAGACTTCACAAGTGGAACTGTATTTAGGCCTGTGGTCCTCTCTTAAATCCTGTTATCTCCTACACATCCTTCCTATCCCCCTCTTCCAGACTCTCACAATGTCCCAGTAGGTGTTCCTATCTGTATTATTAATTCCTTCTGTAAGAAGGCCACATGAATTTGGAGACCAAGGCTCAGGGTAGAATTCTCTGGGTAACAACTGCTGTGGTCAGCTCATATCTGACTTAAATGAATCATCTGTCCGTCACTCTCAGCCTTTTCAGAAGTGCCCTACCCAAGAACAGAAGATTTGCTAGTACTGTGTTAGGGAACTCTTAATCACCTACACAAGAGGAAGCATGAAAGTCAACCTCTGAAGCTCTTTATAGCTGAAATAATTGCTTTCAAAATCTGGAACTAGAGCTTTTGTTGCTCAATGAATTAATGAATTAGCAATCTTGAAATTTAAAAAAAAAAAAACCTGCTCACCTCTAAAACACATGCAGAAATCTTTACATAATTTACATCAAAAAACACGTCTTCAAAAAACACGTATTCAAAAAACACTGTAAAGGCAGTTAGCACCACAGCTAATGCTGAGCTGACACAAGCTAAAGTAAATGACTCTTCTTCTGACAAGCAAACCTGATACAGAAGAGGTGATCGTGGCTGCAGAATGAATCATCTTCTCTCTCAACTCCTTCAGACCAGTTCATTGCCAGTGTATACTCCTGGTTTTTTAAGGCACCTTTTGCCTTCAATATTTCTTGAACTTCTGAGCTGTTTTTTTCCTAGGTGCCTAAAAGAAAATCTGTTTCCAATGCAGTTTGAACAATTACTCATTGACCACTGATAGATCATAAATTGTTTCAGATACCTAGCAAGGGACACAATGCCCTAGTAGCCCTCCTTCCTTTTAACGTAAAGAAAAATTGTTTTGTGTTGCACAAAAGGAGATTTCCATTTTAAATACATTATTGATTCTTTCTTCTATGCATTTTCAATTAAATGAGGAGCCCAGCTAACCATCCTCAACAAAGGCACACTGTTGTGCATTTAAACCTGTGATTACCTGCTTATTCTGCTCTCAGTCACGACTGAAAGGAATGTTACAGGTGAAATGCAGAGCCAAAAGTTAAATAAATACAGACACACAAAATAATGAGATGCATACTTCTGCTGTAAAGTTACATTAACCAAGCCAAACTCCTCCCTGAATTGAACTGCCATCAATTACTGACTTTGAAAGGCAGTCACCTGGATTCTCCATCTCTTTAAAACATCATTAATCTTTCTGATATATGCCTTTTTTAATTATTATTTTTAAAGCAGAGGGAGCTAGAATTTGAATCAAAATGAAGGGAGCCATTAACTTGAAGTGATATGACAGTGAGACAAGTTTAGGGTGGTAGCACTTCTCACAAATGAGGGGTAACCTCACAAAAAATAGCTTCCTCTTTCCAACAGTTTCTAATTTGGCCAGAACAAGCCATAATCCATCCTTCAATGAGGACAGACTTAAAATAAGATCTCTTGCCACTCTGTTGAATTTGGCACAGGAACTCTTTTACCCTTTGGGAATCATGGACACATCCCAGCAATGAAATGGAAAACATATTTTTCACCAACATTTTTAAGTTATGCTAAGTTTAAAATTTGGTTCAGAAAAATCAATGCAACATTACTTATCAGGTTTACTTATCAGGGAATTAACTTTAAGGCTTTTGATGAATATTTCAACATAGTAACTATTAATCTTTAAAAAAAATCAATGACAAATTTTCCTTTTACACCCCAGGGACTGCCAACTACATTCAGCTTAAATAACTCCTAAGTGCCTGTGCCCAGATTTGTCTTGCATGTTGATGACATTGTTAGCATCTGAAACTTCATTCTGATCTTTGGGAAGCAACAATGTGCATCTTTACCTTCTACCCTTCTTTATCATGGAAGATAGTTTATAGTTGCTGTTGCACCTCTACTGAGGCTGCTGTGGAAACAAGGCAACAAAAAATGCCAAAACATTCAAGGCCAAGGCAAGGAAAACAAAAGAAGCTGGAATAAAACCTGAAATAACTTGTGATTTCACTCCAAAGTAAACCACAGGCTCCTTAAAGTGGTACATACCTCTAAACTTTTTGGGGGGAAAATTCCTTGGATATATGACACATTAAGCCTGGTCATTCGTGGTGTACCTTTAAAAAGGAGTTCTTCAGCCTATTCTGTATCTTGAAACTCACATGCCAGCACTTCCTTTGCTACAGGCACCCTACAGAAAGCTTTCAGGAATGCAATTTGTCTAGCACAAAATAAAAACAACAAAACTGCATTTTTATAGCTCAGTTTTCCAGGTGCACAAGAATATCCCAGGTTAAACGAGAAGGAGGAAGGGTGAGGAACCCTGAAGAACAGCTCAGGATCATGCTGGATCCAAATCTTATTTACTCAATTTTCTATTTCCTAGCAAATTTCAGCACTAAAAAAAACAGGTCGTATTTCAGGTACTTAAAGCTTGCAGCAAGGCAACACATAACTGCTCATTCAATTATTTTGTAATTAGCCAGAGGTGCAATCAGTTTCCCAAGCAACATAACTCAAGTTTTTCCCTACCTAGCAATTCTTCTGCCATATCTAACAATGTTTTGTTTATACTGCATCCAGCTTAGATGTGTTTGCTTTGATGTATGCTGGGAAAAATGTGTGCTGCCATCCCCTAGCACCTCATTAAGAGTAGCACAAAAGGGAGGAGGAAAGGGGAACAGGAGGAAAACATGAGAGCAACCTGCAGCTCTCTGCTCTGTACACACTGCAGAGGAGTAACATGCCTTGACCACCACACTGCATGGGAACTACAGGAACACTGCCAGCCAAAATGGTTGTTGGGAGAAGAAGGGTTAAAAAGTGCTCTGTATTTTGCAATGAAGGTCTCATCAAGTTCACTGTGGAAAGATCATTAGAAGAGTCTTCTAGAAGGACAAAACATGATTAGTTGGCAGGATTAAAGACATCAGACAAGGACATAGTTCTTCTACTTAAAACAGGTTTTGCATAGAATTCATTACTTTTACAGCTCAAAGTTCTCTGAGAATTCAGTAAGAATCAGTTTCTGCCAGTGCAGAACCTCTCAGAGCAGATAACTGCACTGTGGACACAGTAATGTGACAGAATCAGGGGGCAATTCAGTGTATTCCCCATCACTTTTTCAAATTAGTGGAGGACAATATAGTGTAACAGCAAAAAGGAGAAAAGGTTTTGTCCACAATGATGTCTCTGTGATTCACAGAATAAGTACCTCAACCCTGCAGCTTGGCTGGTTGAGGTAATGGCACCTGTGTTAGAACCAACACAGGTTTTGTACTAATAATCAAACCTGGAAGAGGCCTCTGAAGTTTGTCCCACCCAAACAAGCTTAATACATTTTTTTTTTGTATCAAGAGAGGGAAAAACAATTTTCTTTCCCTTACAGTAGGACATACTGCAACTTGTCAGAGACAAAGCACTTGGTGTTACTCCTGGGTGGGGACAGATGCAGCAACACGTTTTACTCTCCTGCTCTGTGCTTTTACAAAGAAAATATTTTAGGCAGGGCCTTTCAAAAATAATTGAAGGATTTCCTCCTGCCCCCAAATTCCTATAATGGAAAGAAAAAAAATATAACATTCTCTTTCAATGCATTTGAAAAGGAATGGGAAATACCACCTTCAAAAGTAATAGAAGGTTTTCAGGTAACTTCTCTTCACAATTCACCTGCCTCTCTTTTCCCCTACCACTTTTTTCATACTGACTGCTAGGAAAAGTCTCTGGTTTCCCTTAGAAAAACTAAGCTTGTTACATTTTATTTACTTGTTTTTAAATCAACTATTTCCAGGTCTTTTTGCATGGTGTCATTCTTGAAACATCTGTAGCTGTCCCTATATTTTGAGCATGGCCTGCAGAGATCAGTCATGTGAAGCTGATCTCTTACCACCTCATCCATCCCACCTTCCTCCACAATGACCCTCCAAAGGGGCAAGAATTTTGGATGGCAGCAAGCAACACTCAGGTCACCTGCACAGTACATTTCTAATCTAGGTGACTTTCCAAAAGTCATTCAACTTTCCTGGACCAAGTCGTATTTTGTTAGAATGAAGAAAATAAATGTCAAATTGCATTAAAGCTCTTTTGTGTTTGCAAGACTACTGATTGACTTCCAGGTGGGGTAAATGAAGAGGTCTGAATAACACCATCCATGCACTGCCTGAAGAGTGTGCAGATGTGGAGGAGAATCCAACCCCATTGTACTCTGGAGTATTTCCTTATCTTACAGTTTTTCATTACAGTAGCTTCTAACAATGCCAGTGAAAGATGCTCTTTCAAACAAACAACAGGAACAAAGGATTTTCAAAATTATATTTAACTATCAAAGTATATTTGTTTCCAGAAGGAATTACACACAGACTCATACTCCCAAACTGTCTAAATAGAATTGTAGCAACATGGCTGAAGCCTGCCTTTCTCTAAAAAAATACAGTTGCACAGTTGCTCCAAAATCAGAATCACAGGCAAGTCCATGTCCACTGTTTGCATTTTCTGTAGGATCAAACCAAAGGTACCCTCTTCAACCAGCACAGAATTTTTAGATGACTATGTAACATCTGAATTGTGTAAGTATTTAAACTACAGAAAAATTCACCACTTTGACTCATCCAGTGAATTACCACAGGTCTGCCAGATGACCTATGGAAAAAAATCTCCTGTGCCTCTTCCATGACTGCTTTCTATGCAAACCACAAAATTAATGGTGTTGAATATCAAAATAACCTTCTTCAAGTGATGAAGCTTTCATTTAACTATTTACAGCCTCAAGACTGCTTCAAGATAAATGATTTTACATTAACAGTAAAGGAGTCAGATTTACAAAGCCAGTAAGAATTCATAAGTTTTGCATTTTAATCACTCATAGCCACTGTATTTGATTTACTCCACAATTTCCATCAGAAAATGAAAAAGTTTTGAAGAATGAGTCACTCAATGTAAATCTCTAGCAAGCCTGTCAGTCATGTTAGTCTTTTTACCAATGTTTTTTCCTGCTTCTGACAGCAATAATACAACCATTTTAATTACTTCATTACTTAATGACTTCTAACCTTAAAAAACTGCAAAAATATGGAAATGTAAACTAATACACACCAATTCCCCATGAAATAAAAGAAAGCATTATAAACACCAGCATAACTTGTGAATTTTCTACCCTGATACTTTTTACAAAGAAAAAAAAAAGAAATCTATAGGGGTCTGGAATGCTTCTACCAAAGGATATGTATCTACAAACATTATTGTATTATTCCCTCTACAAGAGGGAAATAAAATTGCCTAATTCTAATACAATATTTCCTTGGCACAAATTGCACACTCCCTTGGCTGTACTACAATAACAACCTCTGGGAAGCTACCATTCCAAAAATTATAGCTTTAAAAGAAGTTTTCAGTGCTGGATATCTGTTGGGAGGACTAAGCCCCGTCTAGTTTTGCTGGCAAGTTTTTTTTTTAACTTACATATTTATTAATTTCCAGTTTTTAGCAGTCCATTGTACTTTCGTTCAACTACAGGGAAAGAACTGTTTAGTTTACAGCACAGTTTTATATGCAAATTATATTCAGTAGAGTCTCTACTCATCATAAGTGTCAACAGGAAAAAAGGCGTGACAGATTTAAGGCTTGAGATTTTTTCATAAACTTTGAAGGAACACTGAAATTACAAAGCACACTGCACTCACTGTAAAGCATTTTCTCTAAGCATGTGCCAAATGAAGTATATTAAAGCATTTTTTCTTCTAAATGTACTGTGAGACTTCATGCTCCATTTTCTATTTCTAAATATTTGAGATAATTAGAAGAGTCCTGTCCTCAGCACAGAGTCAAACTTACTGTTTGCTTAGGGCCCCCCTGAACTTAAGTTTGCTTCTACTCTGTGAAAATATTTCCATTACATTTAGTAACACTGGAGACAAAGCAAGTTTTCCACCCCATACACATCAAAATTAAAAAAACTCACGAGTTCAAAATGAAGAGATATTTTACTGCCAATAGGAGGGGGGAAAGTCTTAACAAATCAGCCAGTTGTTGCACTAACAACATCAAATAAAGAAATTGTAGAGCTTATTCTACCCGTTATCAATAATGCATGGCCACGCACAGACAATTTATAGCTGTTTTCCATCACTGGGTATTGTGCAGTACTAAATTAAGTTGACAAAATCCAAGGACAGTCCACCCACACAGCTACTGTGAGCCAGCCAGGCCACTTTGAATAAACATTTTAAAGGCATAAAGTGAGTTTTATTAGCATGCTGAGATGCAGTTCCTAGTGGACAAAGCATCTCCTTTGAAAAAGTAGAAGTACATTTAGCAGAAAGAAAGATGAGTTACTCTTGTGTCTTACATGTAGAGAAACAGCCAAAGAGGAAATAAAAAATATACAGGTAACAATACAAAAACCTGAACTTGTTAATATTAAAACATGAAACAAGAGAATTTACTCTCAGTACTAGAAACTGGTTGTCATTCTCAGAAAATCCTGACAGTTGCTGAATTGCTGTCAGGTTCTGACGGCAAAATAACTAAAACCCAAAGATGTTTTGGTGGAATTTTTTTCTTTTCTATGTTTAGGTTGTTTCAAAGATTATTAGACTTATTTCATTTAATCCTTCACAAGCCATATAAATCAGAAAACCACTCAAGTCTTTCATCAATATAAAGAAGTAGTTACTCTACTGAAATAATAGGTCAGCAGCACTTACTGTGCCAGTAAAAAAGTGAGGGGTGAGGTGCCTTCCACAGACCAAATTCACCAAAACATGGTATGACACCAGTTGGTTCCAAGAAAGCATCATGGATCTTGGGGATTCCAAAGACATGGGGACACCAGCTGGTTTTCCTCACATTTTGAAGCTCACTAAGTCTGGAAAAGCAGATCTCCTGCCATTTTTCATTACTCCCTGACCTTGCCATTTAGATGGGTAGGAGGTGTGGGGGTGTGTGTGTGCAGCTGGAAACACCCAGAGTGACTCTCGCTGGCTCTGTTGAGTAAAAGCAGTTCAGAAAGGGAACAGAAGGTTCTGCAATAGACCAGCTGTCATAACTGGGAAGCCTGTGTGCACTTTCTCTGCAGGCCACACACCATCACATTTTGGACTGAGCCCTTGCTCAGTGTCTATTCCTCCTTGCAGGATGCTGCTCTTCACTTGGGTGTACGTGGGCTCTTGATTTTATCTTTTCTGGTGGCAAACAAGTGTTTTGATACAGAAGGAGAAATGCTTAGGACAGGCAAAATAAGGAAACTCACTGTTGCTATGACTAGGCTGGTTGCAGCTCATGTGGGGCTGTGTGCTGAAGCCACGTCTTGGCTGAAGGGGTGGAGACCCTCAGCCAAGCATGGGTTTCACTTCATAAATGAAGGAACTGTGTGCAAAAAGTGAGGGGCTCTGGGACACAAGACACAAGACCTGCACATCCATTAGTTTTAGCAGGACTCCTGCATTTGGACACCAATATGCAGGTGGGGCCTGCACTGGGGCCCTCCTCAGGCCTGACATGGAGTCAGGTGCAACCAGCCACGAGATGGATGGCAGCACCACCAGGAGCTGGGTTTGGGTCACACTGCAGACTTCTCCTGCTGTTTCTTTCACAGTCAAGCTGCACAACTGGCTTCCCTCTAGAAATTGGCACCACACTGTGACAGCCTCTTCATACCCAGAGCACCCCTCTAGGCAGGACCTTCCAGGCCTCTCTGGCAAACTGGCATGACAAGGTGACACAGAAAAAAAAATCCTTCTGTACAACATGGGAAGGTGGAAGCTGTAACACGGAAAAGGTTATACAGAAAAAAAAAATCCTTCTCTACAACACGGGAAGGGGGAAGCTGTAACACAGCACGGCTGGGCAGCTTGATGGCCTTGCGGTGTATTTAAGCACAACCACAAATAAGGGGAGGAAGGATGAAAGAAACAGAGCTCAAGCCACAACTGTTTTAAGTTAGTCAAGTGGAAATACCTGGTCAAATAAAGTGACTGTATTTAATTCTGCAGGTGTTGAGAGAAGAAAATCAACTATTTTCTGGTATTTGGATTTGAGTGAGGCTTAACTGCACTTACAATATATATTTTTGTCAAAAATCAGATCTCCCTTGCACATGAAAGTATATCAGGGACCTCTGAAGCCAACTAATCAGTGTATAAAACTCCAATTTGACTGCTCCAGCAAGCACAGAAAACTCACAAAGGCCAGATTTCAAGATAAACAGAAGTATAAAAAAACTACAGCTTAAGCAAGGTGATTGTTGAGGATTTGTCCTTCAACCAGTCTGTATTTTAATCTGTCAGAGTGCAAGACTTTCTTCATAAGGTTAGTTGTTGTTTTGAATTTTCTCCCTCTTAAATAGGCTGAGTTTCTGCTGTGAAAAGTGAAAATGATGTTTTGAGTATGATGATATTGCAGTAAACCCTCTCTTTTTACTAAAATCAAAGCTAAATCAAGGCTACAGGACACAGCTTTGAGAAACCCTGGGCAATCCCAATGAAGCAATCATGGTTTTATAAATGGAAATTAATTTTAAAAAGTCGGTTGCTCATCTCACATTGCCAAAGTCTGTGATCCTATTAGAAGTCCAGTACTTTAGTGATCTGCACAGGGATCACATTCAGTGAAGTTGAGAAACAGACAAAATGCTCTTTTTGGGCCCCTCTCCATGGAGTGTATCACACCAGTGACATGCTGGCTTTCTAATGTACAGGCAAAGAGCATTTTACACCTCAGTGCACAATTAGTATTTCAAGTATCAGTATCTGTACAATGGCAAAATGCCTTAAGCATAATGAAATGCTGTCTTACACACCATCACACCACACCCAGTTTTCACATACTGTCTTTTGTGGAGAGAAATTAGGCCCAAAACTTGCTAAATTAGTAACCCTACCTCGTGCACTGGCATTTAATTGGTGGCACATCTCTGTGCTGATGGCTATTGCCAGTAATTCCTGCACTCCCTTGCCCTCTGTACCTGCCTAGCACTATGGGACAGCTCACCATGCCACTCCCTTTAGGGACAAGCAAAGATACATATACATGGGTGTAAGTATGTAACTTGGACAGTACCTAAATTTAGAGAACCTGAAAATGAAATATCTTCATCCTCTGTTCCTCTCCATATCCACAGCCTGGTGAAACTGTCCACTTCTCAGTGACTCTACCTGGTGCTCCTGTGCTTTCCAAGGCAGGCAGCAACCCACCCCTATTGTCAGCTCCCTGAGAGCAGATACAAGCCTGCTCTGGATTTTCCAGCCTTTCTGCAATCGTACTCTTCCTTTCTCTCTGCAAGTGTGTTTCCTTACAGCACCCTACCCTCAGTTCCCACCCTGTACCCCACAAGGCCACCCACTGCACCCCGCTGTACACGCAGGCTGTGACTGCATGTCCTGGGTTGTAGTATAAGATATGCACAAAGTACTCTATCACCATCTTCATGAACTGTTGAAACCAATTGCTGAAGCAGTGTTCTTCCAGATTTCCCCCTCCCTCTTCTGTTAAGGTGTCTTCTGTTAATGGGTCTTTTGTTAATGGGTCTTCTGTTAATGGCCTGCTGAATGACTCATAGATATCATAGTTATCTCTCTTTAATGGGCCATCAAGGACCCCCTGTATGACTCATCATCCCACTGTGAGGTGCTCCGCCCAGGGGGAGGAGCCAAGCATTCTCACCTGGATATAATCTGGGATTTGGGACAGTACATCCTTACCCACTGGATTCCCAGAGGATCAGAGCTGCCAGACCTTTCTACGGGATCACTGCTTCCATCATCCCACTCAGGTTGTATTCTGACTCTGTCAGTGGTCTTTTTGTATTATTGCATTTATTTTATTTTACCCTTCTTTTCTTCTTCCTATTAAATTGTATTTCTGACTTGGAGCCTCTCACTCGTTTTGCTTTCAAACCATGACACTGCACTACATCACTGGCACCTGCTGCAGTGCACTGGCAGGTCTGGGGATCTGCAAAGGCAACCTGAGAGCCCCTCTGGGCATATATGCACACATTTCCTTCACTTAGAAACCCATGCTGAGGGTATCTGCTTCTACAGCCAGGACGTGGCTGCAGCACACAGCCCCACAGGAACTGCAACCAGCCTAGTCATAGCAACAGTGAGTTTCCTTATTTTCCCTGTCCTAAGCATTTCTTCTTCTGTATCAGAACACTTTTCTTTGCCACCAGAAAAGATAAAATCCATGTAGAAATGCTTTTCCTGGTAAAAGAATAATCTCCAGAAGAGCAAGAGCCCACGTACACCCAAGTGAAGAGCAGCATCCTGCAAGGAGGAACTGACACTGCTCTATGAGTGAGGGCTCAGGGCCAATCCAAAATGTGCTGGTGTGAGGCCTCCAAGACTAAGTGCACACAGGCTTCCCAATCCTGGCAGCTGGTCTACTGCAGGGCCCTCTGCCCCCTTTCTGAACTGCTTTTACTCAACAGAGCCAGTGAGAGTCACTCTGGGTGTTTCCAGCTGCACACACACCCCCACACCTCCCTACCTATCTAAATGGCAAGGTCAGGGAGTAATGAAAAATGGCAGGAGATCTGCTTTTCCAGACTTAGTGAGCTTCAAAATGTGAGGAAAACCAGCTGGTGTCCCCATGTCTTTGGAATCATTAGATTCAGGAGCCCTTTACCTGCCCCATAAACTGGCAGCAATTCAAGTCCAGATCTGTAAGCCCCAGATTTACTCTGCACTCAAAAGCCAAACAAGTCCCCACTGCTTGTTTGCACACTGATTAAAGCTGCAAGAGCATCACAAGAAAAGCAATTAGCCATCCTAGGTAATCATAACTGTCAAGAGACTAAATCCTTCCTCTTCAAAAGAGAAGTTCAATTTTAGGTGTGTCTTACCTCTCATCCAACTCTGCAGAGCATTGCAGTGCATGTAACAGATTGTCACTGCCTGCCCACCTTAAGTGTAAATAAAAACAGGGTTCAGCTGCCACTTCAAACAGCAGTTGTCAAACCTGAGGCAATTCAGGAGTTAGTAGCAAAGAGCCTTTACACAGCCTTTACTTATCTGGGTTTCCTTTCTTAGAGATTTCATTCAGGCCATCCTTTGGGGTTGCTCTTAACCTGATCTTTGCAGAGAAAAGAGAAAAAAGTGCCTATAAAGCCCTGTCCTGCTGGGGTATTTACACCCAGTCACTGGTCACCATAACAACTCAGCAGTGGTAAGAGGCCATGCTGCTCACTGGGCAGAGTATAAACATGGTACTGACTGACTCTCTCTAACTCTGGTCTGTGGCTGGTCTGCTGTGCTGCTGACAAAATGCAACAGCACTACAGTGCAGCTGACAGTGCAGCCATGAATCCAAAAAATGGGTAGAAAACATGGGTAATTAATGAAAGACCAAAGGAGCAACTCTAGGCAAAAGAAGAATGGTTACTTTTCTAGGTACAGTCATGTTTAGCTTCATAGCCTTATTTTTCCTGATGAAGGCATTCTATAGGGACTGAAGACCACTACTACTAAATAATTCTAATACACGGAAGAACTAAGGCATGAGAATGGAAAGATATACAAGAACTTAAGAGTGTAGAATTAGTGATTTAGGAAAAGAAAACGAATTGCTTCTTCATTAATGTTTCTTCAAAATGCATGGATTTTGTTTTACTGAAGGCAGTGAATTTGCTTACAACCAAAAAATACTAATAGCTGGGTCCAATACAAGACTTCAGGTTCATGTCGTTTTGTGCTGATTTTTACTAGGGTGGAGTTCATTTTCCTCACAACAGCTGATAAAAGCTTTAGATTTGTGCTGGTAACTGGATAGATAACACATGGACATTTAAGTTATTGCTGAGTTCATGCAAAGCGACAAAGCCTTTTTTGCTGCTCTTAGCACCCCCAGCAAGGAGGCTGGAGGTGCACAAGGAATTGGGAAGGAACACAGCCAGGACAAATGACCTCAGCTGACCAAAGGGTTATTCCAGACCACATGGCATCACGCTCAGCATATGAAGAGGGAAGAAGGAAGAGGGAACATTTGGAGTGCTGACATCTGTCTTCCCAAGTCACCATTATGCATTATGGGCCCTGGCTTTCCTGGGATGGCTGAACACCTGCCTGCTCATGGGAAGTGGTGAATTAATTCCTTGGTTTGCTTTGCTTCCCTGCATGGCTTTTACTTTCCATATTAAACTGTCTTTGTCTCAATGCACAAGTTTTTCAGTTTCACTCCTCTGATTCCATCCTCCATCCCAGTGGTGTGTGAGCAAGTGCCTGTGTGGGACTAAACCACAACAGGTTGATTACAGACTGAGAGGTGGGGCTAGGACACCTTGTTGAACCACATCTGCCTTCTTCTCTCCACCCTGGCAAAAGAAATAGTATCTTACCTTAAAAAGACTGTAACAGAAGTGCCAGTCTGTACTTTCCTTTAGGCCTTTTTAAACATCAGATATGGCAGCAGATTCAGCTAATTCAATGTGTCAGCATTTGACAGCACATTCAGGAACCTTCAGAGTCATGCTACAAGAAGAGAAATTAAAAGCACCAATTAATCATTGCATAAGTTGTGCAATATATCTTGTGCTTAAAACTGCTGATGCCTGGTGCTTAAAACTTGCTGCTGAACAATAAAGAAATTACCACAAAAATGAAAGGCTAAGTTATTTTTTGTTTCCAAGGTGAAATGTTCAAGCACATTTTGGCTACAGCATCTTGGGGAGAAAGCATGCATCTTGCAATAGCTGTGTCACCCTTCCCTGCCTTCCCAATTTAAATCTTTGTTCAAACAACAGTCCATGTGAATGCACAGAAACAAAGCTCCAGGCATGTCAGGATACAACAGCCACACCAGTTACAGAGACACAGCAGTAAGTGTTCATAACCTGGATTAGTTTGAACTGGGAAATACATCAGAAGCCCATGTGAGCTAAGTATCAGCACTCTATAAACGAGGATCTTGATGTACGTGCAAGACACATGGAGGAACTTATTAAACTACAGGAAAAAGAGAAACACTTACAGATGGGCTTGGCTTATTTCCCCTGGACAGGCTTTTCTCAGAATTCCCATCTTGCAAGCACTCAACCCATACTGAGTAAAGACACTCCAACAGCCGCAGAGTTCATGCCTGCACCACTACAGCACACAAAGCAGCTCCTCCTCCAATTCAGCAAAGATATTCCACCACTAAGGTTTAGATACTTGTTTTTCAGCTCCAACCCATTCAGTGTGTTTAATCCCCCAAAAGAGCAAACTTCCCAAAACTAGAGGCACATCCACACACACACGACAGAGTTCCTTGCACAGAGATATCCTGCCTCAGTCACAGTCCAGGTCAGCTGCACCCTGAGGCAGTGCTGATGTGTCACTGTTGCACAGTGACATTTACACTTTGACATTTGACAGCTGAAGAGTGATGGGCCAGCTGAAAAACTCATCCACATCTAGCATAGTTACTCAAGAGAGTTTTAAAGATTTATTTCAGGTAAAAGACACTTCTTACCATCCAAGTTGTGAAGCACTTCCCTAAAGCGTTGGTACGAACATACAAAGTGACCTCTGTCTCAGTTTGTAAAAACTACAGACATGGGGGTTTAATGGAGTGCAAGCAAATCAGACCAGGTAAAAATTGCAGAGTTTTTATTATAAATTAATATATTATTCTAGTCCTACATTGTTTACAAATCCTAAAAAAACCCTCCTAAGGGTTAATTAACTTCATAAACTAAAATAAAAAATAGCATTTGAAGGGAAACTACAAGGGCCCATGTCTTTGGGAGGAGTGGAGGGGGAAAACAAATTGGACACATACATTTGTGAAAAAACCAGAAAACCAAACACCCCAAGCTTAGATGAGCTTTAAATTAGTATTCAGTGTTCTTAAGTTACTCCAAGGAAATGGCAGTCAATTTCTTCCCCCCTCCTCTAACACCTTCTCAATACACTTACTTTTACTTTTAGCTATTTATGTAAAATATGAATGTTTTATACAGCAAGTTATCCATTCATGATAATGAATGTGCCTTAAAAATGCCTTTCTTATAAAGGGGGTATATTCCAAGCTGATTACAAACATCTCCATTTACATAATAATAAAGACTGCAACTGCATAAGGAAACTTGAGATTATAGGAAACAAATTATACCCTTGCAGCTCTATATTCACAGATTATAGGAAGTACCACAATCATTTCTTTTCTCTATAACCTCCTCCACTACACTTCTGTATAAAGCAGTACAGCACTTTCCAGATGTTCAATCAATAGTCATACACCCTAGGCCACTGTTCAAGGCCACAAAAACCTGACTTTCAAACCCCTGCTGCCATGTGTCCCTATACCGTGGAGTTAAGATCATTCAGGTGTTTCTCATGGGTTAATTTTTTCCCAATAGATTTCACATTCTGCTCATTGTCCCACAGCTAACATTAACTCCCTACCAGGTACTCTGTGTAATTTATCTGAAGAGAGTTTATGCCCACACCTGTTCCAAATCAACCTGAAAACACAGTAACTGTTCAATACCAAAGGCTAGAACCAGGACAGGGCTTGAGCCCCAAGATGAACAATGTTGGGGGAATTGCTCCTTTTTGTCAAAGACGACTGATTAAAAGTCAGAAATCCTCTGGGAGCTAAGACTTATCACCTACCTGACTGTTTTCCACACCAGATGGAAAGAATGCTTCAGTTTCACTTTTTACCCCAAACAAATCACAGCATGCATGTGTACACAATCATCTGACTCCTACACATCCAAGCATGACCAAAACAAAATAACAGTACACTGTATATCCATTTTTTCCCTTAAGGGCTGAACAAACCACACCTAACAGGTATTAATAAAAACACCAAGCATTAGAAAACATTCTGTTACAATGGGTATTTAAAATTGTGCTTACTGTTACATACATTTTTTTAATCTGTACAAAATGGATGTGTGCATCTCACATAAATAAGTAATTGTTCTTCTAAACTGCCTCACAAATGGCAATCTCATTTCATTTCCAGCCAGAAAATTTACTCAGTGATTAGCATAACTGAGTATTAAGCACAAGGAATGAAAAGCAGAAATGATAACAAACGTGGTCAAACAGTTAAGCAGAGATATTGAATATACAACGGGAGTGCATTTACTGATAAAGCTGTACTTTTTACATGAAGTTTTGACCTTCATAGCATCTTAGATTTAAGCTAAACTTGCCATGCAACAGATATTCCTTAAAGTCCCAGAGACATGGTGTCAACCATTTTTAACAAAAGGTCCACATGTTTCACAGCATACTTCACTAGCCTGACAAGTTCCCTACGGATGGGAATAACACATGTAATTCCATCTTCTCCCCTTTTCCATTCCATCACTGTTCAACACCTCCACCCACACACTCCTCCAACATACACACTTCCCTCCAGCAGTCAGCAGCCTGATTCACTTATCTAAAGAGGAATTTATGCTGGCCTGAAAAAACACCAGCCCCCTCAGCTGCCCAGGACATGCCTGGATAGCTTATTGAGATATGCCTCAGATGCTGTATCCAACAAGCATTGCTAAGTCAGCTGGAGATGTCATGGGCAGCACCAGAGGGGTAGTTACATTCTCGGTGTGATGGAGACATTATTTCAAAATAAATCTGAGTGTAAAATTTTCTGTGGTGAAGGCACTATTTCCTGGTGAACACGTTCTACATTTTGGGACAGAAAGCCCTTAAGTAGTCAAAAGCACTGTTAAGCTTTGGTACATTTCACTGACATAATTTCTCATAATGACTAAAGAAAATAACTAAGGCTATGTCTGGGTGGCACAAAGCTAATTACCCCTTCAGAGACACTAATTAATCTGGGCAGGGCACAACAGTAACATGACTGCTCTGGCTCAGGAATCTCCCAGTGTTGGTGTATTGCCATTTGGATATACCCCCCTCCCACCTCTTTCACATTAAAGAGTCATACACCAAAGATGAGCCCTTCCACAGAGGGGTGTTTCCTCTCAGAAAATGTGTGTTTTATTGACATCTACGATCTTCAGCACACAATACTGAGCTGTACACTGCACCAATTCTTGACAAAAAGTAAAACAATCAAGCAATTGCTGAGCATCCTCAGCTGCTAGGAGGAGGAATATGAGAAGGCATACCTACTGACAGTCTCCTGGGTTCCAGAAAAGAAAGGTTCAGGTCAGCATCTCAGAGGAGCCGTGTGTAATGATAATGGTGATTGACAATCAGCTGCAGAAATTCACACCACATTTTAACAGACACATGAAAACAGATCAAGGAGAAACCCTCTAGCACTAGTGAAAACGTTGTCCACTTAGTAAGCTCCAAGTAGCAGGTAATGGTGTGGTTGTTAGTAGGGTAGAAGTTAAATTGTTGCCAAAACGACTTTGCTTTCAACTTTCTGGAGATAAAACATGTCCTGGGCTAAAGCCAGAACATTTTATCTGCTGTACCTGATGCCACCTCTTGGTACCAAGACATGCTCTTCACGTACTGCAAACGGACTTTGATCTTCTTTTGACTTGTTAAAACACATTCAGTAAGGAATAATGTACTCAGTAGTACCTTAAAGCACCTGTCTCAATAGGAACTGGTTTTTGAACAACCAGAGAGCAATAGGGAAGGGGAACACCTCATTCACAGTACAACCTGCAGCAGAACACAGCCTCACATCTATCCACAATAAAGAACGAAAAGACACAGAAGGGTCATTCCCTGTGGCACAAAAAAACCAAAGTCAGGGAAGTGTTTTACTGCCATGCAGAACAGACAATTTCAGATTCTGAAGAGCCCCTGTCTAGTTCCCCCTTTCTCCTTCCTACAAATACATATTTTAAAATGAGCCTCCCTCCACAGACACAGACCTTCTGCAAAACACAGTCCCATGAATTAAGGATTTCTTAAAGTGAGATGGTTCACGTTGCAGGTAAATGGGATACACCAGCTCAGCCACAAGCAAGGCTGGCTTCTCACGTGTCTGTCAGCTCTACACAGAGGTCAGAGCACAAGGAAGGGCAGCTTCACCTTGGGATTGTACCACAGTGTTCAGAGGCTGGTTTCCACACATCGGCTGTTTCTTGTAGCAAAAGCACAGGGACAACTGTCTAACAGAGTGCACTGCCTTGAAACAGGGAGAAATCACATCGATTAAACAGTATCAAGAGTCCTTGAGATTTTCATGGCCTCAGCAGAGATGACAAACACTCAAATAAGTTTGCCAGATGCAGCACAGATGAATAAAACACTGTAAAAAAGCACAGTAATTCCCTTATGAGGAATTAAATTGCATTTGATAAATAGGTGTTAAAGTAGCAGTTTTCACACTTACAAATACTTCAGCTCATGAAAAATAGAAAGATGTCCTAAAAGATACATTTTCTACCCAACCCATTTCAAAAATATTCACAAATGTTGTCAAAACATATGGGGTATATCTGAGTTTGATACTGGCTAATAAAAGGCACTCTCCTTCAATTTTTTTTTTTTACCCACAGGCTGACTGTGAATTGTACAGAGTAAAAGTGACAATATAGGTGAACACTTCAGTGTCCAAACAACAAAACCTAGTCAAGATGGTGACAAAACCCATCAAGCCATACAAATATGTGCTGAATCTTAAAAGCTTTAGCTGTCAAGTCAGGTGAAGTTAACTCAGTGTTCAGACACACATGTTCCACTCCCTGCTCCAGAACCTTCCCTACAGAAACTGTGGAGTTCATGCTGGGCTTTGCGAGAGGACACCTTTGCTTGGTAGGACAAACAATACCATGACACAGCAATGGAGATCTTCAGCTGGCAGACAAACACCTGAGTCTTAACCAGAAATGGGCAAAGTTCTGAAAAGAAACAGAGTGAACATTCACTCCAACAACCAAGGCTGCTGCCAGAGATGAAGCCTCACTGACAGTGCTAGAATTCACCCAGAAAACTTTTTTCTCCCATCTGCAGGGAGACTGCTAGTCTTGGACTTCACCTTATATAGGGGTTCACACCCAGTGACTGAGGAGATAAAGTCATTAACACACCCAAATTTTGTTTGTGAGGATTTTTTTTCCCCACACATGCCATGTGCAGGCAGACATAATTCTTCATTCTCTGACTGCAAAACTAAGCTACCAAATCTCAGCCCAGATTTAAAAACATTATGTGTTTTCTATATCTCCAAAGCAAGATGTGTTTTACAAGGCCAGTTCAGATGGGATATTTGAGGTTAGCCAAGGAAAGGAGGGAGAAGAGAGGGTCACAACAGAAGCAGTGGTGTAAAGTTACCTAAAAAAGAGGGAGGGAGAGAGGGAGGGAAGGAGGGAGGGAAGGCAGGAAGGCAGGAAGGCAAACTGGAAAACTGGAAAGACCCTCAGCTACCTATCTTCTCCTTTTAACTGTGCTCCATACACCAATTTTATCCTGTACTACATCTCTTACCCAGTTATATCCTTTGCTTGTTTATATTACCATATCATAAAATAGTGCTGATGAGCAACAACAGACATGACGAATCTGTGCTTGCTGCCTTAAGGCAAGCACAGATTAGGAAAGGGCATGAAGGTATTTCTTTTGTCTTGCAATGAAAAGGAGCTGCAAAGATGGGGAATGAAACCGAAAGGGACTGTAAAACACTGTCTTGCTTGCCTTGTTCCCAGGTGAGACACATGATGCTCCCGAGGAGAGCCACTTGCTCACTCCTCTGGTCCCATCTCAGCTGGGCAAGCAGAGGAAGAGAGAGAAAGGGAAGGGACCCAGAAGCTTTTAAAAGGCAGAAGATATTTCATGAAATATCTTAACGTTTAAAATTCAGTTAAAGATACAGAATTGATGGGTGTTATCTCCAGGAGCAGCAGATCCAAAACACTAATAACATTTATGATTCCCAAAAATGTTTATTTCTGCTAGATTTCAAGTGACAAAAGCAAGTATCTGGCAAAACTACTCTTTGTGGTCTTTCCCCATCCTCACAGAAATGAATATGAAAACATACCCCAGATGTCAGTCACCACCACACATCTTCATGGGTGTAACACAGCTATAGCTAACAATAGGCAGCTGGTCTGCTCTAGAAGCATGCCAAGAACCTGCATCTTAAGGAATTCCTGTCCCCCACACATTCATCTCCACATCTAGGCCTGAAGGCTGAAGCTCCCTTTACTTAGGGACAGGCAACATCCTGAGACCTTGAGTCAGAATGAAAATCAACAACAGAGCTCACATTTTCCTCTGGCACCAAGTCAAACACTGGACCAGGTCACTTCTTTTCAGTTTGAGCCTTCCATATGCACATTACCTAGCTGTTTTTAAGGATTTTCAGGTGGATCTTATGGCCATCATCCTAGTAATATTCTAAAGTTTATATTCCTAAAGGATGGGAATTTTGGAAGGGCTGTGGTAGACTAACATTCAAAATCCAGCATTGTTTGGGAACGATGCTCAACACTCTCCACACACTTCTGGTCACAGTTCTGTGGAAGTTATGACACTGAACCAAGATGAGAAATATTTTCAGCCAAAAGCTCTGAAAACACAATGAACTTATGAACCCCAGGCTGCACAGTGCTGTTGGGTGGCAGGCTCCTCACCACAGGTGATTGCAACAAGAAGGGTCCTCAAAAGTTGCATATTGCTGAGGGCCATTGTCATGGCAACTCTGTTTCCCTTGTGCAAAAAGAAAAAAAAAAAGCAGATATGACAGCTGTCTCATCAGATGTTCTGAATCAATTACTTGAAGAAGAGCTAAAAATAAGGCAATTCTGAATTTACCTCCTGCAAAGCAAACTAATCCAGAATAACTACTGTATGTTCCTATGCCTTCAAGAGCACCGTGTTCTAGACAAAATAGTAAACCAGACATTTTAGATGAGAGATGATAGACAAAAAAAAAAAAGCATTTCCAAGGATTCAATGACCAGGAAAATTAAATAACCAAGTATATGGCCTCCAAGGAAAAGGACAGATTATTCCCCAGAGTTCCACCACCAGCTCTCAACAGAACAGCTTTCCCCAACTAAACTTCAAACCCAGTCAGTGCCCCTAAGAAACAAAGCAGTTTGTCCCAGCATAAGAAGGACAAGGAGAGGACAAGCAAAACACAGGCAGTGCTGGTCAGGATGTTCTTCTCTTATGAAACTTACCTATGTCTTGCACACTCAGCAATGGCATGGATCAGGATCTCTGCTAAAAGCAGCATACACAAATGGCAATATTTTTGGAATCATAAAATGGTTTGGCTTGGAAGGGACATTAAAGAGATCTAGTTCCAACCCCCCTGCCATGAGCAGGGACACCTTTCACTAGACCAACTTGCTCCAAGCTCCACCCAGGCTAGCCCTGAACATTTGCAGGGATAGGGCACCCAGAACGTTCCTGGGCAATCTGTTCCAGTGTCTCACCACCCTCACAGTAAAGAATTTTTTCCTAATATCTAATCTAAACCTACCTTCTTTCAGTTTTAATCCACTCCCCCTTGTCCTGTCACTACATGCTCCTGTCACAAGTCCCCCTCCTTTTTAGCAGGCTCCCTTCAGATACTGAAAGGCAGCAAGCAGTTCACCCTGAAGCCTTCTCTTTTACAGACTGAACAATCCCAATTCTTTCAGCTTTTCCTCACAGGACAGGTGCTCCTTCCCTCTAACCACTTTGGTGTCTCTCCTCTGGACTCACTCCAACAGTTCCATGTCCTTCCCGTGCTGGGAGCCCAGAGCTGGTGCAGCCCTGCAGGTGGGGTCTCAGCAGAGCAGAGGGGCAGAATCCCCTCCCTGGCCCTGCTGCCCACACTGCTCTGGATGCAGCCCAGGACACGTTTGGCTCTCTGGGCTGTCAGTGCCCATGGCTGGGTCATGTTCCAGCCTCTTATGCACCAATATTCCTGTTCTTTCTGCCAAAAAATAAGTAGTGAGACTCTCCTTACAATATTAATACACTCTCTCTCCACATACAGAACACCACTGCCCCTCTCCAAAACCTTAAAACACCTGATTTTCATGCTCCAGCTCACAGATAGTAAGGTTGTAGTCTAACAACTACAGTTTTAAAGTAGACTGAGGGAAACACATGTGTGCACAGTGTGATTGCCTCTGTATGTTTCTCTTGAACCGCTAAAAAAAAGTCACCTACATGCAAAAGTTCCATCTACCCACACAGTGCATAAAACACAAAGGTCACTGAGCAATGTGAACCTCAACCCATTCTGCCTGAAAAGTTGTAGGCTCTCATTTGCCAGGGCAGCCAGCAAAAGGCAGGGGAGGGAGAGCACGGAATGGAAATGCAGATGAAAAGGTCAGCACGAGCTTTGCAACGCTGCTTTATCATCTCAGCCTCCAGGTCACCACGGATGAAAAATCACCAATTTAATTGTCGTCCCACCACCGACTCTGCCGAGCAGAATTTGACTTGTGTGGGGCTGTCCGGGTTGTTGCAGCAGTTCGCAAATAGTTTGTGCACCATAAAGAGAAACCGACCAGGGACACACACACACACACACACACACACACACTCTTTAACACTCCGTCGACATTTAAGTACTGCTATTCAAAAACAAATCACAACTTCAAGCCACCAGTACTTTCCCATTTAGATATATTTTAAATAGTCCATTAGACTGTAAATCCAAAACCTACACGGTGACACAAACCTGATCTGATTTCACTATTTCCTGAAAGAGGAAAAAAAAAAAACAAACTCAGTATTAAAAACTTACAGGGCTGTTAGTCCACCGTTTCTCTCTGGCACACGGTACATTATTTAACTGCAATGCCTGAAACAGTAACTTGACCTCTCTGGGAAGGTGGGCGGTATTATTCAAGCTGAAACATTAGAAACATGCATAATTACTCTGGGTATTCGCCACACATTCTTTCATCCGTAAACCAATATGAATGGAAAAGTCACACTGACACTCCAGGCTTAGATCATATCCCAACCATCAATTGCAAAGATTTTTTTTCATGAGGTATCAGGAGAACAAAATTTCTTTGAGAGAAATTTTCTCTGGACTTAACTGTGCCTGTGTTACCAAGATAAAATGTCAGTGCTGCCAGCTCAAAGCCAAGACTTCAGCAGGTTAAACCATGAATTTTGAGCTTTCTCCCCCACCGACAATACTGTAATTTTGTTTTCCTTCAAACCCATTGCATCCATTCATGTGGCACTTGTGAGGATGCCTGCTGTAGCACCAACCACATCCCATCATTCACCATCCACCTGCTCCTGCAGGGTGATGCCTCACACCCCTGTGCTGCCTGCCTTCTCCTCAGCAAACCCAAGGACCCTTGGCAGCATCAGACCATCCATAGGGCTGGGCAGGATAAAAACCCACTGGAAGGTAAACAGGCAGATGAAGCAGGAAGAAAAGAGACCTGACTTTGTCAAATTTGTTTGTTCCTGACTCCAGAGGCATCTACAGCTCACTCTATGGCTGCCTGTGCTTATGGCAGCTCCCCCTTCACACTCAACCGTACCAATGCAACTCACATTGTCACATTGTCAGAGTCTCCTCTGACACATAACCTTGTCTCCCCTTCAAGGATAAAGCAGCATTCACCTTTCAAGTTTTGGGTGGCAGAACCACAAGAAAAATGAAATACTATAAACCACTATCCACAGCTGGAGCTGTGAAATATACATTCTCAGTACTTTTAAGGCTTTCAGTGCTCTTTAAGGCTAACAACACGGAATTTCTTTCTGAAGAGGGAGAAAATGCTGTTCACACAACAGAAGAACTGCACACACATGTCAAATAACAGTTTTCTCTAGCTAAGTTCTCATATTCCTCAAAATCAAGACCTAGCTGCACTCCTGACCAAGTGAGATGCAGCAGTATCTACAGGTGTTCTGAACCCAATTGCCCCTGAACTTATTTTAATACCAACATCCAGATGTTGCTGTTTTGGACAACTGACCTGACTAGCCCCTTGCTACAGTGGAACTTCCAGAGTCCTTGATTCAGCCCCTTTCACTCTTGGTGCTTGGCACAGATATATGTGGAATACAAGGTATTCATTTCAGCTAATTCCCCAGGTCTTAGGGACAATGCATGCATCCGGAACACTGTTCCAGCAAAGATACATGAATAATTCTAGAATCATTCTTCTGTTTTGTTTTTCAAGCAGTCCAGCTCCCTGCATCTCTAGTTCATCATTATACACTTCCAAAACTTAGGAAATTGTGGCAATGCACACAGTGAAGCATCTCTTGATATCTTCAGTCAGATTTTGTAGTATCAACAATGTGTTTTCCCTTTAAGCAGGATAACCATGTGTGTCAGGGAATACAAGCTGCAACAGTAACCTCATAGAAAGTAAAACTTCAAGGCAGTATTTTCCACACATATTGAAATCTCAAAACATGAAAATGAGTCAGTGTTAAGTTATTTTAACCATATAACCAGAACTTGCTGGAGGTTTAGTGTTATTTTGACCATATAACCAGAACTTGCTGGAGGTTTTATGTTAAGTTTTAAATACCTTTTTGTAAACAATGGTTTATGCAGAGTGTAGCTGTGTACTTTCTTACACATGTGTGAAAAATGTGGACAGCTTTATTTTGAAGATTCTCTCCCTCCTCCACATAAACTAAAAAAGAATTAAAAGATGACGGAGCAACCATCTTAAGCCTTACCTAAAATATCTAAAATTCAAAAGGTCTGAGGTATGCAACGAAAATGCTTTAAGTCAAACAAAAGTGGCTTGTAGTAAAGAGAGGAAACAGAACAAAGATCTGAATTTGCATCAAATGCTGGTTGCAATCATTTAATTGCCACTGTTTAAGAGCAGGAATTCCTCCAGTTTGTTTCAGTGTTTGCTATTCCAGCAAACACAAATAAAGGGAAAAGCCAGCATTATAGTTTAAGATTCCAGTTTTGAAGTAGTTTGATAACAACCTTCATTCCCCTGGGAAAGAGTTGCTAGAGAACAGAGCTAATTAGGGCTTGTCAGTTAAGCTTCCTCTCCTGCTTTGCTCAGAAAACCTGGACAAACAGCTTATCCATAGATAGACCTGGGGGCCTTTCACAAATATTTTGTATTCCTCAGCAAGCTTAGGCACATTGCATAAACATCTGGAGTACGCACTAGAAACATGAACACCTCCCTGCTCTGCCCTGCAGCGAGTGTCTTCATGACACTTTCATCAGCAGTGACAGAAATAAAACCAGTATTATTGTGGGCTTCCATCCAAAAAAATCGTTGTCATGTATAGCTCTGTCTGTATCCACACCAGGATTTGGGGTAAAAGGGAGGAGGGGTAATTCAGGTGCATAAACAAGTGTCCCAGTCTTCCTTCTCAGTAATTGAGTTCTGAGAGAAAGAAGAAAGAGCCTTGTATCATTAGTAAAAGAGAGACTATTTCCAGAATGATTGTAGACTAGATTGCTTTGGGGGGAAATGGCAGTGAAAACAGGTGTGTTCATATTTTCCCTGGAGGGGCAGTCCAGTTTGGAAGTGCTCTTAGCTACAGAAGTTAAGAAAAAGACAAATCATCCTGAAGCTCTCTGGCACCACCTCAGACCAAGAGCATACAGAAAACCACAGACACTGTAAGAAATAGGGAAACCTACAAAATGTCCCTGCTCTGTTGACCATGCCAGGGCCCAAGACAGATAAACCAGTTGCTCACAACAGAGCAGATACACTGACACCACATTTGACAGAGCAGCTGTATTGGAGCCAGGAATCTACTTGCTCCGGGAGCCAGGCTATATATAAGGAGGGAAAGGCACACAGTTCTCTCTAGCATGCTTTTGCCAGAGTCCTAGAAAAGCAACATCTGTGCCTTCAATTCTGCAGGCATCTTTGCAGTCTATCAAGCCTAACCACTGAGCAATTTTTTTGTGTATTTATTTTTCAGATCTGTAGAGCTGCACCTAACCGTACATTACAGCAGCTCCGTAATAGGTGCAGTTTAGCTACCTCAAAATATTGCCAGGGAAACTAAGTCTTTCTCCTCACTGCTACTCCACGGGAGAGCACTGAATGCTTCTAGTAGGAAAGACAAAAGCAGTAGCAAAACAACCAGTGTGATAAACTACCAGTCACATTTTACTCCACGGAACAGTAATTAGTCATTTAAAAATACACAAAATCCATGCATGTGTTAAACATGAAAGAAGCTGTCCTGAGAGCTAGATGCTCTGAGATCACATTTCAAAGCAGCACAGTATCATTCTGTTAATCTTTTGGGAAAACCAGCATGGATATTCTGCTGCAATGTAATTAAGGCAGGAATTCCAGCCCCTCCATTGTGACCTCTGCAGAAACCCCAGGGGTCAAGAGTAGTAGCCTGTACCCTGCTCCAGTGCTAATACAGCTGTACTATAAACAAAAAACCTCCTGCAACAATAGTGCCAACAAGTTTCAAGCGAGGGAAAGCGGGGACATGTAGATACACTAAAAATACACTGCCACGAAACAGCTTCTTACCACAACCGTAAGTGAAAAGTTGTTTTTCTAAAGGTAGTTGCAGATACTTCATTTTTACCGTGGAAAAATGCTGACATATTTACTTTCATGCTTCATTCTCAACAAATATCCACGCTTATCAAAACAGCAATTAAAAGACTTGTTTTCTTAGAGCAATGTTTAGTGAACAAAATGAAGCCAAGGGAAAGGCAACTTCTTAAGAGTGAAGTTCCACACAGGGAGAGGGAGGGTGTCTCAGGTGGGCCAGCATCAAATCATGCAAAGAGATAATCAGGTAGGTTTTTCTTCTCGTTCTTACCCTTTGCAATCTGAGAACAGTGAAAGGGGACACCACCTAGCAAGAAGGTTGCTAATTAATTCCTCCTCACCCAGGCATTGCAAAGCTCCTAGCTGCAAAGTACCTGCTTAGCTAGGAATAAGTACTTGATAGCATTTTAAGAAGGGCCTTCATCTGTTTTGAAAAATGCCATTAAAAAGACACAATCATCTCAAGATTTTCTCTTCTCAACAGTGAGAAAAAGTGAAAGTAAAGCACCATGGCTCTTGCCTGATTAATTTTCAGGGCACCAACTTACCCTGCACATTGAGTTTTGGTGGGAGGTCAGCATGCCAAAGGCATAGATGCTTTCAAATGTATAATGAGATCTCACATCTCTTAGTTGAACAAGTTTCCCTCATATAAACTATTTCTGAACAAGTTGCAACAGGGTAGGGATGCATTGCTGTAAGGGCAGGACCAGAATGCAGTTGCAAGTGACATGCCAGTTTAAGACATGGGTAGCTAATGCACTTTAAAACCAAGGAAGCAAGACTCTTGTTTTAAGTGTCAGTTATCTTGGATCAAGGGCTAAAAAAAGATGCTTGGACTTAGTACTAAAAGAGATGAGTCACACAGAAGAAACAATGGAAAAACACTCCACAAAAAGAGTCCAGCACACTTTTCACACTATGGATCTCAGGCATTCTCTAAAGATTGCTCTGTTAGTACTACCACAATACAAATAACAGAAGTTCCAATAGCAAAAGTCAAAACTCCAGGCTGCCATTAGGCAGATACATCCAGAAGTCAAGTATTCTCTGAAACATCTGCACTCAGCTGTAGCATTTTGGAGCGGCAAAGGGACACCACAGTCATTAAAAATGTAAACAAAACATCCACCTGCCTGAACAAGGACTCAATAATCCAATGTATGTTCCTCCTTTTCATTCCATTTATGACTGAGATGTCCCTCATTTTAGCTAGGATAAAAGCCATGGAGTTATTTAAATTAACATTTTGTGTGGTTTTGTTTGTTTTTTTTTCTTTTTTAATGAGGAAGGACAAGCTATAAACTTGTGCCACACCCAAAGTAGCTCTAATCTCATTGCCCTTTTCCCGTTACATTAGTAGCTCCCAGCACTACTTCTCTTCATCTTTGCTTTACCCAGAGTGAAGCAGGAGCAGCAAGACCACATCTTCACAACTGCATGAGCACAACCGGGCAAGAGGCCAAATGGACAAACACAGGCAATGGAAATGATCTTTTTTTGGTGTGTGTGTGTTATCACCCTCTATATACACAGAGCTCAATGCACTGGAGATGTGCAGCCTAGCCAGCTGTGTTTTCTCACACATTTTTCATACCTTTGTCCCCATCATTTTCTTTCTATCCACCTACACAGCAATTTCAGCCAGCTATTTTCCTCTGAAAAAAAAAAATATATATATAGTTTCTGGTCTTACAGCACACAAATTTCATTGAAATCTGAGAAGCAAGAATGTTCTACTTTGTTTGAACCTGAAGACACCTGCAGCTCAGTCTCAGGTGAGCAATTCAGAGCCAACAGTAAGAAAATGAAAATGTCAAGGACCAGATACTACCTTGACACAAACCAGACTCTGTGCTGGGCAAACAATAGGAACACTATTTGTTTTGCTTTCTTTCTTTCCTTTTAAAGTAGAGGTCTTCACTGCAAGGTACATAATTCTAGGTTAATGAGTCCCTCTCTTCAAGCTCCTCTCTGACACACTGACTGGCTTGAAGCCCTTCTCTGGACAAGGAATCAGGAAGAGGTCATTTAAAAGACCCTGAAGATGCAGCAGGCTGGATCAAGAACGCTGATCCAGAACCCAGGCTGGGTAAGCAGCTGCCCTCTGGTTGATTACCAGGCATTTCACACCAAGGCTATCCCATCTGAAGAACATTACAGAGAACAAAAAGGCATAGGGACAAATTTCATAGGGACACATTTCCTACTGCATTCTGTTACTTCTTTTCAAAAGCAATAAAATGCCCCCTTTTTTGAGTGTGAGAATGAGGGCGAGTCCCTCTCTGCTTGGAATAAACACACTTGTGCACATTCCTTCCTTTCGTGCTGTGTACATCTCGACTTGGCATTTGCAAGCTGCTGCAAGATGACTCAGCTTGTTACTGATTAACATCTCACTTTATGTCTTTTCTGTGTGCCTCAATCCAACTCCTCTCACATCCATCAGGCATCCTGACACCATGCATTTCTTTCCATTTCGCCCTCAGGTGTACCAGACAAACACAAACTCAACAGCCCAGAGTTCACCATGTACCACCACTTTACTACTCCCCTCTCCAGGGCACAAACCCTCCTTCAAGCTACACACTGCTGCAGCACAAGCCTTTCATATCCCCAAAGGCATTGCAGGCAGCAGAGCAGGGTTTGCCACCCCAGATTTCCATGCCTTCCTCTGCTTCCATGTGCAGTCAAGAAGAGGTGTCACGTCACCTGAGAGATTCTGGTAGCTGAGCCACCATGCAATGCAACATCCACTTGTTTCTGGAGAGCAGGGCCTGGCCTTCCTGCCCAGAGAGGGTTTGTGTGCATACACACACAGGGTGGGGAATTACTTTAGGGTGACTGAGAAATATAGTACTTCAAGTCAGAGAGCAGGGAAAAAAATGCATACTTCAGTTTGGGGTATGTTTCACCCAAATGCAATTTTTACAGAAAAAAACACCCAACCTGTTCCTAAATATTAAAGGGAATGTGTCCATCCTTCATAACGGGACTGCTGTCTGGAATAGTCATCTAGAGCTTTGTGCTCTCATGGACAAAAGGAAATCACCACCCCCCCACTCCAAGAAGCCTTCCTGTAACAGCTTCTAAAAAATGATGTTACCCAGCCACTACCTCACTGCCTTGCACCCTGACCTCCTCACTCCCACCTTCTCCTCAGGCATCAACACAACCTCACTCAGCTTTATTTCCTCACAGAACACATTCCCTAGCTGAAGACCACCTCCACTTGTGCCTGCAGCTCATGCTTCTCCCACCAGCACAGACATGCACACACCTGTCCCAAGAACAGCACCTACCTGTGTTCCAGGGGACAAAGGAATCCCAGGCACAGGATCTCACCCCCTTCTCTCACTCTACTCCCACAGCATGGCTTTTCCAGTAAAATGTTTGCAAACACACAGACACACAAGCTGTGAACACTGCGAAGTTCTGCCCAGGGGGTCTTACCTCACTGCATTTTTTTGCAGGGCACGGTGAGCACCTGCAAACCCTGCAAATTCCCAGAAGCACTGAGAGCAGAGCACAGGTGACATCTCCACAGTGTCACAAAGCCTCCAAAGGCCACTGCAGGGCCAAGTGACATGCAACTGTCTTTCAGAAACAAGAGGCAGAAGAGGAGGCAAAGAGAGAAGTCACTGTTAACACTGGAAGCTTGTTTGCTGCTGTCAGAATTGTATCAGGAGATGAGCTGAGAGATCTTTTGTCACCTGCATGCAACTTACTGGCAACACCTGATCTAATTTCCAAATGTGATCTCTTAACAGTCCATGCAGGCTGCTCGGTAAAATTAGCAGTGTCACCCCAGTTTAATTCGGGTTACAGCCAAAAATCACTCCTGTGCAAGGACCACTTCGTCCCAGTAAATATCAGACAATATTTACATATGCATCAAACCCACAGTTTGGCAAAGAAAAGTTAATTCACCCAAGAGCACTTTGATCCTCTGACAAATCATTTCCTGATTAAAGCTGAAACAACAAAAAGGACTTTGGACACCAACCAGCTGTCACACTTGTGTTGTGAGCTGGCACTAAATCCCACAAAGCCTGGGAGGAAAGATTTAGGTGGTGGGAGGAGAGCAAACGGTTTATTTGCATTCACAGCATGCAAGTTCCTTCTGGAAAGGCAATTCCTTCTCTGGCTACCTATCTGAAGCAAGCAAACAGAACAGGGATCCATCAAAACTCACCAAAAGGAAAGCAAGCAGGACACTTTGGCAGTGCTGAAGTATTGCAAAACTTACTGGATGTACTACAGCTGGGGGTATTGTATGTTAGAGGAGTGTTTTGTTTTGGTACTTTTTGCTTTGCTCTCCAAAGGTTATTCAGAAACTGAAAAATTTCCAAGTGCAATGACCCATTTGAAACCTTCAGGCCTGAGCTGAGTGAGAGGAAAACAAAAAATGAGCTTAACAAAGATCTGAGCAGCTGGGAAAAGTGAAGACAGAGCTGAGGTTTAGTAGTCATCTTCTTTTTTCCTACTAAAATGAAGCATTCACAGTTACTAGTAACCATTAAAAAAAAGTCCTGATGCTAGCAGACTTCTTTCAACATTCTTCATCAGATAGTCTCTCAATTATTAATATTTTCCCGTGCTTCTACTGGCAAATAGAACATTTGGCAATTAAAAAGAAATGCAGCTTGGGGGGATGAAGATTAGAAGCATATTTTGCTACATAGTTCTGGTATGATGAACTCTTAATTGAAAAAAACCCAACAAAACCCAAACAATTATTAATCCAAGGTGTTGAAAGAAACAGTCCACAAAACGAAATAATTTCTTCCAAACTTCAGCCTCATTTTAACTGATGGGTTTTATTACCAGGCTTTGAGAAATTGGTTCTACAATCTCATTAAATCAATAGACCCTGATATACAAAATAAAACAGAAGAGACTGACTAACCCTTGAGATGCTGTTGGTATCTTGGTGTTTATTAACTTGTTTTTTACTACAGATGTCATAAAACTGAATTCCTGAAATCTCTCCTTGCGACAGACTTGTTACTTTTCTATTCTTCCTCATTAAAACAAGTTTTCTCTGCAGTCAGCTCCCAGATGTGTTGCTTGACCTGCCACCTGCCTACTTCCAACGAGATCAGTATCTTCAAACTTCGAAGCACAAAGGGACCAACTTGCTAAAACTCATGCCTGGCACTTTGAACTGCCTAACACCAGATCCAGAGCTGACATTACTGCAAGCCTTTCACAGGGCTCTGTTGTGATGCAAATAAAGTACAATCCCCAGACACAAAAAAGTCATTAAACCGGAATTAGGAGTTATAAGTAACTGGCAAGCTGAGAGGGAGAAAAAAAAATATCTGTGTTAAAAGGAACACTGAGGAAAGACCTGCAAAGAAAGTGGGAAACGGGTGTACAGTGACACTTCGGCAAACACGAGGGAACAGGTATTGGCCTCCACAGCCACTCACATCACCCTTCTGCCCCCCTGAGCTTGACAGACTGCCATCCAGCCCTGCCCGAGAGCACTGACAGCATTTTCACTTCGCAGCCTTTAGCCACTGGCCCGGCAGACCAGGCTAATGCCAGCTCTGAGTGCGACCTGCAGCCAGAGCCAGCCAAGCTCCCAGCTGCTGACCAAACAGGGAATTGAGCAAACAGGGCAACAGCAAACACTCACATGCTATTAGGTCAGGAGTTAAAGTATCTCAATGACCTGCGACTTCCATCATGAGCAAGGGCTGATGAACGCCAGAGCCTTAGTGAATACAAACTCATCTGCAAGAAAAAAAAAAAACAACCCCATCCAGGCTCTGATGCAATTTCTGTCGCTTCCAGTAGATAGCAAGACAAAAGTAAAGAGGGTTTTCCTTTATACTGAAAACCACAAAAAACAACAACAAAAAACCCAAACCAAAACCACAAAAAAACCCCAAACAAAAACAAACAAACAAACAAACACCAAAACCAAACAAAAGCCCCACAAAACAAAACGAAACAAAAACACCATGGTGTAAAATGAAATTTTCAAGAAGGGATCAAGGAAATGGATCGATCTAATGGAGACTTCCTAGATCAGAGAGAGGCTCAGCATGTCAGCATAGCAAAAAGGAAATACTTCCCTTTTTTTGGTGGTAAGAAGCCACGAAGCTAGGAACCTCTTTGTAACTATAACTTCAGCACTAATCACCTCATCCATCAGCACCATCCAGCTTGAGTTCTGACTGGGCCATCCAAGATGAATCTCAAATCTATCATGCAGCACAACAGCCTTCTTTCCACAGTAGCAAAGCATTATTCATACAGGAATAGCCCCAACACAGACTGGGGCTATTCCTGACCCAGAACATATGCAGTCCTATAACTACCACCTGTGAATTAAGTATGTTAACAGTGAAAGGAAATCAAGAGATCTGTTAAAAAAAAATACATAAATCAGCCTAGAAGAGCAGTGACAGCTAAGAAAACACTACATTCCTGCAGGAAGCACGTGCTTTGTGCCACAGGCACAGCTGGTCACAGCCCATGGCCAGAGGAGAGGGTAGTGAGGGGTCTAATCCACAGCCCCCACTACTCAGCTGCAAAAAAGAGTACTCCCTAAAGCAATCGAGGCACTTCAGCACTTGTGCTGTGACCCCTGGCCACTGTGTGGTTTATTTCAGGTTGTATTCTGCTAAGACGATCAAAATGCAAGTTCTCAGACACTCAGGGACAAGACAAGGTCATGCCAACATTCCTTGCCAGAAAAAGTTCTCTCTGCACACTGCCAAGAACTAGTGTGTATACCTTTTATTAGCTATACAAACTTTCCTTGCAATGCTGAGCCTTGCCCTTGGTACCAAGAATTGTCCATATCTTCCTTTGTCCATTTCCAAACTAGAACATTTTGTTAGACTGAAATAGCCTTAAAAAGTCACAGCAGTCACCCACTGCTGCTGTGTTACAGTGAGAGGCAGCTGTGTCTTTCCCCCCCCTCCACTTCCAATGACAAGAAAAGGAATTGCACTACTGGCTCATTACTCCTGCTCCTGCAACAGCCCCATGAGACAAAGTTCAAAACCAGCAGAAATCTGATGACAGGCTGAAAATGTGAAGCAAAGGACAGTTTCTCAAGAAAAAGTTATACTTGTCAGACTAGACAGAGGAGCCTGAATTCTGTCAGAGACAGCTCTTTCACTTCTCCCTTTTATTTCTTCCATTTTCTTCTTGGTGACCCCCCCTTTTCTGTATTGTCTTAGAGACTTGGATTGAACAGAGCAAGCATTCAGGGGCAGGGTGAAAGAGGAGGAACAGGCATGACTTGATGGGCACTGAACAAAGTGTGTACTAGATAGAAAAGTTACAGGAAATAAAAGGAGTCCAGAGAGCTGAGACAGAGGAATAGCAAAAGCATGAGAACAGCCAAGATGCTTCACAGACATGTCTGGGCAAATGTTCAAGGCCACGAGGTAAAACTAGCAGAAGCCAGGAGTTACATTATGCTTCTTTTGTACTCCAGTAAAACCTACCCTGAACCATCTCCAGGGAGGGACCCATGGGCAGCACACAACTTCCACTCAGTGGCTTACTCAGAGATGGGAGAAACCAGCTGTGTTAGACATCCAGGGCTCCCCTAATCCCTCTTAATCAATAAGCAGCTGGTAATCAACCTGAGTTAAGATGAAGCAATGGGCACAGATGGGCAATGAACTCACAAGCTCAGTCATGAGGGCAGCTGGCCAGCACAGACTAGTTTAGAGCTGTGCATTGAACATGTTTAACCTCCAGTATCAGACCCAGTATTTCTAGCAGGGGTATTTTCAGCCTCTTCATATCTCTGCAATGCAGTCAGAAACTTTCTGGTAACTCTCAGAATTATCCACCTAATTCTCCAAAACCAGCAGGAAGTTGATTTCAGTTTCTCTGAGAAGACTGTGCTGAAGCCCAAGTCTTTGCCAAGAAGCTGCTTGGCTATCTTGCTCTGGACACATGATGCTCTCTGTGTGGCAGGCTAAGCAGGTGGGCAGAAATACCATTTCAGGTATCAGACTTGAATTTACCTCTGTATTCAAATCAAAACCACCTCAGTCACGATCAGCCTCCTTCTAGCAAAAGCCAGGACAACATACTGCAGTTAAATCCGTACCTGAAAGCCACCATTGCTTTAATTAGATTCAGTCAAATCCAGGTCTTTGCAGTCTAGACACGGTTTAGCAAGTGTTTTTATGTGAGTAATTCATTGAGAGAGAACACATGTTAAGTTCTAGCTGGAGCTTACCTCAGTTTTGGCAGAAAAATAGCTGGATTTAGACAGGCCAAACACAGTTCAACCTAACTATTCAAGCATTGGTCCAAGGGAAGATTTTACTTGACAAAGCAAGGAAAATGTTCCTCCTTGGGCCTAACGCTTTTCCAAAGTTTAGCCTGCCACAAAAGGCTTTTCCATTCAGAGCAAGAGCATTAAACAGGACGATTTTGCAACACAGCACCAGACATGAATCTTGAGGCAATACAGAACACAGACTCCATCCCTTACTCTGGCCCCTCCTGCAGTCTCTGTAATACTCTGGGGTTTAGACAAAGGTTGCAGAGATTAATAGAAAGGAGAGAGAAAAAGCACATATGGAGTAACTGCTGTTTCTGACCTATGGCAGATACACACTGGTCACACACCTGTTTACAGCAACTTTATGCAGGAATGTCAGGGCAGCCTTGTGGCTTGACAACTGCACTGAAATCAAGGCGATGAGATGCTCCAGCTCCAACAAAGCCAGTTTGACTAACCTTTAATATAGATATAAAATTGCTGTTGTCTGGCAGAAAATCATTAGTGTTCCTAGTTGTGTATAAATACACAATCATTGCTATTTTTTATTTGCTCAGAGAATCTCTGGCTTAGCAGTAGTAAGACATGGGAAAGAGCCCACTGTTTTTGAACACAGATGTGCAGGAAAGTACCTTACATACCCAGCTGGTTCTTCCACAGGGCACCAGTATCACAGGCCAGACACTCCTCCTCTCTCAGCACTGATGAAAGACTAGCTGTAACTGGACATTGTGGTAAAAGAATATTTTCTTTTCTTTTACCTCAATGTCCAGTTCAATTAACAATGTCCACAGTGGCAGTTCAATTAACAGCTGTACTTGAATGCACCAGTATGCATAAAGCAACCCATAAATCGTCTCATTTTCACTCAGAGCTGGAGACAATTGTTATTTTCTAAAACACAGCAAGGAGACAACCCTGGCTCGCTTTTGTGATGCAAATTAGCAAGTTGCTTGGAGGAAGAGGTGGGGAGGAAAAGTCTTTGAACTGAAATGACAATGAAACTTCCTCCCTCCACAACAGTCACAGACACCAGCTCCAGTGGTGTCCTCCTCCAGGACCCCAACATTCTCCTTCAGCACAGCAAAACCTCTGGCTCCTGACTGCACACTCTCACCACCGATGCATCCATCTGCCAAATCACTCCCTTGCAGTCACCAAAGAGACCTTGAACCACCCAGAACAGCCACCAAGTGTGTTAAACAAGGGGACATA
This sequence comes from Trochalopteron elliotii, assembly GCA_024734555.1. Classification (NCBI taxonomy): domain Eukaryota; kingdom Metazoa; phylum Chordata; class Aves; order Passeriformes; family Leiothrichidae; genus Trochalopteron; species Trochalopteron elliotii. Next base: position 889,537 of record JANPWX010019792.1, read on the forward strand.
AACCTCTGCCCTTCCACAAAGATGTAGCTGGATACAAAAGGAAGCTTTTCCACCAAGCTGTAACAGCCTCCAAAAGCAAAACACCATCCCAAATGAAACGCGGCTCAGGAATGCGAGCTATGTGGGCAGGGGGGCTCTGATGGGTATAAAGGGAGGACAGGAGCAGGCAGGCTGCTTTCACAACAGCGGTTTTCCTCTTGCCAGAGCAGGGGACCAGCTCAGCCGCCTCCCTCATCCCACTGTGCGCAGGCAGAGCTCGGGAATGTCAGCAATGCGGACCGGGGGCCAGGGGGCTTTGCTGCCCAGGACAGAGGGATGGGAGGGGAACAGCACAGCAACACCAAGAGGCAGCTGGGGATGCTGAGGAGTTGCAGGGCTCCTTTTAGGGAGGGGGATGCAGTTTGTGGAGGGGTCAAAAGGCTCAACTGCAGGCTGCGAACCAACAAAGGTCCCTTCCTGTCCCTGTCACCCTCTGCTTGTGGAAACAAAACTCCAAATGTTGCTTTGCAATAAAACTGTCATTAAGCTCTACCGGCTAAAACAAACTGCAGGCCCTCCTGGATTTTTTGGCTAGTTGCTGGCATGAAAAATATACCAGCATTAAGACCAATAAATCCATGCACTTAACACATCGTGAGCCAGAGGTTTAATATTCAGCTGTACATGCACAAACCTTCTCTTCACCAGGCTGACAAAAGATGTGCTACAGGTAACATCCCTGAAACCCTCTCCAGTCTGCTTCAGCCGAAACCAACAACCCCTTACAGTGTGAACAATATTCTGCCGGCTGCTTGTAAGGCCCTTGAGGAACTCTATTTGTTTCCTTGATGCCCACATCCCAGTCCAACCACTAAGTGACTGAGCACTGCCTGTCTGGAGGAGCATCTCCCACTGCCAGGGTGAGCACTGACTGCCTCTCCTCAGCACGCCTCCCGCACAACTCGTGACGGTCATGATGTGTGCACAGACACAAAGAGGGGTTTGTTTTCCTTAAATTTCCTCAGTGAGGAGGCTCCCCTCCCGGCAGCCACTAGTATTTTTGTTGATGTGTTCCTGTAACGTTGCTTAAAAACACAAGTGGGCACAAGCAGCAGGAGTGATGGGATGAGGAACGTGCAAGGAAAACACAAAGGAGACAAAGACCCAGTGCTAAATCACAGATGGGATCAGGAGCAACTTCCACTACACACATCAGAACCTTTGTCTACTCAAAAAAAACAAAAAAAAAACAAAAAAAAAACCTCATGCATAAAGCAACCCATAACACCACAAGAACAAAGTAAGAATCATACATCAAGTTTGTCAGCCCGGTTAAACAATGCTGACAAGATACATAAACTGCAATAATCATGCCTACATCACTGCCAGCACCTTTTTGTTTCAAAAAGATTTCACCTTGGTCTTGCAGGTAATTATATCTCATCTTTGAATGTTACTGACTTGTCATGCACAGAAAGGTGCCTGAGCAGGCTGCTGGTAAAATGTAAGTTGAGAAAATGGCCAGTGATGCCAGAGTAAGAGTAGCATGCATCTGAGGAAAGAAAACCCTGCAAGAGCTTATCATCAGGAAAAAAAAAAAAACAAAAAAAACCAAAAAAAAAACAAACCAAAGAAACAAACAAAAAAAACCCCCAGCAACTTGAAAGTTTAAGAATGAGTTCAGTCCCACATTTCAGGAAGGAATGGAACTTAAGCTAAAAATCTCTTCTTGTATTGCATTTTCTAAGTCTTAAGATTAGTCTGGGAAAAAGACTATTGTTTTAAAAGTGAAGTTATTAATTGAAAAAATGTGAAGTGTGGTTTTAAAAAAAATACCATAAAGCAGCTTAATTCTAATCGCGTTCCTGTAAATCCAGACTGAACACCTGAAAAGAGCCAGATGACTTTCAATGCCTTAAAAAATGGAAAAAAAGAAACGAAAGCTGTCTCCCCTGCTCAGGAGCCCTAGCATTTTACAGTTTGGTTTGCATTCCCCCCCCTCCTCCCCGCTCTCTATTTTGATTTGTTTGTGCAAAACCAGGTATTATGAACAGAGTTTAGAGCAACTTCAAAACTTATGTTTCTATTAACACCATTGTGAAGCAGTTTCAAAACTGAGTAGTGACAACTGCTTTTCATTCAGCAAGCCCATTTTCTTTTGCTAGACTCTACAAGACAAAGTGCTACTGCCAGACAGCTGAAAAACAGCGAGCAGCAAGAGAAGGGCTCTGAAAAGTCACAGGAAGCTATACAAATTCTGTTTCAATATAGCTGTAAAGTCCCACCTTGGTTAAGCTGCATGATATTCCATAACATCCAGTTTTGACAACTATCCTCTGCTTTGTTAGGATCTCTCTGGCCACTCTGTACCCATCTTTTACTTCTGCTCTCTTGTGCACTTACACCACACAGAACAAAAAAGCTAAGCCTGGCCTGCCAAATTACTTCTGCTTCCTGTCCCTGTTTGCCCCAGAAACCCAATTACAAAGTTAACTCATGCTAATGGACCCTGAAGGGACGTGCACTCACACTCAGCTACATGACAGGTCGCAATGAATGAACACCCTGATTTTCACCCTGGTTTGCTATCTGAAATGTAAACAATGCACGCTGAAGTTATCTGCTGCAGAACGGGCAGATACCTCTGGGTGTATCTGCGGCTAATTGGAGTGAAAAGTCAGATTCCAACGTATGAGTCATCACCCACTAAAGCACTCTCCTTAAAAACAAAACAAACAAACAAACCCCCCCACAGTAGGATTGACCCCTGATAGAAACACCAGTTTCTACTCTGAAGAAAGATTCAGCTAAACTAAACAGCTTCTCTTAGAAGGTATTTTGTTGTGCCCATTGAGGTAGATACACCCTGGGGGTGGAAAAAAAAAGCAAGGCTCTTGCTGTAGTGCAGCCCTCCAGAAACCGAACTGCAGTGGGAAGTAGATTATATCGTAATGTATCAGTCTGCTAACACTGCAAAGGATCCTGAAGAATGAAACAGTACAACCTGTCTACCAGCCAGTGGGTTAATAACAAATCACTGGTCAGAAAATACCCACAGCCTTAAATTGCGTTTGCCAAGCTGCAAAACTGAGAAGACTCTCTTTCATTCTGATTTCTCTTGTTGGAAGTCTGGAAATTGGGAGAAAAATTCTGCAATATTGTTTCATTTAATAAATATGCATGAGTCAAGTGCCCCTGCTTTTGCCTCACAATCAGTATCTTGACTGTCTTTTGTTACTTTTCATATTTTAATTTTAAAACACTCAGAAGTGTTTACATAAATAGAGAGATAGGCTCCCTAGTCTGAATCTAAATATTACTTTCCCCAATCACTCCACTTCTTGGCAAATTCCCTCTGGAGAAATACTGAAGAGCCACATAAAACACTCATTTATGTATCATTCTTTCGCTATCCAAAGTAGATTAGTTTGGTATAACTCTCGGAGATCCTCTGCATGGAGATATGCTGAGACAGAGATGAAAACATCGTAATTGGCAGAGAGTTCACTATTGTCTGAGGTCCTTGGGGGCTTTTTGACACAGCTGTTCCGAAACAGCTCAGGAATTAGCACCATCTCTTTCTCATTTAACAGCTCATGAAGTGAATGAAAACACTGTGATGGAAGCCCCACCATGCACAGCCATGTTTATGCACCTAAACAAACACATTCAACCTCTGACATTGTCTCACTTGAGGGAAGACTTCCAGCCGTTAACTGGGAAAACAGTTGTGGTTAAAAAAAAAAAAAAAAAAAAAAAAGAGAAAGGAGAAAGGATCAGAATAGCTCGGGGGAGATAATTGTTTTAAACTAAACAACTAAACTCATCATCATTGAGACAAACGCGTTGCAGGATGGTGGCATGATGAGTAGAAAACGCAAGGCAAGGAGCTCTCCCAGCTCCACCCACAAAGCAGGGCTTTGATGATCAGTGCTTCTGATCATCATCTGCCAAAAAGGCTCTAATGGACCTAAGTTTAAAACACATCATACGGATTTTCAACTGCTCAGAGGCTCGAGAGGCAATCACAGTGCCATGATTTGGTGCCCATTAATTTCTGAGCCATCCCTCTACTACCGCTGAGGCTTCCCCACCCTCTCATGCTATGCTGGCACAGCCCGTGGGACACTGCACACATCAAACAGCCGGGGGTGAGGGGAGGGAGGGAGGGATTCTGGCACGTCTGTTTCCAGCCGGATCAGTGTTCCAATCTGTTTTGTCCCACAGCCACATTAATATCAGCCCCAACAGAAAGAAGGTGGCAGCAAAAGTGAGAGAGAAGAGCTCGCTGCTCTCAGCCAGGTACAGGTTTTAGTGCCCACCTGCAGCCCCTGTGGCACAAGGCAGAGCCAACAGGAAAGAGCCAGGAGGAGGTGTGGAGACTGGTGTGGGTGCTGGATAAAACAAACATTTCTGCCGCCACTCGGCAACTCGTGCTGCAAAAGTCAATCTGGGCAGCATCCTCTCCCTTAATAATGACATTGCAGAACTGGGAAGGGGTCAGAAACACTTACAAATTCTTATAAATCGTGAAAGAAGCTTCGAAAAGACAGTTCAGTCAGGTTAAGACAGTTCAGTCAGGTTAAGACAGTTCAGTCTTAACCAAAAGACATTATTTGGTAAGGGGCTGGTGGATTATGTAAAATAATGAATGGGGCATAAAAGCTAAATCAGTGTTTGTCCTTATGTCAAGTGTTGATCAAGGCATACAATCAGGAGGCTGAAATGGGTGCACACATGCTACAGAACTCACTGTCAGTGCACAGCAGCCATAAAGGCTATGAGCTCAGTGAGACTTGAGAAGGACCCATGAGGAATACTACTTGAAATAGTAAAAAAGTAGGGGAAAAAAGTCCAGGGACTTCAGGTTTAAAAATCGATGTTAACTAATTACAGACCCATACAAGACACCCAGGATTGATTAGCCCTCATCAAATTGATTAGCCCTCATCAAATACATCTTATTAGATGTATTTGATAAAAACCTCTGGTACTGAACCTCTCAACCCAAAGCAGCCTTACTAAGGCTTGTGCCTTGTCCAATAACCAACATTTTGACTGTCTGCATCTCCTTGGAAACCTCAGCAGCAGCATGACCCACTCCTGCCAGGGCACTACTGTTTGATGTAAATGCACTGGACTCTTTGGGCCCAGAAGATGTTGGACCAGTGAGAAAAATTAAGGTCCCTGGAATGAGGAAAGGGTAACTTTGGATAGCAAAGAACTCAATCCTTCTGGATTTCAGCAACTTAGGGCAGGAAGGACGTCCTCGACCTCAGAGCACTAGCACATGATGAAACAGGCCTGATATATCACCAGGCCAGCACAGACCACCAATCCATCCCATAAGTGTGGTGTCACAAACATTTGTCCAGTGAGGTGTCCCCCACTGCCCTCCTGGACACCAACCACCTCCAAACACCACAGAAAGCTGTCTGTAGCTCATGGCATACACAGCTGCAGAGAAGATGGAAAAACAGACATATTATGTGTGTAGGAGACTTCTCTCACCAACACTTGTTTGTCCTGAGCTCTGAGTGTCACACAGCAACATCCCAGTGCTCCAGGACAGCACAGACATCCCTGTGTGAGGAATGGGACACAGGCATCATCCCTGAGCCCCAAAGAAGGCTGGGACACCTCCAGTGCCCAACATCCTCCCACTATCACCCTCACCAGAACATCTGGAGATGTTTTAGGAAAAGGTAGTAACAACCTCCAACTTCCCAGGGCAGATATGTGGGTCTGCTTTTGGCTCCTGTATGCAACAGGGAGCCCATACATCAGAAAAGTATGTGAGCAGCAGCTTGACATTTGAAAACACCAGGCTCAGTTTGACAAGGCTTATCCACAATTAAGTTCCAACTGATCTTGTCAGACTCCTCTGTCTTCAGCCTGCTTACATCTCTAAAGAATTAAAGGGACATTGAAAACACTCATTCATGACTCACGTTTAATTGCCAGCTGTCCTTCCCTCAGCACAGCTCTAATTAGAAATCAGAAACACATTTTTGAGCTCAGAAAGACACAAAAAATTGGCATTAAGTGACAAGGGAAGCCTGTGGGAGTGCTTTAAGTCCAACAGGATGCTGCCTTCTAAGTTATGCCTTAGCCAAACCAGTCATTGGGCTTAATACAGGGTTAAGAGCTCAGAGTCTGTGGCAGCCCAAAAGAGAGATCAGATGCTCCTGCTACCCCTCCTGAAGGACAATTTTTTTTTCATTACTATCAAAGCTCAGAAAGCATTTCCAGTATTCACTACAGCACTTTACAAGCTATTTCCTTTTTTCCTCATCATGGACAAGTGCACCCTTAATGGTGAAAAAATGACTATCACCACAAACATCTTTCTGCTATCTGGAGTTTGCCAGGGAACCTTTGGCAAAGGACAAATATAAACACGGCCTGAATCACTATTCAGGTTTAACAACAAGTCTCAACACTACTGCCACGACTGCAGATACAGTTTCCCAAAGTAAAAATACATGGGCAGAATTCAGAATTACAGAACATGCTAGATAGACCTTAAAAGTACAATTCACAATACAACACTGCTAGGAAAACATATAAACTGAAAAGAAAAAAAATCAGTTATGCCAATTGTTCATTCCTGACATATATTTATTTCTCTTCAGGTACCAGTCTTTTGACAGCTAGGGACAGTCATATAATTGCAAGTTATTTCCTCTCAATATATAGCCTCTATAATGGGAGCAAGAGACAACTGTGGAGTGTCAGAGTTGACAAGCCTAAGTAGTTTCCCTTGAGATGCCTAAATGCCTTTTTACAGCACTGCCAATTATTCAACCATGCAAGCAGATACTATTAAGATACTTAAAATGAATCATTTCCCACTAGACTCAAACACATTATAAACCTCACCATAAATCTCAACCTCTAGTCAAGATGAACTTATTTAATAACGTTGATAAATACTTTTATTTCATAAAGGCTTGTGAAATATGGTTATACACATAAGGTTTATAAAAGTACAATGTGATTTTTAGGTATTTTTATATAGTTCAAAAAAAGACTTCTCAAATTCTGTAAAAAATTATAGCTGGCATTTCAATTCATCTGTAAACTATTTTTACTGCAGCTTTAAGTAGTTAGGTGGAATCATAAGTTTTTGGAAGTAGCTCATAGCTACTTCTTGTTGCAATTCCACATGAACTCCTCCTCATCATTACAACATGAAAACACAGTCATCAGCTTCACGCTTGTCATCTTGACACAACCCACAAAAACTTTAGCTAAAATTCATACTTGTGCACATACATGCACACAAGCTTTCAAGCCACTTCCCTTGGAAAAGTGTTTCCTTGGAAAAGTACTATGCTTCTCCCCTTTCTAAAGTGCAGAGGAGAATTTGGATGGAAAAACAGTACAAGCAATGACTCCTGGAACACCTCCTCTGGCCCATTAGTCAATTCCATTAGCTAAATGACTGGGAAAAAAAACCCTTTTTCTCCATGGCCTACCACCCCAACAGGTGCTGACACCACAAGAAAACCTGCAACTCCCCTCAGTTAACAACTGATGTTTTAGCAACTAAAAGCACGATCAGATGCCCATTCCTGACAGTTCCTCACAGCAGCTCTGCATCATTTGCAAAATTGACTCTTCATTTGGACGTTCTCGTTTCACTTTCAGCATCTATTATTTAGACATGCAGGGCACTGCAGAAATTGAGACGACAAGCTGTACCAGGAGCTCACAAGCCTGAGGAAACTGCCAGAGTGAGAAAAGGCAAACAGATACTTTTGAGGGGGAGCTACTGGACCAACTCAAACTAAAGTCATTTGTGCTACAAGAAATACCTCCGTTGCTGGTTCTCCCAAGGAGGTGAGATTTTTAAAGATACACTGAACTGACACCGAAATCCAGTTCACATTCAGTTTTCAAAGGATGAAGCTTTCTCCAGTACAACTTTAAAGTAAAGCCCAATCTTAAAGGAAAGCAGGTGTGCACAAGTTTAAAAACCAAGACACCAGGGACTCCCCTATGGGCTGGGGTGCTACAGAATTTGTCACTAAAATACACTTTACAAGATGAATTTCCTTCTTGTTGGATTGCTAGCAATATAAAAGGGACAAACCACACTGTGATGTCAGACAAATGAAACAGAGTCAAATGTAACACCAAATTCCATTAAACACGCGGTCAGCAAAGACACAGATTTTGAGGCACAGAGGAGCTTGTGTCCACCTTTGGATACAGTGCCCATCCAAAGTGTATGAACTTTGCCACAGCCTGGGGTTGTGCTGCTGCCCCCGGGGCTGGTGTGACCCACGCTCAGCACGGTGTGGAATGCAGCAAGTGTCCACACCCCATCACCCCACACCTGCATGCACCAGAGCTGCAACCTCCCTCACCCCAAACCAACCACCCTCACCCCAAAACCAACCACCCTCACCCCAAAACCAACAGAGGAAGGACAGAGGCTGTCCCATCATATGACAATATCTCATCTCCCACTGAGAAGGTAGTTTTGGGGTGCAATCCCATTTCACCTGGTCACTGGTATCTGCCAGATGTTCCCAGACAGAAGAGAGACAAGACTCCAGAGACACTGCTTGCAGCATGGATTGGGTGCAGCCCTACTCCTGCCAGGCAGCACCACTGTGCCCTACTGGCACCCACTCCCTTTGGAAAACTGACTCTGGACTTGAAGATCCAAGCAGCACTTCTAAGGACCTGAAACACCACCTGAATAAAAATGTCAGGGCTTTCTCTGCACACCAGAGACACTCACTAAGTTAGTTCGGCCTTTCCAAAATTCACATTAACCCTATCAGCCTCTCTCACTCACTCATATTTTCAGCCTCTCTCACTTTTCTCATATTTTCCTTTCCTTTCCATCACAACAGACCATGCAACCTCTAGTAAGACCCACTCACTCTGACAGAAGGGGTGAAACAAAAGGGTAAGACACAGCCAATATGTTTAATCAGCAAATTGTCACGGTATCTTTTATGGCTTGCCAAGATACTAGGTTGTCAGCTATGCTACTGAACTGCCAAACAGGCTCTGTGGCTACCTAAATGTTTGAGAGCTTTGATCTCACAAAAAGCACACTCTGCCTGACCTTAACATCGGTACAAAAAAAGTTAAACTCAGCTTGGTCTTACGTGCAACTCGGGGACAAAGCAGTCACAAGAAAGTCACTATCATTACTGAGGCTTGTAATTACATCTGAATCAGTTTTTACACGTAAATATGTACCAAACTGTTGGGTCCCACAACATTATTTCAGAAAAATTAGGACTGTGTTCAAACACTGCAGGATGTCTTTAAGAGTTTGTGAGTTGGTTTGGTTTTTTCTTTTTTCTTTTTTTGAGATTAGTGAAGAGCAGCCAGAGTTAAGGCACTTTCATGTACTGAGCATCAAAGCCCAAGACCTCCCCCTCGTCCCATCCCCCCAAAAAATTCTCTACCCTTTTGAAGCGCCGGCTCACAAGTTAGTGACGGTCCATTTAAACAAAGCGACGGTGAACGCTGCTCTCACATGTGACCCATCCCATTCCACCCCCTCCTCTCCCGTGCCCAGGTGCTTCCCAGCGCTCCCCTCGGGGCCGGGACGCAGGGAGCGGGCGGGATGCGGCGACGCGCGGAACACGCTTGGCACAATCCAGCATTTCTACCCAAAAACGGGGAGGGATATCAACAAACTCTTCCCCCCACGCTCACGGACCGGTCCGCCGTGGGTCCGCCGTGTTCCTGCCAGCGGGTGGATCGCCGTCCGATCCCGGCAGATGCAGGCGCTCCCCGGGAATTGCGCTGCTCCTCCCGGCGGGAGCGGCGGCAGAAACTTCGCCGCCCCAGCGCCCACGTCCAGCCCCATCCCGTCCCATCGCGTTCCCCGCCGCTCACCTCCGGGCTCCGCGTCCCGGCGAGGAGGTGTGTGTGTGTATGTGTGTGTGATGGAAGGCTGTAGGAGCTCCCGTGATCCCGCAAAACTCCAGCGCCTGCCTCCCTCCGGCCGCCCTCCCGGCCGCGCTGCGAGCCCGCTCTGGAGCGCTCCGGCCGCGCTTTGTACCCGGTACACGGGGCACGCATGACCATGT